>JAABKJ010075445.1:0-230256 GCA_011634705.1 Andricus grossulariae
ACAAAAGGACGTAATGAAGGACGTACAAAAGGACGTACCAAAGTACGTCATTTTGTATCCCAATTCGGGACGTCCTTTGGTACGTACTTTTGTACGTCCTTTAGTACGTCCTTTTATAAGTACTTTGAACGTCCTTTTATACGTACTTTTTTACGTCCTTTTGTTCGTCCACTTTTTCAAGTGGGTATATTTTGAAACTTTTAGAATTATTTTGTAGCCTTTTGAAATCTGGTTTATACTCAAAAAACGAGTGGTCAATCCTTCGAAAAAAACCATTGCATAGCCATGGTTCATTCTAATTCTGAAACTGAATTAACATCGTAATTTTCAACTAATCATTTTTATAATTTGTAAGCTGAATATCACAACAAATTTTTACTTTTACATTCTATATTAGCGGAGAAGAAATTAAAAACTTATAGAACTATTTACAAAATTAGAGTCTGTTCATTGCAATCTCTAAAATAATTAGTAAAGTTTAAAAAGTGCCTTGAACTCTCTTTATTGATTCTCTAATATACAACAGTTAAATTATATCTTGATAAATAAAACTTTTTTCAGTAGCAAGATTTCTTCTAAACGAGATGTTTCCTTCATAATAGACTAGAAGATTTCAATTGCTTTTCACATTTCAAAAAAATAACTGTTTTAAAAGCAAAAAAAGAATGATTCAAATTTAAGGTTTTCGTGAAAAATTCAAGGAGATTTCCAGGTTTTAAAGATTTGGAAAAAGTTCAAGGAGAATTCCAGGTTTTCAAGGTTGCTGGACACCCTGTTGTCCAAAACGAGAAGTACTTAATTTACTGGAAGTAAGATTTTCGCACAACCGTCTCCATTGCACACTCGAGGCCTCACATCGTTCTCCGGGACTTCGAGAAACGATATATATTCGTGATCGTATTTTGGGTTCCGGGCGACTACTACATCACGGCCTGGGAGATTCGAAACTAACGCTGGTCCTTTACCTCAAAGCCATACCCGCGTGCCCGGAACATGCCAAGGCACTTGCGAGATGGAAGCAGAAGGCTGTCATCGTTGGGTCGCTCCGTGTCCTGAAGACACACGAGGATTTCACTGGCCTGTCGTTGTGATTTTGTCATCTCCTGTGTCCACGGTCGTGAGCCGTGGCCATAGGTGTGATGTACCGCGGCTCTACTGGGAGCCAGTGTCATTTTATAGATGGCAGTTGCTCCCAGTGGAACCACAAATTTGTTATAAATTATTTTTTGATAGGACGCGTAGTTTTTGTTTTATATGAGAAAAATGACATTATAAACAAAATTAAATTTTTGGAAAAAAGGATAACAGGTACAATAAAATGAATATTAATAAAATTGTTCGCCTAAATTAGACCTAAAAATTTGCTTTTAATATTTTTCCTCACAAGACACATGATAACAATGCGTTCGTTAAAACCGAAGGAGCTTTAACAAAAAAGAATTCACAATTGGGGGCCCGGATGCAATAAGGGGCGAGCGCTCAAAAACCCGAAAAATTGCTGTCCAAGCGCCTCGTGATATCCAAATTTTAAGTAAAAAGAAATACAAGAAAATGAAAACATGAAATTATGGAGAATGTCAAGATAGAACTCGTTCACATTTCAAGTTTTTTCTGATGAAGAGTTTTAATATTAAAATTTAAAAAAAAATCCCCTGAATTTAATTATTTTTTAAAACATAAATAGTGATAACTCAGCCAAATATTATTGAGGCCGTTTGAAATTTGGTGCACATACGCAGTATACTCCACTGATGCCTACAAAAGAAAGAAAAAAAATGAACGGACTATTGTTTAATAATAATCCATTGCAAATTGAGATCGGTCTGTATTCATATTTTTTTAGTTTCGCCGACAAAAAGTATCTAGGGAAGATCAAAGTTGAAAAAAGTTCCAGCAAGACATTCGTTCCTCACTATTATTCGTTGTCAGCGATTCTATTATTGTATATTCTGTGATAAATTTTATCTTTCGAAAAAAACAAGGTTCAAACCAGGATAGAAACTGGTCCGTGCAAAGATTTGTTCATTCCAAAAATTTTGCGTGCGTAAAGTTAGATCTGTCCTGTGAAGTTCCAAAACGGGGACTCACATTCATCCAGAAAACCAGGAACATCAGAATCCCCAACCTTAATGAAGCAGAGACCAACAAACTTGACAGGAATCGCACAATAAACCAAAAATCATCAAACAGAATGGTAAGGTAACCAAAAAATTTTCCAATTTCGATATTATACAAGAAAAATCTGAATAGGGAAAGGTGTCCTGGCTTGGACCATTTTGCGTTTCTGAATTTTTTGCAACTACTTATTGATTAAATTGCAAAAACTGACAATAACGGTTCAAAAGGGTGACCACTCGACTTAATATGAACATTTTTCTTTAGGTTTTTATCCACATTATTACATAAAAAAAGCGTCTTCAACAAAATCTGACTGAATAAACTACCTTATGTCTTTTATAATGGATGTTGTTTGTTCATAAAATAAAACAGAGATGCACGGCGAACATTTTTATTCAAAATTATTTGGGAGAAGGAGGGGCAGCGCCGACTGGTAGGGCAAATGCGATTTTGCTTATAACATCGCTTTTATTTAACAATTTCAATTCTACTTTGCATTCAATAAATCTATTTTATTAAAGAGATAGTGCTACTTACTAAGAGCTTGAAAATGGACGTTTTAAAAGAAAAATTATGCAGAAAACAGTGTTGACAACGAAAGAATAGAAGATTCACTGTCAGAAATATAAAGTTTTCAACATTAATGGCAATACTTACAGTATGAAAATTTGTTATTTTGACAGATAACACAATCTCACATTATGTCATTATAATAACTGAACCTAATTCAAGTCTAAAGTATATTAAATATCGTAAATAATTTAGGCCTCATCAGGGGGGCAAGCCCGAGGAAAATAATAGTTTAAAAGTGCTTAGATTGATAAGTGATCGGTAATGTAGAACAGCCACTTATCTTCTGGGCTACATACAAGAAACTATTGAATTTTATTATTATCAGTCCGGTCGGTACGGTAGAAACCTTTGCCCGTAGTCCGTCTTTAGTGGAATGTCAACAAATAAGAGGTTATATCACAGCTATCATTATTTGTGTTTATTTGATATGTTTAAAGGTAATTTTTCTAGTACATAAAATACCACAGACTTGAACCATCATGTTTTCCCATCTCCAAATGTTTTGATTTTTATAAAAAGCTGCAGTCGGCTTTGCCCTCCAGTGTGAGGCAAAGCCGACGAAATACAGCTTGTTAGAAATAATTAAATAATTAAATCATTGTTTTATTCATTCAACTAATACTTATGGAAATATGATATACAATAATGTGGGACTCGAAATGAAAAAAAAGGATCAATTCTACATCTTATTAACTTTAAAAAAAATCATTGACTGTTATCTGGTCGGCGCTGCCCCTCCTTACTCTACTTAACACTCTAGTACAAAGTAATCTTTGGACCATTTGAACTTTTTCCTTGCGATAAAAAAATTAACCGCTTTTATCTACGTTACTACATTACCGGGGAAAATTTGGATTTTCTGTTAAATTTTCTCCTGATACGGAAAAATCTTTACCAAATATAAAAATTGTTTGAACGTGTACAAATGTATACGTCTGATAACACTGGTTTACAAAAAAAAAACGGTGAGGACTATTTGACAAGACCACTTTATCCTTATGTATTTTGACGCGCTGAATACGAATCCGAGGTCTATTTACCGAAAAACAGTCCTTGTCGAAGGAGCAAACTTTTGCTTTCCTCAAATCATCAGGGCTTAATTCAGGTACAGAGGGTTTTATTTTCGCATGTCAGGAAAGACTCATTTCCACGGTAGCATACCGTAACCGCATTTTAGGTCCAGAAGTTCCAAACGATAGGTGCAGAGCGTGTCATATGCATGTTGGGTACCTAGAACACATACTATCGGGGTGTCCCACCCATGCAGGAACGACGTATATCTCCCGAACGCTGCAAGGGAGATAGAATCAATTGCCCAAAAAATGGGACTTACTGCGGTCCTACTGGGAGCCGATGTAATTTTTTAGATGACAGTTGCTCCCAGTAGTACCCTGCGGTGGTTGTTAACCTTTGTAAATTAGACACCTTATGAAATGACGAGTCATTTCATGAAACAACTAAAATGTTATCAAAGACCTAGTGTAATAAACTTTGAAGAATATAATGTTGAGTAACCATCACTTAACCATATCTTTTTTGGTTGTTTAGAACAAAATAATTTTTTTTCAAAAGAAATATGGGAGGAATAACTTTCCTTGACCATGTACAATTTTAAACTTTTTTTAAAATGCCGTTCTAATCATTATTGACAAAAATGGAGACAACATTTGGGTAAAAATTTGACGGAACAAAAATGTTGTATTACTTAAAATAAAGTTTACTCTACCTGCAAGAATGCTCTAGTTTTGATCCAAACACATTTCAAAGCACTACATTCTTTTGCTTAAGATAAATGATATTATACTCCTTGAATATTTATTACATAAAAAAACGTTCTGCAATTTCGAAATCTGAAAATGTGATGGGATATTGTTTTTCTCGGCTGAATTGTCTGGAGCGAATTTTTTTCTTATATTCGATGTCTTAATGTAATCTTCGTAGAATGAAAAATATACAATAAATCAATAAATGAATATCTTTTTTAATGTTATTCATTGCTTTTCTTCCATAATTTTTCTTTGTCCCAAATTGTATCGATAAATGATGCTCAAGTGAAGAAGGTATTACATACAAAAATTAAAGGTGGAACATTCATTTCAAATATAGCAATGTTATCACATAAATTGATGTATATTAGCAACTTATCCTATATTTTATACTTTTTTAATAATTTAGAATTTTAATTTAGATTGTACTCTTCTGGCACGAAGTGAATATCCTCATTTTAAGCCTTTACGATTGATCAGTTGTCGAAGGACATCGTGTATAAAAATATTCGAAACAATAATCAAAAACTCTAATTCAAAAATATTTTTCATTCATACAGTGACTATTTTTCAATATAGCAATAGAACAATTTACTTACCTCATACCAAATACATCTCATAAAAAAATGTAAAATATATTTTCGATAAAAAGTTATGAGAATTAATCATCAGGAAGTTTTGAAGTCCAAAGTTTGAAGAACCGAAAGAACCAGCAAAAGAATAGCGAAAGTAATATAATGCCTTAAGAGATGATAATTTGTCAGCAAAAAAGAAGTCATCTTTATGCCAAACACACATTTTTCAACTTTTTGTTCCAAAAGTGGCAAGTGAGTACATAATTAAAGAAGTAGTTATCAAACTCCTTTTTAATATTGCTACTCATAAAAACTACTACAGAACTTTTATTTTGAAGCTCAGCCACTTTTCTCCATTATTTAGTTCGTACTGATATCCACTTTTTACTCTTTTCCTTTATTTAAATAAAAAATTATTCTCATTTTCTAAAATTTTTGGCATTTTAACGAACTGCACCATCACCTTTCAACAGTTAGTGTGATAGATAAGAATTCCACTACCTGTCTAACTATTCTAGCCATAAAGTTCAATTAATATAATGTTAAGTTATGATCACTAAACACTAGGTTTTGATTGATTTAAAAAGATTAATTTTGTTTAAAATCAAGGGAGAATTTCGAAAAGTAGATGTGCCATAACTAATCAAATTTGCAACAAATTTCACACAGACGTTTTTTCGTTATCAATAATTGAAAAATGAGCAAAATGAAGACATTTAATTTTTTGGACGATTATGCTGGAAGTTTTTCTATTATTCCTATATATTTCTGTGATGGCTCAAATTGAAGGTCTTAGCATTTAGATGTAAAACAAAAAAATTGAATTTGCTATGTCATACTGATGTTTGTTTATTATTAAAGATTGAAAAATGAAAAAATTAAGAAATTTCATTTTTTACACGACTATGCTGGAATCTTTTCTATCACTCCAATTTTTGTCGGGAATAACTCAAATTGAAGATCTTGGCATGTGAATCATGATCAAAAAATTAAAATTTGATATGTTATAGTGATATATTTTTTGGTTATCAGAGGTTAGAAAATAAGAAATTTAAGAAATTTCGTTTTTTGACCACTACATCCTGGACGCTTTTCTAGTAATCCGATTTTTTTAGGTTGGTTCAATTTGAAGGTATTGAAATATAGATGTGCATTAAAAAAGTTATTTATGCCATAGTTTTGATTTTTCGTTATCAGGTTACAAAAATTGAGGGAGATAAAGAAAATTTTTTTTTCTTCAAATGGCCATGCTAGAATCTTTTCTTGTAGTTCGATTGTCTTCATGCAGGGCTTATATTAAAGGTCTTGGCATGTAGATTTTCATTAAAAAATAAAATTTCATAGGTTATAGTGATATTTTTATATATTCGAGGGTGAACATTGAGAAAAATGAAGAAATGTTGTTTTTTAGACCACTATACAGTAGGTTATTAATAGGTGAAAAATTAGAAAAATCGGGAAATTCCGCTTTTATGAACACTATGCTGGATTCTTTTTTAGTGGTTCTATTTCTTCGAAGATGTCTGCAATTTATTGAAGGTCTCGACAGGTAGATGTACATCAAAAATAAAACTTGCTGTATTGGTGTATTGTTTCTGGTTACCAGCTGTTAAAAGTATGAAGATTTAACATGTAAAGAATGCTTTTAAAAATCAAGTGTTATGAAAATAAATATATTCTTTGTCAGTTTAAAGCAAAAAAATCATGTATTCTAATCAATATCCAATAGATTGCAGCCCAAAATTTTCCTCTAAACCTTTTTCAAATTCAAAATTTTGAAATTTTTATAATTTCAAATGTTAAAGAATGCAGATGAATATTTTTAATGGCTGCAAGAATTATACGAGTTTAATTATCAAAAAATGTAAAAAAATTGTATAGATTTGAAAACTGTGACAGGAGAAGCACGAGGGGAAAGAATTTTGGTATCTTTTAACACCAGCTGATGTTGTATAAGCATTTTCATGTGCACGCATTTTTGCGTGCAATTGCGAGCTTTTAATGTACCCCTCGCAGCATAAGATATCTGCGTGATATACCATTTGTCTCCCAGGATATCCTGGACACATCTTGCGAATATCGCAAATAATATGGCAGAGCGTAGAAATGTCGATATTCCTGGAATGTCGAAAGGATATATCTGGATATCATGAGGATATCCCATTAATGTGCGAATTTTATATGTCATGGACTAAATGTATCCAGCTAAAAGGAGATTATGTTGAGAAGTAAAACGCTCATTTGCCGAAAAAGAATCTTTTAGTCGAAAAGTCACTGACTTATCAAACAGCTTTAAATTAAGACCAAGAACACTCAAAAATTCTTATTAGTTTTCGAGTTAGGACTTTATTTCTAAAGCGACGCACGAAAGGTTTTTGATGCGGCGGATCGACAGTTCGCTCGACTCGTTAGGCAGTAGCAAGGCAGAATAGCCAATTTTTTTAGGCACTTTTCTATAGCTGCTTCTTACTCACCCTCGAGATATTTCCACTTTTTATTATCAGCCGCTTAAATAATAAACATTTAGGCTAATCGAGTCAATATAATTTTCTAATAATTTATTAGCCTATTTTTCTCTAATTAAGTTAGTAAAATTTCACTAGGGATATGTGAGGTTTTACTAGTTAAGACTTGAGAGTAATTTTTTTAATTAAAGGAACGCTTCTCTGATTGTGATTAATATATTAGCCTGGCGTAGCCATTTATTGGTATACTGCAAATAAAGTTAGATATGACAGACGAGCGCTATCGATATTCATAGTCTTCAAATTACTGTCGTATTAGTGTAACATTTGAAAATAGTACAATTTCATCATCTGAAGTGTTTAATGTCGTTCATAAAATGTGGCAAAACATATCGTTGAATCTTTTAATTCTTTGTGGTACTCTTTCCCAATCAATTGCTGAGACTTTTTTGGAAGATAATCATAGTAAGTGAAGCGACATTCTCAATGTCAAAATT
The DNA here is from genome assembly GCA_011634705.1 of Andricus grossulariae. Classification (NCBI taxonomy): domain Eukaryota; kingdom Metazoa; phylum Arthropoda; class Insecta; order Hymenoptera; family Cynipidae; genus Andricus; species Andricus grossulariae. Next base: position 7,995 of record JAABKJ010075445.1, read on the forward strand.
CTCAATTTGCGCCAATTTTGGAAAAATTACAGGTGAAGGTGGAAGTGAATGTGAATGTGAAAATACATATTTGATCCCAAAATCGATGATCGCCCGTCTTTTTTTCGCAGTTCTTACTAAATTTCTATAAAATCTCATTATCAAAATCCCTCGTACTCAATCTGTCCGATTTTATAAAACTCTTTCCACTATTCCTCAGATGATCATGATGGAGAAACGTCGTGACCCGTCGGCGTCATCCTGCTTTCTGATAGAAAATTTTCAGAAATGAAAAGCTTCCCCGAAATTATCAGTTTATACAGGACTGTTAACAATATTATTGACAATGAACAAAATTATAAGAGATATTTTCCTTTTCGTCAAGGGTTGCAGCAAAAATCTGGATAGACACCTTATCAGACTGTCGCTCCTGGTCCTTGCTTCCCTCTTGCCGCTCTTGGTCGTGCCTTTTTAGTCTACGTCACGATTTCAATTTAGATGTATTACAGTTTATACAGGGCATTGCAGGGCTTCTGTCGTTATTTAAATTTTACATTTTTGACCTGTTTTTTTACAAAAACTACCGATGACGTTGTTTTCTTACTATTTCTACTCTTTCCACCTTTGTCCATGTGATACACATTTTTATACTTTTTTTGGCCATATAACAATCAGGACCTTGTTTTTTATTATTGCCTTTTTCTGACTTCCTTCTAACGACTACCTACGCTTATCGCCATTTAATTTTTGTGACAATTTCTCACACAAATTCTTGGCCTTTTGTTAAGTCTTAGCTATATTGATGTCTATCTGATGAACGATTCAGTCCGATTCCGAAACCTTATATGAAATTTCCAATAAAATCGTAAAGATGAAGTCGTAATAAATAGTACTTGTGTATCGAGGGCATAAAGAAGGCTATTTTGATGTGAATAATTATGCCGCCAAAGCGGAACACCCTCCTTGAAAACAAGCATGTGAATCAGATAGAGGATGTTTGGTGTACTTAACAATTTTGGATTATAAGTGAAAGAAAGAAGTAGCGTACTTTGCAGAAGGGAGACTGTGGGGTCCAACAATACAATTTTTTTTTATCAAGTTGATCTCCTCCAAATTCTCACTCGCGTGCCTCAGTGTGTGTGTAGCGGGCGTAAAGTTTTATGTAGCGGGCGTAAAGTTTCATGTCGGCCTGGTGGCGGAGTGCGCACGTGCGAACGTTACTGGATTGAAAGCGGCCACATTACGCCTGGTTCACGTAAATGCAATAGCGCGTTTTCAAGGAGGGCCAGACAACAAAGTTTTCAATTTTTCAATACCATTGTTATTTCGTGGACGTTAAATCATTATAACAATATTTACCATCCTAAAATTTGTTTTTTATAACATGTAGTAAATCATTTGCTTCTTTATGAAATGGTTCTCAGTCTTCGATGTGGTGGCAAAACATATTACTTTCGTCTCAGAGAGTATTAGAGAGTGGAAATTGCCATTGTAATATATTTGTTTCATTGCATAATTAAGGGATACTATCTACTACATGGTAGATATTTTATATCACCAATTATGAAACCAGCTACAATTCTGTCCCATATTTTTGCACGGAAAAAAATGGAAGGTCAGCTTGGTCATCTAGATGTGCAGACTCACTATAGTCGAGGGTCAACTATAGGAAAGCCTTCTAGATTTTTAAATCGTCTATCTCTAGAAGGTTGAAAAAAGAGGTTCAAATCGATCATCTCGGACGGTCGAATCGACCGTCATAAAGTGCTGAACTGATCACCCGAGAGGGCCGAACTGATCATCACAGTCGACTTGATCTCCTCGGACAGTCGACTTGGCCAGCTTAGAGGGTCTATTCGATTATCCTATTTCTTCTATATATGTTGTCCTCTTTCTACCTATGTTATACATATATATGTGATATTCCAGTATTTCTCTGTTATAAGGGACTGGAAATTATAACAATAAGTGGGACCTGCTAAACCTGAAAATTTACATAAAATATATCAAATCTAAAAGCATTTTTAATTCTTTGTGGAGAGCGAGGTGTATAAGACATGATTTGATATACATAAACAATGCTCCATTGCACATTGACAATATATTGTTTGGAGCACGAGAAGCTAAGGACACGGCGCACAGTGGGCTTTTTTGCAAAATTTACATTCAACACCTAATATCTCTCGAACGAAGTGACTTGAATGGGTGGTCTTTGAACGAAATCAAAGCTTATTAAATTCACAATAAGGAAAAATTATGGAGAAAAGTTTTCCTGAATTTCCCAACCTGAAAAATGCAGGAAACCCCATTATTTTTTGACAAAAATTACAAAATTATACTAGAACTACAAAAAAAGTTTTGTTTAGCGGAAGACATCGTATTTTATAGATTTTTTAATGCTGAATACAAATCTGCCAGGAAAAATAGCGTAGCGTATTTCCTTTCCGAGAAAAATGCGGTTAAATATGAAAAGGCCAATATGGAGAAATAAAAGTCGTAAACATGATGGTAACTTAACAAAGTTTATTATCTTTAGGTTTTTAGGTTCGTTGAAATCAAATCTGACGTCAGAATGATGAATTAAAGAATGGCCGATCCAATATGGCGGAACAAATCTTTTTAAAAATTTACGAACATTGACAAGATTGTCCATATTTAAGTTTGCGAGGGCTCTGAATCCAAATCTGACGTCAAAATTTTAGAATAAAAATGACTGATCAAATATGGAGAAACAAAAATTGATGAAATTTGGGCAACTTCACAACATAAGTCATAAGTACGTTTTCGAGGTCGCTGAATCCAAATATGAAATTAAAATTTTTAAATAAAAAATGATACATCGGATTTAGTGAAACAAAAATCAAAAAATAAAATGCATGTGTTACATTATTTGGTAACGTTTGTCGCCAAAGATTATGTTAGCGGTAACAGGATTATGTTTGATACAATTATGTTTTTTTCTTTAGATTATGTTTTCCAAATTTTGTTCCACCATATAGGATCAGCCATCTTTACATTCTCATCTCAATGAGAAGGTATTGGATTTATGTGAAAAATGACTTTCGCGGATTCAATCAAATTTCGACGATTTGAGGCCCCCTGAGTCAGAAAAAACGGTTTTTACGAAGGTGTCTGTCTGTCTGTCCGTCTGTAGTCTGTAGTATCGTGTAGGCACGATAACTTTCGAAAGATTGATCAGATTCGATTGTGCTTTGGCACACTTTACCTCGTTGGAATACTCCTACTTCATGATTTTCATTTGAATCCATTACTGGTTCCTAAAAAGAATCATCGTATTCCCGAAAATGATAGATGGAACCCTATTTACTATGAAAGAGTCAAAGTGCAGATACATGGCGAGCTCGCCAACGTGACTGAAGTAATATTGCAGAAGGAATCTCTGTATAAGAAGTTTTTCCATAAAGTCGATAGAAGACGCGAAGTGACTGCCAAGTTCCACGGTCTCAATTCAGCTCCATTTTTGGAATAAAGAAAAATTTGATATTTTCATAATTTTACACTTCTAGGCGAAGCTTTGTAATAATTTGTAGTATTTTCATTTGTATTCATTCATGAAAAGTTTCTAGGGAATTGTTACCAAATGTCCGTAATACACTAGAGTTTCGACTAGAGCACGGTTTTGGGCATTGCTTGCCTTGGCCTTGACATTCAATCAAAGATTGTCGAACGTAAACAGTGGCGTGTGAACCCTTTTCTAGTATTAAGCAATATACGCACCCGAACATAGCCTCTTTGTCGCTGCGCCGCTGGTGTTTCACGCTTGGTTGAACAGCCTCTCTCGACCCCGAGGGGCTCTACTCTCAGTCTGAAACCGCTGCGGCAGAAATTTTTGGAATGCGTGAACCCAGCTTGCCTTATTCAAAACTCCAGTGTAATGCAAATTTGTTTCGCTATTACTTATTCATTTTGTAAGTACACATTATATAAACAAGTCTTCTGTACAAACTCTCAAGGCATAAATAAATAATCTTCTATTTCACCTTTGTTACATTTTTGTTGATAACCTGATTAGCTGCGACACTTTCAGATTGGTTGCGACACTTTTTTACACTTTGAAAGAAAAAACCTTATCAATGAAACATCAGGAAAGGCAAGCATTACATGGAAATGATTTTATTTCACACCTGTCCAAAAAACCCCAACTTTTGGCCCTGGCAAGCGGGGCGAAAGTAGCATATTCCTTGTAGAAGGCTGTTTCAAAGATCATAGCAAAATTACCTTCTAAGTTACTGAAAAAGTAATTTTTCACGGTGTGCAAAATTCACAATATATAACATTTTGTGCCAGGAAGAGTGTGTGGGGCAATTTTCTACTTTTTTTAATTGAACTCATTTTGATTATCCATGTTAAAACTAATAACTTTTTAATCGAACGCACAATTGAAATAATTCCTAGCTTGAAGCTAGGTGTTTATAAAACAGAAGACTTTGATAAAGCGTCTCATAGCCTTTTAATTCTAATTAATAACCTTGAAATATGTATCATTATGATTTGAGATATTTCAACGATTGAAATTTGCAAACAAAAGCCTCTATTGTCAATCTAAATTTTTTTAAATTGAACATTATCAGACTATGCACACATTTACGTAAGGCCACTTTATTTCATAAATACGTCATTAATTTTTGTTGTAGAGGGCAAGCGTTTTCAAAGTATGGTCGAGTAATCGAAGTAGCAAGATCGCACTTTTTCTACATTGTAGCGTACCAGATTGGATTGCGAAAAGCAATAATAAATCATAATCAATAGTTCCATGTTCACGTTGATTTTTGTAATGTTTAGTTTTAATTTGTGCTTCTATCTCTGACTTCATTTTCATCTTTTTAGGTCCATTGGTTCTGAGCGACGATTTTCTAATACAATGCTGTTTCCTGTTTGATGAATTTCTCAATAGGGCGTGGAAAATTGTTCTTCTACCTGTAAATTATACACAACAATGTCATGAATTTGAAAAACTTTAGCGAGAACAATGCGGAAGAAACAGGGTTACGAAAGACAAATAATTTAGAAGGACAAAAAGAAGGCTGACTAGTATACGATACTCTTGAACGAGTTGAAGACTATTTGTTAGTTAAACTTGTATCACAATTCTTGATAAGTGGGCTTCTCTTTTTCAAGAAAATGCGAAAAGTTATCTTTATTCTGTTTTTCAACTTAGTGATGTTTACTCCTGTTGGTTAGTATAATTATTTTTCAATATAATTATACAAAAAAGAGCCGCTGAAGATTAGTTAATACAAAATTATAACTATTCGGCGCCTTCATTCCATGTGGCTCCACGTGGCACTCAGGCAGTGCGCAGCGCCACGTGGCGTTTGGTCTAATCGGATCATTCAATGAGTCAAAATATTTATTGATTGAATAATGATAAACTACTAATTTTTTAGTGAAACTATATGATTACTAATTATTCAGCGCCTCCATTCTATATGGATTCACGTGGCGCTTAGGCAGTTTCATATCCTGATGTTTAATGTGCATTCATTACACTAATTGATTGAATTGATACAATGAATAGTTCCTGATTTTCAATTTATTTTTGCGGAAATGATGTGGGAAAGACTTAGGAGAAAACTGGTCACAGTTTTCCGTATAGCAGCATCTACTCGTATCATTGAAATTCATGGTGTTCCACGTTACGAAAGTTTTTTGCTTAAAAATCGTATTCTGAATTCAAGCCTGCCGAGAGTTCATGAAGTAGTAACAGATGAGAATAAAGAAAACGTCCTTGGAATACCCGTATGGAATGATCCTTATATGTGTCCAATAATGCTTCCTAAACTGAATCGTCGTATTCCCTATTGATGTTATTGGGGTGTTTTAAAATATTTTATCATTTTGCGATAACGGTTGTTTTGTCAAATAAAATGCTATGTTCTGTTTCAATATTATGCTCAGCTAGTGCTGATTGCGTGAAATGTTTCAGCCTTACTTTACTCTCATTTTCCTTCACACGTTGGCTCACCGCCCTCCCGGTTACTTTAGTATGGACTTTGCCACAAGAACAAGGGATTTTATATACTTCCGGATCACTAAGAGGTGCTTTTTTATCTTGAAGGTTATTTAGAAGTTGTCCTATACTTGCAGGTGGTTTCAATATGGTTTGGATATTGTGTTTGTTGAGAATTCTTCCTATTTGTTCTGTGATACCTTGAATGTAGGGTAAGATGATGGTCGTTTTTCTCTTTCTTTCTTTAGTGGGTTGTGTTGACTTGTTTTTTTCAGTGTAGTTTATTACTGCTTTTTCAATTTGCTTGTTTGTGCAATCGTTTTGTATTAGGATTTGTTCAACATTTTGTAACTACTTTTGTGAGTTGTCTTCATCTGTTATGGAGACAGCTTTGTAAATGAGGAAGTTGATGACCGACTGCTTTTGAGATGGATGGTGGTGGAAGGAGTCATGTGGGGATCTGTTTGTATGAGTAGGTTTTCTGTTAACTTCAGGTCCTAATGTGTTATCAGATCTTTTGTCAACAAGTACGTACAAGAAATGCAATTTTCCGTTTTGTTCAATTTCCATGGTGAACTGGATAATAGGGTGTGAATGATTGATGAAATCGAAGAACTGGTGCAGTTCATCTGGCCCATGTCTCAAGATGACAAAAGTGTGTTCAACGTAACGGCACTAAAATTTCGGTTTGAGCTTGGATTTGTTAAAGATTTTAGCTGCTAGATTTTCCATAAAGATGTTGGCTATCACAGGTGAGATTGGAGATCCCATTGCTGCTCCTGAAGTTTGTTAATAGAATTGGTTATTTTGGGGTTGAATGTGAATCTGTTGTATCTTTCTGATGAAGTCGAAAGAGTTTTTGACGTTCATGATAGAGTTTCCTGTGGAAGGATTCAGTTCTTTGGCAAGAAAGCGTGCTAGGTTGTAAGTTGGTGAGTTTATTGCGCTGACGATCGGTCTGAGTGGAATGTTGTCTTTGTGGATGCCAATTTCATGCTTCTGAAGCGCCTTCTGATAGTTCTAATGAGTTAAACGAAAATGGCGTTTTTAATTTATTTCAGTTTACGTTTGACAGCTCCGATCGGCTTTAAACGGGATGGAAATCTAAATATTTCCGCTGCCTAATCAGGGATTCAAAAAAGGACAGAAACGGCATTCATAGGTCTTGAAATTTTCAATACCTTCGAATGCAAGTCTTCTTACCGGGTTATCGAAGGCCAAAATATTATTAATTCTAGTATGATTTTAATGTGCGGAGCTACCACAAAAACTCCCGAAAAAGTTGAAATATATTCATTATGCCTCCAAAGCAGTGCTTTAATTTCAAGACTTCATGAAATAACAGGATGGTTAATAATTAATAGTGGCATATTTTTATTTATGTTTTCTATTTGAACATTAAAAGGCCTAGGTATAGCGTCTCGCTTGAGAGATCGTTTCTTTTCGTCTAGCTCTGAGAAAAAGTAAAAACATTAGTTCACAACGGTTACATTTTCGTGAAATAATAACATTACATATTATTTATTCGCAGCAGACAAGTAAATTATTGACGTTATAATCATTCACATTGGAATTTCTCAACCACTCACTGTGTTTATCTACAACTTCGATTTTTCCAAATAAGTGTCGCCTTTTTATTTTAACACTTCTAAGTTTTGGCACTATATGAAAACTTAAATTGAGGTTTTTATTCTGTTTAGAGTGACAACCACTGACGGGACAACCTCTGAAACTGATTGATTTTCGATACTGACGTGCAAATTCCATTATTGGAGCAAATAATTATGACCCTGTTGAAACCATTTATAAAAACTTATAGAATCACATAAAATTTAACAAAGGTTTATTAGGAAAAAAAATCAATCCAATAAAATTTTTACCAGTTTCTATCGGAAACTTTCAACGCTAAACTTTTTTGTAGGTTTTAAAGAGAATTTTCTGAAATTTTTTTTTGTATATGAATTGATACTCAAATTATTTGAGAATGTACCAGTGAAATCCATTGAAACATTTAAATGATTTTATATGGTGTAATGTTTGAATGTTTTTATAAGTATTTACTACTTTGAATCTTACTTGTTTCAATAAGTATTTGTGGTCACTTGGAAATAAGTTTACTTTTGAGAATAAATAAGATTTTTAAAATAAAACTTTTATAATATTATTATTGTTTTGTCTAATAAAAAACTTTACCAGAATATATAGGTGAAGTCGGGTAAATAAATAGAATAGATTATAAAAGACCTTACGCGCAATAACTTTGAATTTCTTCAAAAATAAAGTGGAACATTAAACTAGATTTTTCTAGGCACTTCTGGTGCAAATTCCCTATAAATAAAACCATTTTAATGTGCTTTTGTTAAAATAATTTGCACTCATATAATCAGATAAAAAAACGTAAAAGAATTTTTTGTTGATTTTTTTCGTAAATGGCGTAAAAATCGTTAAAAAATTTAGACTCGTTGATATTTATAATATTTTATTTCTTTTCAATTTTATTATTTTTATGAAAATATTTCGAACATTTTTTACTTACATAAATACATATTTATGAAGTTTCAATGGTGCTCTTTAGTAAAAATCTTACTAGATTTGAAAAGCATATTTTTATAATTTTTAAAACTATTATATTTATCTGTCATAAAGTTTCCTAAGTTCTTAAAAAAAAATCTATATTAAACTTCTTAATAACAATTTTATATGATTTTCTCCATTATTTAAAAAAATATACAGAACAAAATTCAATTTTAATTTTAATTTATAATTATTATTCAAGAGTAAATAGATAATCTCTCACACTCAGGTTTATTTTGTACCCATACTAAATACGATTCCGAATCGTCAAATATGTCCCCACGCACAAATATGACGAGTTGCTTATATTATTTTCCAACAGACAATTTTTCTGCGAATTCTCTATCCTTACTTAAAGGTTAATAAAGAAAGAAGAATAAGTATAGAAAGAAAGAGAAAGGGGATGCAAACCCAAATTAGAGGTCGGTCTCTCAATAAGAAACTGGAGAGGAAGCATTTCCGCGAATTGAATTACCCCCTCCCATTAGCCGCGGCGTGTAAAAACCAATCACGTTGCAGTATTTTGAAATAGTAACGGATCGTTCTCGAAGTACTAGCTCTGCATTGCGTAGGTCGCGCTTTCTTCTCAGTATGCACCTTGTAATGCGTGTGGCGAGAGGAGGCTTGCGGCTCACCTGAAAACATGTGGCTTTACATTAAGTATTGCGACACTGATTTATCCTTCGATACAATCGAGAGTGCAAAAGTGCCCAATTTTGTGGAAGTCTTTAAAAAATACAAAAAATATAAGGTTGTAGGTGAAACTAGAACCAGAGAAGCACAGATTCTGTTAAGTGCTGGTAAGGTGAAGTTTAGTGATTTGTATTTAAGTAAAAACGCAGTGTAAATCGTACTTTTTTCGTCTCTTGTGTCGTTTTTCCAAAAATGTAATTTGTTTATTTTCATTCTTATGTTTTACGATTGAAAAATGACAACTCTCCCTTTCTAAAAATTATAAATAACAAACTTGTACATCCTCTTTGAGTGAACAAGTTTGTCTATTTTTTTTTTTCTTTCCTTATGTAGTCTTCCAAATCATTAAATTTTTTATTTTTAATATTATTTTTTACGATTAAAACAAAAACTAAGCGTCCTATCAAAAAGTGATTAATAACAAATTTGTATATCTTTTTTGGGTGCACGATTTTTGCATATTTTTTTTGTATCTTGCATAGTTTGACCGCAAAATAGAATTTTTCATTATTTTTTGTGCGATCAGAATTTGAATTTTCGATTTTTCGATAAAATTCAAAAAGTTGTTATGATAATCTTGTAGAGCACAAAAAGAAACGTTCTTCTCTGGACTTTTTTTCATATCGTGCGTTGTTCGTCTTAAAATGTTAATTTTCGTTTGATTTTTTGGATGTTGAAAATGCTATAACTCTGATAATTTTCTTTTTATCGAAAAATGTCATTAGGATAAATTATTTGTCTTTTTGAGTACTACTAATAACCATAAGCACAAATATTTCAGAAAAACTTGCAAAATCTAGGAAAATAGTATTAACTTGATTAATATGGAACAATCTTTTTATTTGAAAATACTCATAAAATCTTTAAAAAGGTAATTATTAAAATGAAAATATACTAAAAATCCCAGTATTATTGACTGTAAATGTTAAGTAAAATCTCTTTCGTGAATCAAACTAATATACTTTTTAAAAAAACCAGATAAAATCGTATATAATATTGCACCAATAAAAATCCCTAAAATATGTTGAGCAAAAGCATTTCAGAAAAAATTTTAAATCTAGAAAAATAGTACTATCTTGATTAATATGAAACCATTTTTTTATTTGAAAATAATTATAAAATCCTAAAAACGAAAATTATTTAAAAAATAAAATATATAAAAAATTCCAGTATTATTAACTGGAAATATCAGCTAAGATCTCGTTCGTGAATCATACTAATAATATTTTTAAAAAAACAGATAAAATCCTATATAATATTGTACCAATAAAAATCCCTGAAATATCTTAAGGAAAAATATTTCAGAAAAAACCTGCAAAATCTAGAAAAATGTTATTTTTTGAATGATACAGAAAAAACTCTTCGAATATTATGATGTTTTAGGCGTATTTAATATGTCATCCGCGGCCATATTGATTAGTTCGCATAGGGGCCGACAGTGTCGCATAGACTGAAATAAAACTAAATTAATTGGTAGCTTTGCAATTTAAATACGTTTTATTTCCAATGAATCAAAATTCATCATTATTTGAAAATAAAACACTTGAAATCCTACTCAATTCCAACCAGTAGCTTTAAAATTTGAACCACTAAGAATTCAAAGCCTCAAAAAAAAAAGAAAAATCTCCAAACAGCAATCAATTGAAATTATCGTTTGTTTCTAATTACAATTCATTAGCAATTACACAATTGGAATGTAGAAGGCATTAATCAGAAAAATTTGTACTCCTCAGCATACTAAGTTAAAAATTTTGGATTTAAAAATATTCCATTCTCCACAAATCGAGTACTTTTGAATATCAATGTCTTAAACTTTGTTGTAATATATTATAAAATCAGATAAGCTGAACAATTTCAAATTGAATGCTTACGTGATGCATGAAAGTAAAGAAGCATTTTACCTTATTATAATTATTGATAGCACTGGTCAACAGAATACAATCAATGCATTCATGAAAAAGAAAGTTTTTTTTTATATTAGGTATATCAAGCTCCTCAGACTTTTTGTGTCGCATATTTTCTTGAATCACCTGTCCGATATAAAATGTGTAAAAAACATTCATTTACAAACATAGGTAGCCTGTGTCTTGAAAATATATTTCTGACTTTTCGAAAAGGATATATCACGTGAAAATTTATTTAAAAAACTCAAATTTCTCGAATTTCGTACTCTGACTTCAGCTCGTGTTATCAGTCAGAAAAGTTACGGCAGAAATATGACATTCACAAAATGTAGTTTTTGAAATCTTCTCTTTATTTGATGCTGAGATAACTTGAAAAATATAAACGGGTGCCTGAGAGATTATTGAAAATTTTTAAGCGTGGCTGTATCAAGTTTCATTATAAGCATCGAGGCTAGCTGATAGCGGTGATTTTCATCACTGATGATTTTGAAACACGATAGATAAGTTGGTCGTGGGTGAAGGTAGACAGTAAAATGAAAACCTTCAGAAAGCTCAAAAAATTCCAAGTTAAAAGCCCGGAAATTTGTTCGAATTCACACAAAAATGAATACATTTTTTTTTAATTGATATTTAGATGTATTCTATTGGTTGAAACTCAACATTTCTCTTCACAATTAGCCATAGAAGTAAATGAATTGTAAAAGTTTTGTTTTTAAATACAACAAGAAGTTCATTGCAAAGCGTAAAAGAAGAATTTGGAATTGAAAATATTTTGATATCAACCCCCCTTCAGCAAAATATATTCAGGAAAAAGAAAGAGATCGTTCAAAAAATGTTCCTCTCCAATTTTTATTTATCATTTGCTTATAACTGAAAAGGCAAAGCAGAGTTAAACATTTTAAAAGAAGCCGCAACTTTCTAGCACTTCTCTACGAGAAAATGGTTATAAAGAATGATACATTGTGTGAAGAACTGTTTTTATTAAATTGAAGTCTAAATTGTGGGAGTGCTTATCGTTTAAAGCTACGCACACACAATATTCAAAGTTCCGACATTTCACCATGAAAATGGCCGTCCCGGCGGTGTATGGTATAGAAATAATATGTTTATTTGCAGATGCTAACTAAATTTACTGATTTTTAATGCAATAAATTCATCGAAATTTATAGAAGATCAATAATAGTTAGGTTTTAATACATTTGATGCTAAATACTATAAGCTTTAGTGATTTCTTCCCAACTGTCGTAATTGATGATAAACAGCCAAAACAAACTTTTAGCTTCGAACATTGAACATAATTTCTGCACTATTTGATGTTCTAGTTATAAATGCATATACTGAATCAAAACTCACTCGTTCATAATAAACAGACTTTTCTAAAATCGATGGCGTTGCATTTTCCGCTACCGCGCATTAGCCGCTTTTTCCTTATCCCGAGAATCGGTTAAGTGAGCGCAAAAATAAAGTGCCCATTGGACGCTAATTTGAAAGTGCATCGGAAAACTAATTTCGGAAATGCTTTTTCCATCTCATGAACATATGTAATACTTTGTTGACCAGTGATTGATTGAAATAATTAAGATATCAAGTTACTAGTAAACAAAAACTTAATAAATGTACATTTTTTCCTTACAAAATTAGATGAACCAGTAGGCTCCATTGAGTTGACAACGTCGGATGGCTCTCTTTTCGGTGAAAAAATAATAGTCTACAGACATGAACAATTTGGATGGTACCTCATACACTTAGAAATGATTATTCATACTATTGAATTTATATAAAAACAACAACTGGCACAAATTATATGGAAAAAGGCTACGGATGGGAGAACCTAGGTGTGCATCCCACTCATAAGGCTGAGGATCATCATCCAATAAGACCTACGATACGTGTACACAACCTAAAGTTCACAACAACTACTGTCTTTCTTAATTACGATTATAATAATCCATCTAGTTATCCTGGTTTGGCCCCAAACTAAGATAGATAGATGGATGATTGTAATCGTAATTAACAAAATCAGTGGATGTTGAAAACTTTAGGTTGTGTGCACGTATCGTAGCTCCCATTAGATGGTGATCTCCAGGCTTTTGAATGGGATGCACACATAGGTTCTCCCATCCGTAACCCTCTTCCATATAATTTGTGCCAGTTGTTCTTGTTATATAAAGGAAATATTCTGGATAATCCTTTCTAAGTGTATGAGGCTCCAATAAAAGGAACTAAAGTTGCACTCACTGCAGAGCTAAAATTTAAAGGATTGAATGACGAAAGAGATGAATTAGTTGCCGGCACGTCGACGCAAATTCCCTGGGAGTTCCGGCGTCACATCAACGGTGAAAAAGACGTAAATGCCTCCGCACTATCCGCTGATTTTAAGGACGCACAAATAGACGAATAAAACTCGAGCTGCTTTTATTTGAAATTTGATTGCGTATGAGCAAATAAAAGTGACCAGTATAATATAATAGTGAATCAGCGGATTCAACTTATCACGATTATCCAGGAAATTAGTTGAATTTACTGTAATTATGAATATGTAAGACTCCTAACGGAAGTTTGTTGATAACATGGTTTTTCCCTGCCGGTTTGATCTGAAGCAATGCCATAAGACAATTTCTTAATGTGGATGCGCATGCAAATGCGGGAGTCTCTTCGCTAATTCTTTCAATAAAATTCAGTGGCTTGATTTAAGTGAATTATTTATGTTGACCTGTCCACTGTGCACCCTAATTTTTGGTATCCGATCAAAATTTGTCCGGTTTCCGAAACAGACACAAATAAATTACTTAAATAAATATATCAATTTTGAATATAAAATTGAAATATCACCAGGTGGAAAGTCATGACTAGTCTAGTTTTTTTATTCAAAACATTTTTTCTACACCAAAAGTAAATAATATAGATGATTCTTTTTTTTCATAAATTGAAAGTTAATCAAGCTTCATGATATTATCATAATTAGGAAATAATGGTTATATCTCTAGAATTCAAAAAGCAGTATTATATAGGGCATTATTTCTGAAGTTTTCTGACAGGACTTAGACTTCGACAAACTCTAGTCCTATTGGATGAAAATTTGTGAAAAACAAAAAATGTTGCCATTAGGGCAAATATTTAATGAGTTGTGAAATTTTTTGTGGGTATGACCGACTTCAGAGGTTTGATATATATAGTTAAAAGTTTGTCATAAGGACAAACGCAGGATTTCGCCGGGAGCAGGTGCTAATCTTAAAAATTGCACTTGCTCCCAGCGAAATCGCGGTAAAATTTCAGCCAATTTTAATTATTATTTTTGAGAAATTTCAAAAACAGATACCCACATCGTTCCTTTTTTTCAGAGAAATAGTTAGGTTTGTCAATATTTCTGATCGGAATCACCTTTCGAGTTAGGGAAATCAATTATTGATAACGATGATTTCCACTGTAAAATATTTGATTATTTGATGGAAAATAGTTTTTCCTTACTTTTCATGCATGGTGAATTTGTTAAGTAATACTGTTTAAACAAATGTAAATTGTGAAGGAGTGACTGAAAAGAAATTTTGTATTCTGCCCTAGTAATTTTTCATCAAATTTCATTACATAATATTTTCATTACATTACATTATTTATTATCACATTTCATTTTCATTACTTAATAGGTAAAAGAATTGCTTATAACTTTATGAGTTGTTTATAAGTTCATCACTTGTTACAATTTTCCGTGACTAATATCATTCGAATAGCAAAAAAGAGTTTGAGACAAAGTAAAATTTTTTTTTCTAGAAGAGAGTGATATGCAGTTAAATTTGTTTAAATAAGGTGTTTGTAATAATGAAACAGAATTGTTCAACTATATTTGTGATTTATAAGCCTACTTTCATTAGTTCTGAATAACCATTACTTTATTTCAGACATTTATTCAAAGACCAAAAAGGATATCGTTGAAATTAACCATTTTGCTGGTGTATTTGCAAAAGTATTGTTAAAAGAATTTTTAAAAATTAGCTTCCCTACATTTGTGAGGAATTTAATGTAGAGTAATTAAAAAAAGTGTGAAATAAAGTAATTGTTATTCAGAACTAATGAAGACAGGCTTAGAAATCACAAATATAATTGTACAATTCTGTTTAATCATTACAAACACTTTATTTAAACAAATCCAACTGCATATCACTGCGCTCTAGAAAAAAAATTTACTTTGTCTCAAACTCGTTATTTGCTATTCGAATGATATTAGTCACGGAAAATTGTAACAAGTGATAAACTTATGAACAATTCTTTAACCTATTAAGTAATGAAAATGAAATGTAATAATAAATATAGTAATGTAAAGAAAATATTAAGTAATGAAATTTGATGCAAAAAATTACTAGGGCCGAACGCCCAATTTCTTTTCAGCCACTTCATCACGATTTACAATCGTTTAAACAGTATGACCTAACAAATTTACCATGCATAAATAGTAAGAAAAAACTATTTTAATAAAATAATCAAATATTTGACAATGATAGTCATCGTTATCAATAATTTATTTCCCTAATTTGAAAGGTGATTCTGATCAGAAATAGTGGCAAACCTAACTATTTCTCTCAAAAAAAGCAACGATGTGGGTATCTGTTTTTGAAATTTCTCAAAAATAATAATTAAAATTGTTAAACATAAGTATTAATTAAATAATTTATTGAGTTTCGTAAATTGTGGTTTTTATTATAAAAAATGATTATAACAATCGCATAAATTATTGTTTTATTAACTCGTCGATGAATCATCGCAAGAAAGGTAATTCCAACAATAATTTGAGGAAAAAAAATTTTCTACGAGGAAACGTCTGTTTAAGACATTTGTTTAATGAAATTCTTATTAACGATCTATATTATTAACGTTTGATTATGTTAAAAGTATATAAATACCTTTGAAGACGATTCTGAATCACTTTTGGTAAAAAAAATCAATTTGCCAACTATAAAATCTCATTTCTTGAGAATTTGTTTATGAAATTTTTTATAAAAATAGTAAATGTTAACTCATGCCAATTTTGCGTTGTAAATTATCAAGCTTCTGAAAAATATCAGTAACTAACGTGATGCAAACAATTTTTTCTATAAGAAAAAAATACTAGTAAGATTTTGTTTATAAAAATTGTTTATAATAATTGTTTAAAATAACTTAGTTGAATATCATCAGAATTACTTCTGTTATATAAGTGCACATGCAATAATTCCAGCTAATAGTGAGTTTCTTTCTATATTTTCCATTGAGATAAAAATTCACAAAGCTGAAATGGTCAATTTTGTCCATTTTTTTGATAAATTATTGCTCAGTAAACAAAATTACAAATTGCAAACCACAGTTCTCTGAAAAATTTAATGCTGAGCATTTATAAAAAGATAACGTTTAAATCAGTAAAAAAATACTACCTGTGGGTGATCATGAATAGTAAATTCCTATTCTGGACATGCGTGCGGAATTTGTCAAGAGTGGGATCGGTAAGCATTTTGCTGGCGCGCCTCCACTGAGTATAACTTGAAATGCGTTCCAAACTGCGTGGCATACGGCGCGGCGCGGAGTGTGCGTCGGCGTTGGCGTGGGCAACCGAGCGTGTACAGGCCTGAACTATTTTGCCGTCAGAATCAGTAGTTTCTTGATTTAAATTTTAGTTCAGTCGCCAACCCCATTTCCGTTGGATCGACGAGGTACATTAGATTTTTTTTATATTCTTATGTAAAATGATCTCCAGAATCCAAAATTGTGTAGCAGAACTCTGGTAAATGTGCCTTTCTCGAGATACTCGCAATTGATTATTTTTTTATAAACGTTACATTAAACATTTAAAATTTGAATTTTTTTCTTCCCTTGTTAGACAAGCTCACGAGAAACAATAGTTCTTCTGGCATTTTTTCGCTACGACGAATATTCATTGCATAAAATCAATTAACATGTAAAATAAGTGACAACAAATAGTTTTATCAATAACCAAAAAACTATTTTATGAATGAAAAAAAGTAACACTATTTTGAAAGTACCAACTGTAACACAAATTTTTGTAATGAACACTGTTCCTCTAAAGTTAATAATTTGCAAGATAACAGAGCTTTTGTTATAAGTCATTTTATCGCGTTACAACAAATAGTCGTTTTTCATTGAGCTAATTAGTGTTAGAGAAAAAATTCCTGCAAGAAACTATACTTAACTACTTCATAAATACAAGTATATCTCAAATGATCAATAAATTGTTTAAATTTATGCAAATTGGGATGATTGTTTAATTTTCTCGCTTTGAATTGATGTAACTCTTTCGGAAAAAGTAATAAAGGTGTCAAAAGTTGTGTTTTTATTCTTTGAAGTTGTACTAAAATGATGATGTGGTCCAAAATTGCGAAATTTAAATATGTGAAACTGTATAGTTGTTTACATTTTGAGGGACTATCTCCGCTTCTGTGTCTAATAAAAAGACGGGTAAAAATCTGAAAAATGTAGGAAATTACTACGAATTCAGTCATACCATTTAAATTTTTGTTCTTTTATTCTTTGAAGAGTTATTACTATCTATTTTTTTGAAAAGGGCGACAATAGACCTGAAACTGACACTCAAGGGCGTAGATACAGTGCAAAAGTTAGGGGCAGGCTGAAGCTGTATACTCGTAACCCTTGCACAGTGTCTACGCGTTTGGGTCTGTGGCGTGCCTGCCATGTGCGCGCTGACAGCCTGCTGCCAAATTTACTGCATCACTAAAAGGTCTATTGTCATTCTCCTAAAAAAAGTAGATTTTAATAACTCTTCAACGAATAAAATAACAATAAATTAATTGGTATGACTGCATTCGTAGTAATTTCTGAAATTTTGCAGATTTTTTCCCGTCTTTCTATCAAACGCAGAAGCAGAGATGGGCGCTCATAATTTAAACAATTGTACAGATCCATATATTAAAATTTTGCAATTTCTGCCCATACCATCTTTTTAGTACAACTTCAAAGAATAAGTATACCAATTTGGACACCTTTATGTCTTTTTCAGAAAGAGTTAGTTGTTAACGCTTTGACCTTTAATTTTAAAGAGTCTGTCCACAAATGTGTGGAAAATCTAAAGACCGAGCGCGTAGCACGAGATAACTATATTATTGAGCGCGAAGCGTGAGATAAATATATTCTCGAGCGCGAAGCGCAAGAACCAACAGTCGTGTGCCCTATGCGCGCTCAAACTTGCGAGCGAAGCGAGCCGC
This sequence comes from Andricus grossulariae, assembly GCA_011634705.1. Lineage (NCBI taxonomy): Eukaryota > Metazoa > Arthropoda > Insecta > Hymenoptera > Cynipidae > Andricus > Andricus grossulariae. The sequence continues at coordinate 26,321 of JAABKJ010075445.1, forward strand.
GCTCGTAGCGCGCAATGAGAATGTGCCCGCGCAGCGGGCATATTTTTTTAGATAGGATTACATGTTCCTCTTTAAAATGCGGAAGGTAAAAAAAGATCTAGCTAAGGATAATACAAGAATCTTGAATGCTGGTTCGTTCTTGGATTGAAAGAAAGCTGTTTTGGAAACCTCTTGCTCTCTAATCAAACTTAAAAAATTTCTGAAGTAGCATGTTTTTATTGTCAGGTAGTGCAAGAGGACGACTGAGTCCTTTATTTAAAAAAAGAGAAGGTTCTCCAACAAGCTGAAAAGTATCCTGTACCTTCAATGCTCCGATCTTTCATCCCTGTCCCCGTCCCCTCGACGTCTAATGTAGGTCAGCTAATCTCTTGACGCTCAGATAAATGATACAATGGGTTTATCGTGAATCATTTACGAGTACTTCGACACTCGCAAAATTCATTTTTCTGGATTTGAAACTCTCAGCTGAAAATGAGCGAGAGGTTCTCCAAAATTTCTAAACAACTTGTGACAGAAAGAAAACTACTATAAAGCAGGGTGGCGGCTAGACCGGAAAATTAATGAGATTTTTTTGAGACCGAAAACCGCGGGAAATGATAGTGAATTTATTCTGCAGGAAGTCTTATCAATTCTAAGTAGAAAAGTCTTATCGCTGGATATTACATGCTTATCTTTATTTTTTATTTTACGATACCAAGTTAAGCTTTTGGAAGCTTTGAATTTGAAATGTCCAATTTGGAAGATTTAAAATTAGGCTGCTTTGAATTCAAGTACAAAAGTAATTTTATTGTGAAGTAATGAACGAAAATTAGGTTTTAACAACAACTACAATTCATCTCCTTTGGTAAAAAAATCATCGTTTTTGGTTGAAAGTGCAACTACTTCGTTGAAATTTCAGTTGTCTTGGATAAAAACTCATCTTTTCGGGATTAAAAATCAAAACTTTAAAAAAACATTCGTAACGCTCTTATCTGAGAATCCCCTGCCCCTTTCCCGTTTATAACGTTTTTTATAGTAATTGTATGTAATTTTAATATTAGTGTAACTTTTTGAATAAAAATTCATCTCTTTTCTGGTAAAAATGTCATATTTTTTGGTTAAAAATGCAACTTTTTGGTTGAAAATAATCTGTTTTGGTTGAAGATTCATCATTTTAGTTAGAAATTCAAGTCGTTGGTTAAAAATTGAACTACATATTTTGTTAAAAAAAATTAATTTTTTATCTGAAAATTTAACTATTCCATTTTTTTATTGAAAATTTATCTTTTTTTAGTAGTAACTTCAACTATTTGATTGGAAATTAATATTTTTTATTGAGAATTCGCCATTTATGGTAGAAAATTGATCTTCTTGGTTCATAGTTCATCTTTTTGATCGAAAATTCGTCTTTTTGGCAGAAAATTTATCTTCTTGGTTGAAAATTGATGTTTTTGTTGAAATTTTTTTTCTATTTTATTGAAAATTCATCTCTTTTGGTAAAAGTGTAATGTTTTTTGGTTAAAAATGCAACTTTTTAGTTGAAAATGAATAATCCATTTTCGTTGAGGAATCAACTATTTTTTTTATTATTCGTCAACCCTACAGTAGATAATGAGCCTACAGTAGATACTCATTAATTTAAAATACTAACGTATGTAAAATAATTATTGTAATGTAATGAATAGTCAAGACACGATACGTGTCAATATATTAAAATTTATCATTTTACTTGTATTTGTGCTCAAAATTAATGATTATCTACTGTAGGATCATTATCTATTGTAGGGTGGTCTCCTCTATTACATTTTGCGGGGAAAATTAACCATTTTTGGTTGAAAATTTAATTATTTTGTTGAAAATTCTTCTCTTTTTTTTTTGTTAAAAAATTAATGGTTTTAACTGAAATTTGAACTATTCCATTTTTGATTGAAAATATATTTTTTTTAGCAGAATTTTCAACTATTTGGTTGTTAATTCATGTATTTTGTCGAAAATTCGTGTTTTTTAGTAGAAAATTAATCTTCCTGGTTGAAAATTGCTCTATTTGATTGAAATTGTTATATTTTTACTTGAATGGTTAGGAATTTAAAGAGTCTCATATTGAATTTTAGGCTGTGAAGTCTGCAATATTAAAATTTAAATTATTTTAAGTCATGATTTTCTGGTTTTCTAGTTCATATTGTAAAGCATGGAAATATAAATTCGGCAGTAAAGTGTCAAAGGTTTATTTAGCTTGTAATAAAATGAAATACAATTTGTCTGAACATTACTTGTAAAATTGATTCTAGCAATTGTGACCTCGGTTTTCACCTCCGAATTTAGCATTACAATTTCATCTAATCTTGTAAATGCAAACCGATAAATTAAATGTGTAATTGAATCGATATTTTTCAGTAGATAAGTGTTTCTATACATATCACAGGCTTCTTTTTGGGTGAACAGTAGTTACTTCTAGTTTAGTTTAGTTAGTTTTTTAGCTTAATTTAGTCATCTTTGCCACTTTTTAAAAATATGAACAATAGTCTGTGGCATCCCCGTAAATCCTTTAAAAAGTTGGTAGCCTTTAAAATGTTGAAATTCAATTAAATATTTCCAAAGTTGTAGCTTTTATTATGCAGGAAACCAGTCTTTAAAAATGAAAATGATCGATAACCATTATGGCCTACAGCACATAATTATGTATATTATTATTGAATAAATAAATTAATTGTTACAGAACATGCTGCAAGTCACGGACATTCGCATGGGTTATCTAGAAGTCACAATAGGCTGAGCACCCTCGTAAGTACAGATGACAATGAAAATGATGAGTCCTTCCATCATCCGTCGCCACCTAGAAAAAGGGCACATGGACATTCTCATGACGCGAGTCAGATGAATATGCGTGGAGTTTTCCTCCACGTGCTTTCAGACGCTCTTGGTTCAGTCATCGTTATCATTTCTGCTCTCATTGTATGGCTTACAGAATGGAAATACAGGTATTTTAATATTATCGAAAACAATTCTATTCGGGGCGGGCGCGAAAACTGCCTGGCGCCATCTGTTGCATAAAAAGTGTTAATCGCTTTTGGAAGAATTTGTTTTATTTACACGTGAATTTTTATAACTTAATTTTTTCTGAAAATAAAAATGTTATTGATGGCGCCATACTTAAATTACGTACCGGATTTTAGGCTTTCTCCAAGACCCCCCCCCCTCCCCTCTCTCTTACTGTACCTAATTTATGGTTTTCAGAAATAATAAGATATGGGACTTGAAACTAACGGAAAGTTGTTGTATTTAAGATAATACATGCTTTGCAGGGTGAAAACTTCAATTTCAAAATTCCCTGATTTTTCCCTTATCAATTTTTTATTTTCCTTGACTATTAACTTTTAAATTCCAGCATTTTAATCTTGTAATATTTCTAACATATCATTTTTTTTTAAACTTGTTCTCGGGTTACAAAGAACCCGGTTTTCCATCATAGCCACGGACTAGGTCAAGTGACTGATGCGATAAGAATATAGATAGTTAAATTAATACGATGTATGAAATCATTTGCGATGATGTTTTAGCCAAAAAAGATGTCTTTAACAAAATATTTGAATTTTCAACAAAATAGTTCAACCTTCAACAAAATAGTTGAATTTTTACCAAATAGCTAAATTTTTACCCAAGAAAATTAATTCTCTACCAAAAGACGAATTTTCAACAAAGTACAAAAATTGTAAACAAAAACGTTAAATTTTCTACCAAAGTAGCTGAATTTTCAAACGAAAATCTAAATTTTGAAGAAAAAAGGTTATTTTCAACCAAATAGCCTAAGTTTCAAACCAAAAAAAACGATTTTCCTACAAACAAAAAGTTGAAAGTTCAACGTTAATTTATGACTAAATAGTTCGATTTTTAACCAAGAAGGATGAATTATCAACCAAAAGGACTAATTTTCACCAAAACAGTCGAATTTTTGACCAAAAAAGATGACTTTAACATAATAGATCAATTTTCAACAAAACACATCAATTTTAAACAAAAAAGTTAACATTTCTACAAAAGTAGCTGAATTTTAGAACAAAGGTCTAAATATTCAAAAAGAAAAAGATTATTTTTAACCAAATAGCCTAATTTTCAATCAAATAGCCTAGTTTTCAAGCCAAATAGCCTAATTTACAAACCAAAAAGACGATTTTCGGACAAACAAAAAGTTGAAAGTTCAACGTTTATTTATTACCAAATAGTTCCAGTTTTAACCTAAAAGGATGAATCATCAAACAAACGGATTAATTTTCAATCCACAAGGACTAATTTTCACCAAAATATTTTGATTTTCGTCCAAAAATATGACTTTAACAGAATAGTTGAATTTTCAACAAAATAGATGAGTTTTTTTACCAAATAGCTGAATTTTTAACCAGGAAAAGTAATTTTCTACCAAAAGACAAAGGACCCCGCCCCGTACAGTGAATGGCTTTTTGTGAAAAATTCTAAATTCAATCTTTTTTTTCATTTTCGAACCTGCAAAGCAATAATCCGAAAGAAAAAAGTAAGAAAAATGGACAGTGTTTTAACAAAAAATGGTCAAAGTTTCAATTTTTACATGTATTTTAATAGAAAAATGCTTATTTTGGTGCAAAATTTTTTTTCTCCTAAACTCTTTGTTAGATTTTGCTAAAAGTTTCATATTTTGACTATCGATCTTACCGCAAAAAAGGTTCATATCTACGATCTAGAAAGATTAACGATTTTTCGAGTTTACAGCATGTTATGGGGGTGTTTTCATACTTTTTTCATCCAAGTATGGAAATCATAATTTCTTAGTAACTAAAGTAACTGGAAATTTTTTATTTAAATGCTAGGGTATGGAATCACTTTCAAATAAGTGAAAAAAGCGTGCATATCATGAATATTATATATGTGCATTTACTACAAGGGTTGTTTCATCATCCCTTGAATATGTAATCCGGAATATCGACATTTCTTAATGACTAAGATCACAAAAAGTTTTTTTAATTAATATATGAGGATAGGAATCATATTAAAGTAAATAGGGAAGGTGTAGAACGACAAGGATGTCTTTGAATTTTTCTAGAGGTTTGTTTAATCATCCCTTACTTATAGAAGCAGATAAATTAACTTTTCGTAAGGAATAAATCACCAAAGATCAGGTCTACAATATCACTTTAAAACATACATATAGGAAGTGTCTTTTAGGAGCACTTGCATTTTAATTTATTTTCAGGGTAGTTTAATCAGCCCTTAATTATTGAAACAAAGAAATCGATATTTTATACGGGATAACGCACCACATATTTTTTTATTAACATACAGTTGATTAACAAAATCACTCTAAGACATACATAGGATCGTTCATATCGGGCCCTGCTGTGGAAATCGAGTCAGGGCCAGACTCATCATGAAGCACGTAGCCACAGTAGAGCCATGTCTCGGAGCCCGATCTGCGCCCGGTCTAGCCCATATTAATTATCCGAGTCTAGCCACAATAATTACTTTTTTATCATAAATTAAAATGCTTCAAAATAATTATCACCGCACTATTAAATAAGAAGCCAAATTATTTGAATTGAGCTTTATTTTAAATAAACATTACCAATATTATAAAATGTTTACTACTTGGACCTCTGCTATCGATTACCGTCCGAATGTTTCGCATTCCAGAACACGGTGTTAAGATGGGACATTACTTCCTCTTCTGTGGTTTTGAATTTTTCTCGAACAAGATCTAGAAAGAAATATTTTGAAAGGTAATTAGGGTACAAAATTAGCACACAACTATATAATATAATTCAAACTGTACAATTGACATTTTTTTACCTAGTACACATGCCCAAAAGTTAAAATCCTTAAAGACCTCTTTCCCCACCACCTTTTTTACAACGGTTAACTGCATGACCATTTCTCTCGTCAAATGTTTTTGGATGATCAGTTTCAGAGCTTTCCGTACTCCAGGGTCATTATTGAAAGACGAGTTCAGAGAAGCCTTCTGCAAATTTAAATAAGCAATTAATAATACAATATTTGTGGTAAAAGATAAAGTCTAAACCATGTTCCTTGGCAAACCTTTTCTTGTCAGTGTAGCTGGCATCGCTCATAACTTCCATCATTAACAGTACGGTTTTTTGCTGCTCCGCGATATCTTTCACTTCGGCTCGCAAGGACCTAATCTCCTTCAAAATCATCTTACCTGAACAAAATTAAAATAAAATAACCAAAATGCGCATATTGTATTATAAGATCTTGCAATAAATACTTGCTCTATTATCTTACTTGTGTCAGGCGTTAAAGACATTGTTTTCATTTTCTTTGGAGAAGTTGATATCCTTGGAGTAGAAATTGGCTTTATCTTTAAACTATGTCCACTGGAATGACCTGTGTGTACGAACAAGAGTATTATCAAAATTTAAAAAACAAATTTTTATTTTTGGTATGAACTTTCATTGGATAAACTTATAACTACCATGCGCAATTCCCTTTGATGCTGAAGCTCCGTTACAGGATGGAATATAATTGCATCCTAAAATTGTAACGAAATTACTTTAGTGAGTAAGTAGCGAAATGGTAAATAGTTACATTTTTTCAGTAACAGTAACTATAAAACCCGTTTTTTCATTTTCACTAGTCAAATAATGATGGCCGATAGCCAAAGAAATTTATAGCCCAATATAGGAAAGTTGACATTTTTCTCCCACCTTGGGATTCAAAAATGTCTAAAATCTAAATAAACCCTTAGAAAGAAATAAAGAAATAATTTCAGAGTTAAATATTCATTTCTTTTCGGTTTATAATGCTTTTTTCAACGAAAATGTAACCATTTCAGTTTTTTACTTATTATTTTATTTGAAAATTCATCTTTTTGGTTTTTAGTTGAAAATGCATATATTTTGTTTAAAATTCAAGTTTTTTTCTGGTCAAAAATTAATCTTCTTGGTTAAAAATTCATCTCTTTGGTTTTAAATTGCACAAATTTGGTTGAAAACTGATCTTTTGTAGCTGAAAATGCATGTATTTTGTTAAAAATTCATCTCCTTGGTTTCAAATTAAACAATCTTGTGGAAAAGTCGTCTTTTTTGGTTGGAATTCCCTCTATTACACTTCTTATTGAGAATTCATCTTTTTGGATAAAATTTGTATTATTTGGTTAAAAATCAACCTTTCTGTTGAAAATTTTCTGTCTTGACTGCAAATTCAACTATTTTGTAGGCAAATTGTTACATTCTCATCTCAATGAGAAGGTATTGGTTTTATGTGAAAAATGACTTTCGCGGGTTCAATCAAATGTCGACGTTTTGTTATAATGAATTTATATTATTAATTCATATTTTCACATCAAATATTACCCTATTTCATTTTACATGACTGAAAGTGAAATTTTAATATAATGCCGCAATATGCTCCGTTTACCGAACTAAGTTATGCAAAATTTAACACTCAAATATTCTCCGTGCAAAATTCAAAGGAATGCATTTTCGAGCATACACTGAGAAAAATGGATTATACCATTTATGATCTTGTATTTTTAAACCCAAGACAGCAATCTATAGATATTACACGGAGAAACTATTGGTTGTAAAATTTAGCATTATAATATTGATTTTTATAAGAATTCGATGGCAATTTAGGATATAGCCGAGAAAATAGTATGATTGCCACAGCGATACGAAGAAAATATTTTATAATGGGTGCAACTGTAATATATACAAAACATTGACTACTGCGAATTTATTCTTATTTTGCTCTTTCGATTATGGCAGTTTTTCCTATTTTCGATGGGAAAAATTAGAAATACGTAGAATGAACATAGGAAGAATGTCTTCACTATTATGTTTTGTAAACTTCACAGTCTTTCCTAGGGATTATAGAAACTTTCTTTTGGTATAAGTAAAATTATTTAATCATTTATTATTATATTCCACTAAACTTAGTAACTTCACAGTTTAATATTGACAATAGTAATTCTTGAATAGTGACGCTATATTCTGGTTTGCTATTGTCTCATTGTACAAATAAATATAATATCAAATTTTACAACCAATAGTTTCTCCGTGCGTAAGCAGCACAACCTTGATGGTAATTTTTAAAATTCTGGAATATAAAACTTAATATCTAGATTTCACGGCTCAATGTCTATAGATTGCTGTCCTAGATTTTCAAATCCAAGATCATAAACAGTATAATCTATTTTTCTAAATGTGATTCTCAGTGAATTTCTTGGAATCTTATTGCGTGGATAATACAGTTGATTGCTCAAATAAGGTTGCTAAATCAACCATTTATTATCGACTGTGCATCAATAGAATGGTAAATCTTGGAGCAATTGTGTATGACAAGCTTGCTGCAATATAAACAATTTTCCCCGGGTTGGGGTACATTCATGATCAAAAGAAATTTATAACCTAATGCTGTAAGCAATTTTAATTAGTGTGTCAATTCATCAAGCGGGATCATCAATAATTTATTAGTAAAAAACCTAATTTTTTTCTATTAGATGTAGGTATACCTGTATGTCCCAACCAAATAAAGATATACTCAGTTTCAGGCAAAAATGTATTTAAAAGTTAATCTTGACTAAAATTTTAAATATCGAAGATTCACTTGTATCGAATAAAAAGAAGACTTGAGTAACAGAGATACTAATACCTATCTATAAGGAAGGGGAAATAATTTTTAATACAAAATAAACATTTCGAAGAACTATTTATATGCTAATAATTTTCAAACACTTAAATTCTAGTTAAAAATAGATTCTGAGATCTGAGAACAAGGATATAACTGTTATCAGTTTGATTTTAAAGTTAATAAGTTAATAAATTATATTTATGTAATATGAGTATAATTTTCCTAAGATTCTTGAGAAAATTCAAAAAGATTTTTCAAGATTTCAGATGTGTCGAAAAAGAATTTAGAACATTTTAAAGAAAATTTGTTTATTTACAGGATTTTATAAAGTATTAGGAAATATTCGAGTCAGTTTAAAAGATATTAAGGACTTTTGGAAATTTGGAAGAAATTTGAAACTATTTTATAAATTTTAGGAAATTTTCTAAAGTTTTAAAATATTTGTAATCTCTTCAAAATTTCCAAAATTCCAAAATATCTTTTAAAATTAATTTTTCAAAATAAAAAAATCATTTAAATCTACATTTTTGTTAAATCTTTTCGAATTCTTTACAAGTAATCTTGAAAATTTTCCAAATTTTGATTTTAAATTCTTTTACATTCTTTTTTGAAATTTTAGGAAATCATTTGGAATGTTTTAAAATCTTTTTCAATTTTCTTTCAGAGTTTATTTGTCAAAATAAAAGATTATTTTAAACTATCCTATGAAATTTTAGAAAATTTTTGTATTCTTTTGAAACCTTTTAAAATGCTTGAAAAGATTCTACATTTTTTTCGAAATATTTTGAAAATCTACATTTTTCCATTTTTTTTAAATCTATTACAATTTTAAATTACTCTTGAATGTTTACAAAACTTTTAAAAACCTTCTAAATATCTTTCAAAGTGTTTCGAATTATTCTAAAATATAAAAAAACTATCTGCACGATTAAAAAATATCTTCCGGATTCTTTTTATTTTCACAAGTTTGGAAATCTTTTAAAATATTCTCTTGAAATTAATTTTTAAAATTGAAAAAAACCTAAAATTGATCTTTTAAAATAAAACCTTAATCATTAAAAATTTTTCCAGATATCTTATTGTCGATACCAGTAATTTTTTTACGGGGACCGACAATTTTTTTATTCCTGCGGTACCTACAGTGATATAAACTTCGTAAATTGAGATATTCTAAGGTTTTATATCACCTTTCTCATCCCTTAAAAAGTGCGAGAAAGTTTACAAATTATAGAGTGGTAGCAAAATGTTAAGAAAAGAATTATTTTTACACATATATATTTTTCTGGTTTAAAAATTTTTTCGCAATCGTCGAATATCAAATTAAACGACTTGATAGATGTAAAATTTTCAGTTTAAAGGATTTATAATTAAGATTTTTTGAAATGAATGCCCCCCTAATAAATTTAGAATAATGAAGAATTAGGACAATAATTTATCAAATTTAGACCCAAAAATGAGCAGATTTCAGAACTAGGCATTGAAAATCGACTTGTTTTTTATTTTGAAATGTTCCACAATATTGATAATTTCAAACTCAATTAAAAAAAATGTCGTATTGAAAAATCTTTGATTTGTGCAATTTCAAACATTGAAATCATATGTATAGCAATCTTGTTTAGTATTATTTAAAATAACTTCAATAATGAAAGTTATATCTTAAAGTTGTCTCATTTTTAATTGAAAATTTAAAAAAATTATCATTTAAAATTGAAAAATGTTTATTTTGAAAATTTCAAGAACGAATAATAATTCTAAATAAAGTGTTAATACATACTACAAAATTTGAACTAAAAAAGTTAAAAATTGTGTCGTATAAAATCAAAATGGATAAAAATTAACTTATTCAAAATTGATACCTCAGAAATTGAACCACTTATTTAATTTTGAATGGTTACAATTTTAGAATTCTGAATTTCCATGTTGAACGCTAAATTTCCACTTTTTCCATATTCTTTCTTATTTTCGAAATTTAAACTGAAATGGTTCAATTTTGAAAAGCATTATTAAAAATTGGAAAATTTTTTAATTTTTAAACGATATAAATTAACTTAAAATAATGGAAATTTTAAGGGGGTTGAGTATAAAAGAGTTTTAATATTACAATTCTTGCTGGCTAAATTTTTGTTCAGTTTTAATTGAAGTTCGAATTCGTTTAATTTTCGAAGTTTCGTAGTAGAAATTTTTTCATTTGTAATATTTCCCATTTGAAATTACTTTTTATTTTTAACTGTGAAAGTAAGGATGAATTTATTTGTTGATCTTGAAAATATTTCTGTAATATTTTTAATGTTAAATTATAATGTTAATTAAATTTTATTCAGAAAAAAGATCTTCTCCTTTCACTCCGCTGGGATTCGAACACCAGGTCACCTGATTTCCGGTCAGGTGCTCTAACCACTGAGCTACTCAGCTCACTCTTCTGTCAACCAACGACAAAGGGGCTTACATCACTCTCTTAACATTAAAGGTCCAAACATCGACAGATGTCAAACTCTGTTATACCAAATGTATATTATATTTATTTTTGTGCCTCGCTCTGGGACCTTTTTTGTACCGTATTGACCGCAAAATGAAATTTTGGATTTTTCATTATTTTTTCTGCGCTAAGATAATATGGTAGAGCTTTTAAAAAACAACATTTTTCTTCTTTTGACCTTTTTGAATTTGTATACAAAATAGCTGGCTAACGAACTTAACCTTCAGTAAAAACCAGTTTTTCGAGTACCAAGGATCCCAAAACGTGAATATTTGACTAAAAAGGAAGCAGGGGTCAAATTTGACACACATATAAACGAGAATTTTCATTAGTTTTCCTATGAAAAGGCGTAATTGAATGATTATTCATTGTATACATAATTGCAAAACTGTCTATCATTATAAATATATCACTATTAACATTCATTAGCTGCATCGTTGTTAATTGTCTGAGTAATTCAAACAGAGTTAAAAAACACTTTCATACTTGTCAGTTATCGAATAAAATAATTCATGTTGAAAAAGTTCCAAAAAATACTGTCTTAAGTCCGATTTCGACATTGAACTGTTATTTCTAATTTTTTTGGGCATTTCCCGGGCACTTTTTCGGGTATTTTTCTATTTTTTCTATTTTTTCGTCAATCGAGCTCTTGCGACTAAAAAACCCGTGTTAATTTCAAAACCGCGGTGGCACGGATCAATGTTGACCTTATTAAAAAACAAATCGAATATCTTCTTGCGGAAAACAAGCAAATTGGAGAGAGAATTGTCGTATAAAAATACAGAGATTTTCTTACATTGCAGAAATATTACTTTTTTCGAGCACCCATTCAATAAAATGTGTTTTTCTAAAAATCTTACACGTTTCTGACCTCTGACAGCTTTAACAATCAACCTAAATATCCAGGGAAGAATTTTGTATGTGACTGCAAAGTATACAAAATTTTAGATTCAATATAAGATTGTCCCCCCTACTGACTGGCCTATTAGACAACAATGCCCGATGGTGGCTGGGCAATTTTGACAATAAATGGCTATTCTCGGTCATTGGCCGTAACACATATACTACTACTACTACTACCTCGGGGTGCCTCCCTTGCCAGTGAACTTCGGCCGCCGCGTGAACGAACTCCAGCTGTAAAAAATTATATACATTTTTATTGAAGGATTTTTTCAACAAACGGCAAAAGTTTGCTATTGGTCCAAAATTAAGATAGCCTGAACTTAATATCAAAGTCAGTTGGTATATATATTATTAACACATGACTTTAGCTACTAATTAGATCAATGGAAATATGGACTAAATAGTTAATATTAACAAATGACTCCAGGAACAAGATTTTTCCCAGCTTCTAAATGTACTCCGCTTGGGTCTTCTGGCTTAAAAGATACACCACGATAGATGCAACATTTTTTTGAAGATAAAAAATAAAAAAAAATTTAGAACGCACTGACAGGCGAAGTATATAATCCGCAAGTATATATAATCCCCAGGCATTCTATATGTCTTAGACATTTAGAGAATTCAGACATTCAGCCAACTGCCGGCGTTCAGATTAATTTGGGACTAAATCTAAACCTGGCATCCAAGTTCCTGGTTTATTTACGCATTTAGAAGAATACTCAGCTTTTTTTCTGGAAGGCTAACACGTCTTAGGCAATTAAAGGAACCCAACCATAGAGTATTAAAACACATTAAATGGCCATTCAACATTTTATTTTCATTTTCATGTTCGTCTAATTTTTTAAATAAATATTCACAAAATAATTATAATAATTAGGGGTGTGCAAAAACTCGAAGTTCAAACGAGTCGAGTCGAGCTTGTTAGCTTTCGAGTCGAGTCAAGCTGAGCTCGATCAGGTTCGAGCCGAGCCAGTCGAGTCGAGATCGAGCTTTTCCGAAAGCTCGAAACTTTCCGAGCACTCGAATGTCTTAGAGAACTCGAAACTTCCGAAAACTCGAATGCGTTTCAGAACTCGAACATCTTCGAGAACTCGCAACTTTCGAGTACTCGAATACTTCCAAGCTACTCAAAAGTTTCGAGCTGCTCGAAAGTTTCAGGTTGTCGAAACTTTTGACATTACCAAGAATTTTTGTAATCCCACTAACACGAGGTTTTTTGCATTGCTAAAAGCGATTTTTAAATAAAAAATCAAGATTTTTTATCCAAAACGATGACCAAATTCTGTAAAAATTCAATAAACTGACGATTTTTCTGAATATAATGAATTTCTTCAAAATTTCAACTATATTTATGATCAGAAGCCCGAAGAAAACTCTAGTATACTGAGTCTCATGGGAATCCGTCAGTTTATCTGTCAATTTATTGAAATTCTAAAAATTAATCGCCGTTTTCGATGAAATATCTCCAAATTTACAAAAGATGATTTCGAGGTCTTATTTCATAATACCCAATGAAAACACCAAAGAAATTCTGCGCAGGGATTCGAACTAGCTAACATCTATGTCTAATGCAGCGAACGCAACTAAACCCTAACAACTAAACCCCACGGCTAACCTAACACATAGAATATTTCGCAGAAATCCCAGCAAAGGGCCGAAGCGCGGCACTGCAGGGCCGTGTGAAATGTACCTGGCTCCCATTTCAACGCATGAAAATGAAATTTTATGAAATAAAATCTCTTTTTATGTTGCAAGCCTTAAACTTTTTCAACGCTTGTACTCTCAAATTAGCCAATTTTGAACAATTTGAATTTTAGCGTAATATATAAGTTTCAGTTTATCAATTTTAAATCGTTTCATTTTGAATAACTCATATAGAATTATAAATTTCTCAATTCGCCTTAGTAACATTTTCTTAATTTTAAATTATTTTCTTTCCAAATTCAAATGTCAACCGTTTGAATTCACTAATGATTAATTATGCATGCTTCCAATTAAAATTAAATTTATAAACTCTTGATTTTCAATTATTCAACTTCAAGAATTTATACTTGTAATGAGTAAGAGAGATCTATCTTTCCTGTTTGTTTTTAATTAAATTTAAGTTTGGTATATATTTTGTACGATATTTAATTCCGAATGCAATGAAAATAATTTTTTTACAAAACAAATTAAGATTTCCACTAAATAATTGAATTTTCTACCTTAGGCAAACATTCGCAACAAAAAAGGTAAATTAATAATATATATATATAATAATAAAAGGATATTGCAACCAAAAAAGATGAAAATTCATCAAAACAGCAAAGAAAATGCATTCTAAAATCAAAAAGAAGAATTTCCAAGCAGAAAATAGAAATTTACAGCAGAACATTAATTTTCAATATAATATTTAAATTTTCAACAAAATACGTGAATCTTCAACCAAAAAGATAAATTTTCACAAAGTAGTTCAACTTTTACCCAGGCAATTGAATTTTCAATAAAAAAAGATAAATTTTCAACAAAATAGCCAAACTTTGACCAAAGAGATGAATTTTCAACGAAAAATATGAATATTATTTGATGTTATAGTTTTTTGATCAGTGAATAATTTAAATAATATGATGTTTATGTTTTTTGTCTACGTGGTCGATAATCAATATTTTGTGAATATTGATTATTATGAAATATTATTATTATGAAAGATCTGGTGTTCAAATCCCAGCGGAGCTAGAGAGATTTTTTTCACAACTTTAAAAATTAATAATCAATATTCAAGGTTAAAAAAAGCAGCAGGGGTAATGAAACAGATATGGTGAATAGGAAACAGAAGATTCAAACGAAATTAGAGAAGGAGAACGTGGCTATTTGATAGGCTGGTATAGCTGATTTAAGGTTATGAAGCAGAGCTGTGAGGATGAAAATGAAAGAAAAGGGATTGAGATTTTACGAAAAAGGTATACAAGGTGGACTTTAGGAGTTGACTGAAGGATGACGTGATATATCCTGAGAGAAGAATCGCAAGGGGATAAATTAAGTACTAGAGCGGAAAAGAGGGCATGGGAATTCATGACGAAGTGAAGGGAGGAGAAGGGATGAAAAGGGAGGAGAGTTGGCAAAAAACTGTTTGATAGAGATGGAAAAAGAGGAGAACGAGGGCGATAGAATTAACGAGCTGCCAAGAAGAGAGGAAGGAGTTCTTGAATGCTAGAGATGTAGCAGACGGATAAAAAGGGAAGAAGTATTAAAGTCTTTAGAAAATGAGTGGGGAGAGAAGATGGACAAGAATAGCAAGATCTAGATTAGAAAACGAGGTAAGGAAATAGATTTACTGGAAAAAGAATGGGAACAGAAAGTGCAGAATCTGTGAATGAGGAGAGGAAACATGGGGGAAGTTATGGGGAAGGATATAGGAAAGGTATTAAAGAGAAAGGAAGCTGGCACGAGAATGTGGTAAAGATTCTTGGGGAGGATGGATTGGTTGACGAGTGGATGAAGGAGTTTGAGAGGGCTAGAGGAGCGAATGAGAGAGAATAAAAGAATGAATGTAAAAGAAATGGCAAAATGGTGGTATGAAATAAAAAAATAAATAAAAAGGAAGTTGCTTAGATTGGAAGCGTAAAGATTGGTAGGTAATGGTCATATAATGGCACACAGTTTCAGGGATTGAAAAGAAAGATCGCGTTCGTTAAACAGCTATTTTGGATGAAAATTAGGAAAATTAAAGAATTTTCAAAATTGTTGGGACCTTTTTTTAAGGACTTGAAAATTCTATCTACGGCTGTTTGTAGTACTCGGAAGGCCAAACAATTCATCCTTATGACTTATAGATATAAAGAGAAGTCAAGAGAAGCGAAACGTTGCGTTTGAAGAGTCTCACAAGATTATCATAATAACGTTTCGAATTTTCGTGGAAAATCGAAAATTCAAACTTTGATCGCACAAGAAAGTAATCAGGAATGAAAAATTAGTGCACCTAAGAAAGATCTACAAATTTGTTATTGACCAGTTTTTGAAAGGACGCGTAGTTTTTGATGTATTTGGAAGAAACTAAATCAGAAATAAAGAAAATAAATTTTTAGACAAACGGCACAAGCTAAGGAAAAGTTTTTCATTGATCATTTTTTAATGAAACGCGTAGTTTTGGTTTTAATCGTAAAAAATAAAATAAAAAAATTGAACGTTTGGAAAAACAACACGAGTTGAAATAAAATGTTTATTAACAAAATTGTTTTTTTTTTTCATAGGATCTGCACTTTTGTAAATTATAAAAACAAGAAAATGAAAATACGTATAAATCAATACCAATGCATATTACGAATTGTAAATTCGGAACGACTAGCCAAGCTTATGAAAAATATTGGTCGTCCCGTATCTCTGAAAAACGAGACACTTCGTGAAAGAAAACTAAAGTTTCCAAAATTTTTTTATTTATTACATTTGGAAAGGCGTAAAAATTCTCAAAATTTCAATTTTTGTTTCAATATGATAATTTAGAAATTTTTTGAAATTTATAGTCAATTTCCTATTTAGCAAACTTTCAAAATTTTTGAAAGGATTCATAAATTTTCGAACTTGAAATTTTTAAACTTTTAAAGATTGTTGGCATTTGAAAAATTGTAAAAAGTTGCGATATTGTTCATAAAAGATGCATTACAAAATGATGGAAAAAAAATTTGAAACATGTAATTTATCAACCAAGCGTGGAATTATGCTTGTCCTACACTTTTGTATTCCATCAAAAGACTTTCATTCAATCAAAAGACTCTGTTCACAAATGCCTAAACAATGCATTCGTTGATTAAATTTGCTTATAATATCAACAAAAATAATCTTGAGAGGAAATTTCTTCATTGTAATATTGTTTCCATACAAATCTCTTACAATTTCACCTGAAAAATTATTCATATACACTTTTAGCAAATAATTTGTTTATAAAATTCTTCGTTCACTGTATCAGGATAAAACATGTTTAGGTTACATGAATCTATAAAACGTAGGCGATAACACGAATTTTCCTATTATTGACGAGCACCGAGAACGTCAAATAGAACAAACTTCCAATTTTTTCGTTATATTTGCTTATTTATAAAAAAATCAAGAAACTAAATAGAATATCAGGCTCGAGAACTCCCTTTGAAATTCTACGAGCGTTTTTTGAATAGTCTGCGCCCAAATAGGTTAATATTTGTGGACTGTACGTTATTTGAAACCAAAAAAGTCATTTTTTCCCACTGTGTGCTTATACAAGTATAATTCGGAAATCCTTTGAAATTCCGTTATATCTATTGAAATCTCACGAAACCCTTCCAAATTCAAACATATGTTTTCGAATCTTTTTGAATCTTCGAAGCCTGATTAATATCTCTTGCAATCCTTAAAAATTCGTGAAAATACTTCAGTATCACATGAAATCTTTGAAAACCCTTTAAAATCCCGTAAATTATTTTGAAATCTCTTGAAATCCCTCAAAACTTTTCACAAACTGCAAAAACCCTCAAAATCACTTTAAACATTAATAATCCTATAATGAAATCCTGCTGAAATTTCTCAAAATCTCCAACAATCTTCTCAAATTTTTGACACTTCGAAAAAATGTACAGAAACATGCTAAAATCCCTTGGAATCTTTGAAATTCCTTTAGAATTCATCAAAATATTCACAATTGGTTGGAATTTTGTCGAATCCCTTAATATCTGCTCGAATGTAGTAAGGTCTACTGAAATCTGTTGAATGAAATTAAAATTCCTTTGAAATTACCTTCAATCTTGTAAAATCCTGTGAAATTCGAGGATATACTAGAAAGATATCACTAAAAATTCCTTGAGATCTTACGAAATCCAAAAAAAGCTTCAGAAATCTGATAAAATTCAGAAAAAATTTGTTAGTTCTTCAGAATATTACACAGTTAATAAGAATATCAACTGGAATTATGAATCTGGTGAAAAACGAATTTTGAGCAAAAGAATTCTATATTTAACCTAAAAGGTGATATTTTAACCAAAAAAATTAATTTTTTTAACTAGAATGTTTGGTTAATTTTTATTTTGTTCAGGAACTTGTATCACAAAAATATAACATAATTTATATCGGTATTATATTTTTTTTTCGAACTTCTTCTCGGGTCAAAGGAACCTGGTTTTATATCATAGCGATGGACTAAGTCAAGTGACTGATGAGATAAGGATGTAATTAGTTAATTTAATACTATGAAATCATTTGCGATGATTTTGAAGGAAGAAAATTAGGAGCATGGTGTAGTTTGCAGGTGGTCTTTTACCGCTGCTATGCTTACACAGCGGCCTTGAGTGCTGGAGATGACAGAAGTCGCCTCTGGATGCTTTCTTAGAGCCACCATGTAACACTCTATAGGTTGTTAGTCGCTTGCTTCCTGATGGTCCAGAAAGTTTCTTACAATGCGACAGGTGTTCAATAAAACCGCCTTTTGAGCTGCTGCCAGTACCCTACTGACTCCTAAATGTTCAAGATGTTCAGTGCATCTTGCGTGAATTCTTGTAATTTGAATAAATAATTATTGAAAAATGCACAAGAATGTATATGAATTGTAAAACTTCTGATTATAGATAAGACCAAAAATTTATAACGAACATATTTATTGAATAACATTATATTTTCTGTGACTTGCGAAGAATAACTTATATTTCACAAAACAATCAATTTCAGAAGAAATTTGTTGAGAAAGTAATTTAAAATAATGTTTTATGATGTTTTTATCATTTTTTTATGTATTCTCATGAGAATTCATTTTAATTCTAATTTTGAATTGCGCCCCAACTGTGACCAACGAGTGCGCGGCCCGAACGCAAGCGCAGTAGCAAAAGGCGCCCACATTGGCATCACAGTGGGAAAGAAGGGAGCTTACCACTCACCGTCACCAGAGTGCGCGATCAGTTTGGGTCCGAGTTCCGCGAAAATTCAAATTTAACATATGAAAAATAGCTTTTTTCATACAAATTATTAATAAAAGTTTATAGTTAATATGTAAAATGAAGTGAAAGATTTAATCATTCAGTTTGCGAAGAAACAATTTAATATTTTGAGTACGGTCTGTTTTTCTACCATAGTTCTGAATTTCACAAGCATAACATTATTAAACTATAGTTTAAAATTGAACTATTTTGTAAAAAAAAATTTACTACAAATTAATTTACCAAACTGAAAACTGTACGAAAATTTTCAGTTGAAAAGTGTATTTCTTTTTAGTTGAAAAATCATCTTTTTGGTGGAAAATTATTATTCTTCTTGTTTAAAAATTAATTCTGTTTTTGTTGAAAATTAATGAAATTAAAATTAATCTTCTTGATAGAAAACAATTGTTCTTGTTTGAAAATTCATTTCTTTGAGTGAAAATTTAATTATTTCAATGAATTTTTTTAGTAAAAATTAATTTTTCTAACAGAAAATTTGTCTTTTTGGTAGGAAATTATTCTTCTTTTTTAAAAATTAATATTGTTTTTCATGATAAATTATCTATTTTGATGAAAACTAGTTTATTTTGTTAAATATTAATTAAATAACAATTCAACCATTCCATTTTTGGTTAACAATTTATTTTTTTTTAGTTCAAAATTCAACCAGATGGTTGAAAATTTATTTAAATTATTGAAAATTCTTGTTTTATTTTTAATTAATTTTTTAAATTGAATACCTAAATATTTCATTTCTTTTGTTGAAAATTTACCGAATTTTTTGAAAATTGAACTACATATTTTATTGAAACACCATTTTTTGGTTGAAAATTATTTTTTTACTGAAAATTAAACTATGCCATTTTTTTTAATTTATAATTTTTAGTTGAAAATTTGTCCTTTTTGGTGGAATATTATTCTCCTTGTTTTAAAATGGTAGAAAATTTACCGATTTGATTGAAAATTATTTTTTTTTTTTAAATAAATTTTTAAACTATATACCATATTTTGTTAAGAAATAAACTATTTTGTTAAACATTCATTTTTTTGCAAAATAATTTTTATTCAGTTGAAAATTCATTTTTTTGGTAGAAAATAATTTTTTTGAAAATTCATTTTTTTTTTTAATTCGCTTTTCCTTTCTTAAAAATTGATAATTTTAGTTAAAAATTCAACTATGTGTTTGAAAATTGACTTTTTTTAGAAAATCATTCTTCTTGTTTGCAAATTCATTTCTTTGGTTAAAAATTTAACTACTTCGTTAAAAATATAACTACTTTGTTAAAACTATTATTTTTTCAAATTAATTTTTTAGTTGATAATTCATTATTTTTGGTTACATTTTTTTTTAGTTGCAAATTCATTTCCTTAGATTAAAAATTAACTATCTTATTAATAATTTCATTTTTTGTTGCGGTTGAAAATTAATTGTTTAACTTAATAATTATGTATTTCATTTGAAACTCGTCTTTTTTGTTCAAATTCAACTGTTTTTTATTTAATATTAAAATCTTTTTTGGTTGGAATATCAACTATTCAATTTTTCGTTGAAAAATTCATCTTTTTTGGTCCAAAGTTATACTACGTTGTTAAAAAGTAATTTTTTCGGTTAAAGATTCATTACTTCAGTTGGAAATTTATCTCTATGGCTGAAAATTCAACTATTCTATTGAAAATTTGGCTTTTTTTTTAGTTGAAAATTAATTTTTTTAACATAAAATTTAACTAGTCCACTTTTGGTTGAAATTTTTTTCTTTTTCAGTTAAAAATTCCCTTTTTTTTGTTGCGAATTGAACTATATACTGAAAAAATTCAAAGTACGAATTTTCAAAAAAATTGTTAAATTTTCAACCAAAAATGGAATAGTGAAATTTTCAGATAAAAAATTGAATTTCCAACAATATAGTTCATTTCGTAACGAAAAAAGTGAATTTTCAACTAAAATGAATTTTCAATCCAGAAGATTAATTTTCTAAAAAAAAAAGACAATTTTCAAACGTATTTTGTTGAAAATTCATTCCTTTACCTCAAAATTTAAACTATTTGGTTGAAAATTAATGTTTTTATTGATAATTCATGTTTTTATAGTTAAGAATTCAACTGCTTTGTAAGCAAAATAACCTATTTGGTTAAAAACAAGGCTATTTTTTTGCTGAAAATGTAACTATTTTGTTAGAAATTCATTTTTTTCTTTCGTTAAAAATTCATTTTTTTAACTGAGAATTTAAATATTCCATTTTTGGTTCAAATTTTTTTTTTTTTTTTTCGTCAATACAACTATTTGGTAGAAAATTTGCTTGAAAACTAAAATACTTGGTTAAAAATTAAGCTGTTATTTTTTTGTTTGAAAATTCAAATATTTTGTTGGAAATTCGTTTTTTTTTGTGTTAAAAATTAATCTTTTTAGCTGAAAATTGAACTATTTCATTTTTGGTTCAAACTTGTATTGTTTTTTTGAAAATTCAACTATTTGGTAGAAAATTTGCTTCAAAATTAAACTAATTGGTTAAAAATTAATCTGTTTTTTTCTGAAAATTTAAATATTTTGTTGGAAATTAGTTTTTTTCGTTTGTTAAAAATTAATTTTTTTAACTGAGAATTTAAATATTCCATTTTTCGTTCAAATTTTTGTTTTTTTTTTGTTTTGAAAATACAACTATTTGGTAGAAAATTTGCTTGAAAATTAAAATACTTGGTTAAAAATTAAGCTGTTTTTTTTTGTTGAAAATTCAAATAGTTTGTTGGAAATTCGTTTTTTTTTTTGTGTTAAAAATTAATCTTTATAGCTGAAAATTGAACTATTCCATTTTTAGTTCAAACTTGTATTTTTTTTTAAATTCAACTATTCGGTAGAAAATTTGCTTCAAAATTAAACTACTTGGTTAAAAATTAAGCTGTTTTTTTGTTGTCGAAAATTTAATTATTTTGTTGGAAATTTGTTTTTTTTTGGTTGGCAAAATTTTTGTTGTTGTTGTTGAAAATTTAATTATCCCATTTTTGATTCAAATTTGTATTTTTTTTTAAATTCAACTCTTTGGTAGAAACTTCAGGTATTTTGTTGAAAATTCAACTATTTTGTAGAAAATTCATTTCTTTAGCTATAAAATTCAACTATTTGGTAGAAAATTTGTTTGAAAATTTAACTACTTGATTCAAAATTAATTAGATTATTTGCTGAGCTAAAAAAATGAATTTTCTACAAAACAGTTGAATTTTCAAAGAATTAAATAAAAATTTGAACCAAAAATGGAATAGTTAAATTTTCAGTTAAAAAGATTCATTTTTGACAAAAAAAAAATCAACAAAATAGTGGCCACCCCGTAGTTGGTTTCAAAGGATTCCCAGAATATTATAATAGCTACTTTTTTATGTAGCGATGAAAATAATTAAAAATTTTGATTCTTTCATTGGCTTTTTTAGGTTCAGTTGCTGAATTTTTGAGAGAGGCTGTCTTTATGATGAAGTCTGGTGTCTTCATCCACCCAAGTATGTATTGAATAAAATTGTTTGGATGACGCTGATCTATAATAAGTTCGTGTTCAAAATACGATTAAGCAGGGAAGGAAGAAGAGGATGAAATGGCATCCACTTCATCAATAAAGAAGGGATTATTTCCGCTATTACTGACACCATTTTTCTAAAAATCCCCTCTCATCCCTATATTTGAGAATTTTGTCAAGTTTTTCGTCCTTTTTTGAAGCTGCGATTAATTTGTCAAGAGTTATAAGAAACTGATAACCAAGGTATAAGTAATGTTATTACTCATTAATATTGTATTTATTTGTTCCAGAAAATATAAGACCACCTTTCGCAAAAAAAGACACGTGGACGAACACCAGTACAATAAAAGACACAAATGCCTTCCTTCTGATCTGATAGCAAACATTCCTTTCCAGCCACTTCTTATAGCATATACGGCAAATCGGTCCTTTTATATGAAAAAGCAATTTACAATAAAAAAATCTACACGATCCTTTGTATTTATGTATAATATTAATGCTGCGAAACGTGGAGGATCCTGAAACAAGATCATGACAAGTTTCTGGATATAAAATCACACTGAATCCTAAAAGGTGTAAAATTTTGATCCAAAAGTGGTCAAAGCCTTGCATAATGGAGAAAGAGCTGGAAACTAGATTTTAATTTTTTCCCCAGTGAAAGAATTTAATCCTCCTATGGATCAAAATTTGACACCTTGGGATTCAGTGTAATATTATATCCTGGCAGATATTAAATTTTAAATTGATATATTTAGGATATTCGTTTAATCACAATACTTCAATTTTTTATAATGTAAATCCATCCGAATAGAGTGTAGTCTGCTATGTGCTATTATTATTAATTGAGTCCATTATTTTACTGCATGATCTTTTTGTCCGTCCTGTCTATGTTTTTGGAATATTTAAAATCTCCTTGAGAAATGGAAACTCAGAAAAAACTAAGTGTGAGTCTAACGATAATTTAAGGCGTACCATTTCCCCACAATAAAAAATAACCTTGATAGTGTGAATGTCAATTGTAGTGCTCTTAATTGTTTGTGGCAAAAGATTTAATCAGTTAGATTTATTTGCAATTTTTGCGAATATAAATCGAATAGGAAAAGTCAGTTGGCAGTACATATTACTTCGCTCCACACATCGAAATCAAAGCATAACTGCGACAAATATTCTTAGAGTTACAAATAGCTAAGAGATTTACATATGAATAAACGTTTAGAATACGCAGCAGTTCAATCACAATTTATTTGCTACTAATGTGGGTACAAAACAAATATGAAAAATACCTTGTCAAAACACATTAGTGCACGTCATCTCAAGTAATTCAGTAATGGTTAAAAAAATTACTGTTTTGACTTACATTGAATGCCTGTGTATTCCTTAAATTACTTCTGATGAAAATCACTACATAGCACTCAATTTTGGATGCACTAGCGCCGCGATCGAGGAGATCTAGCATTTCGATGCGTTATGTACATACGACAGAAAAACGCTCGTATGTGGTCAAATCAATGTACAGGACTTTGGCCTCCTTATGTCTATTCTCCATGACACAAGGTATCGTTTCCCTCGGACTTTGGGTACGAAACGTTACCTGCTGTCAATTGTTTTTACAGTTTTGCGGTAAAAACAATAGATGGTAGTTTCGTACCCGAAGTCCGAGCGAGATGGAACCCCATCTTGAAATTAGTTTCAACCAAATTTATTCCAGAGTTTTTACTGTGAAAAGAAAAATTCAAATTTATAAACTATTTCTTCAATTCCATTGGGAAGTGTAATGTGATTGTGCTTGAGTTATGAACTAATTATAATTTTTACTACAGGATAAGGATTAGAGTAATCGAAAATTAATAATTGTAACTTTCACCTTATGATTCTCTAGATCAACAGAATTTCAGGAGTGATTCGATGATATCAACAGGAAGACAGGATGGTGGGCGATATTCTACTACAAGTACTCGCATTACTTCTAGCAATAATTCTGGTGGCAGGACTTTAATTGAATACGACATTGACGAAACCTTGGACATCAAGGATGAAATCATCCAAGATGTGACTAGATTTGTGAATAAAATATCTGAACTAGAAACATGAAATACAAAATTTCAAAATATATTTTGTTAAATTTACATATCCAGAGACAATTACAGGACAAAAATGCAATAAAACATATCAGCTAAAACGGTTTACACTAGATATGAGAAGAGTTGATATTTTGGCTGTTAGCAACAATCTGCAGACACAGAACAAGAAGAAAATTAAGGAATCACAACAAAAAGCAGAAAAAGAATACACTTGCGAAAACTGTGTTCGAACCTTTCAACAAAAATCTTGTTTGACTCATCATGGAAAATACTTATGCGGCAAAATATTTAAACGGAAAAGTCACAAGACAAATTCGAAGACGCCGGTTTTGACACCTGAATACGACAAATGTTCGCCAAGCTATACTCATTCAAGTGCTTGCTTTCGACCTAAGCGTTTAGAAAACGCCTCAGTTAAAGCACAATTTATTTACGACTATTGTGGATATAAAGCGAATCGGAAAAGTGAATTTTCAAGGCACATTACTTCACGCTACTTACAGACACCGAAAACGAGGTATTATAGCGACAAATGTTATCGAAGTTACGTTTCGCTAACAGATTCAACTCGACATAAATATTTAAAACACGGAGCAGTTAAACTGCAATTTATTTGCTACTGCTGTGGCTGCAAAACGAATATGAAAAGTAGCTTGTCAAGGCACATAGCTTCACTTCACTCCCAGCGATCGAAAAGAAGGTATTATTGCGACGAATATTCTGGAAGTATAGTTAGTTAAATGTCTTGAATCAACATAAGCGTTTAGCACATGCAGCCATCATACCACCATTTTTTTGTGATTCGTGGCTACAAAACGAATGTGAAAGGTAACTTTTCAAGACACATTACTTCACGCCACTTACAGACACCAAAATCGCATAGTTGCAACAAGGGTTCGCGCAGTTACACTCTGATAGGTGATTTAAATCGACATAAACGTTTAAACCACGCAAACAGTCATACCACAATTTATTTGCAATTTTTGCGCTTATAAAGCAAATAGGAAAAGTCACGTGGCATTACATATTACTTCGCTCCGGACATCGAAATCAAAGCATAAATGCGACAAATGTTGCCGAAGTTACAATTGCCTAACAGATTCACATCGACATAAACGTCTAGAACACGCAGCAGTTCAACCACAATATTTATTTGTGAATATTGTGGATACAAAGTAAATATGAAAAATACTGTTTTCACTTACATTCTATGCATGTGTGACAAGTGTGCTCAAAGTTACACTAGGTCAAGTGACTTAGTTCGACATAAGCGTTTAGAATACGTAGAAGTCAAACCACAACTTATTTGCGATTATTGCGAATATAAATCGAAAAGGAAAAATCACTTACGGGATATCATTATCAAAACTGCGATTGAAGTATATGGTACGGCGGCTGTAGGAAGAAAATCTGGTGATGCATGGTGGAATGATGAAATTAAGGCAGCCCAAAAAGAAAAGAAAAAGTTGCAAAATTCAAGTTCCAACAGTTTCCCTGTTGTCATTTTCAATCGTTTTATTAAAGTTTTTTTCTTCAATATGCATTATGTTGGTCCAAAAATGTATTGGATTCTTTTTTTTGTTTGAATTTTTATGAATAACGCCCAGAAATTTAATCGAATCGACAGAAACATATAACGATTTTTTTAATATAGAAAAAAAATTATATTTAGAGGTGGCGCAAGCCCCATGAAGCTCAACACGTATTTCCCATAAGAAAAAATACGTTTTTGTAAATTTTATTCAGAATCCTTAACATTAGCTGAATCGAGTTGAAACTAAACATTTCTCTTCACAATTAGCCTTAGAATACGAATAAAATATTACTTTTCAAATATCACCCCCATACGTCTGTTTTATAGGGCCCAAAAAACCACATAAGTGAAAACATGGGCTTTGCGAGTTTTTGGCGCTAATTATTATGATTTTCTTTTGTGTTTTTTAAATGCAAATTGTTTTTGCTACATGAAGTGCTACTCTATTCTGATAATGAGATGTTGACATAAATTGTTTCGAGAATTCATCATCGTTTTTAGCAATTTTCTCTTAAAATAGAGTTGGAAAAACGCGGGATTTTTCACAAAAATTTCACTTTTTATCTAATTTTCAATTAGAGCGAGGTAATACCTAATCAATATTAACGAAAATAATTGTTTGAAAAATTATTATTATTTTTAATAATATTCTCTTTGAATAATGCTAGAAATGCCTCAATTAACCCTCAAACGGCACACTTCAACCTAGCATACGCGAACAGCACACTAGTACGAATTGGTTTTTTTGCAATGTTAATATTGAATATTTAATATATTGAACGTATAATAAACATCTAGCATATATAACGCATATCTAACATATATATTAAACATAGTGGGGATAAACCGCTGCAGCGGTGCCTGCGTAAATGCCAACAAAGTGAAAAATTTTCCGGTGCGAATTCGCACCAGCGTGCCGTTTCAGGGTTAAGGAAGGTTTTCATGATTGGCAACATGCATCGCTTCACTCAGGGCGGCATGAAAAAAGTTTATTGCTTATTAGGAACTTTAGGAAATGGTCCGATTTAGATATAGATTTGAAAACAAAAAAATCTGCAACAGGCGATCAAGCACTTTTTGAAGAGGAGAAGCATCACTGGTATTCCGTCATTTAGCGCATAATTTACGTAATATAATATTTAGCACAACAAAATATGGCCTTTCGCGGATCGTCAAGTAGGTTGTTTCAGCATGACAGCGGACATTTTTTAAAGGGAATAGAAATTATTGGTAAATTTGATCCAGTCATGATGGAACATATTAGACGTGTACAGTACAAAGAGGATAGAAGGATGCCAACGTATACGTATGACCTCAAATTCAAAAAGAAATAATTAAATTACTTTCAAAAGAAGTCCTTAAATTGATTTGCACAAAAATTACATAAATGAAGTATTTTTCTATCTCTTTTGACTGTACGCTAGATAAAAGTAGTGTAGAACAAGCAACATTTACCTCACGAATAGCTGACATTGACTTAGAAAAAAAAGAGATTTTGAAATACGCGAGTTCTTCCTTGGCTTCGCCCCTATCAGTGATTCTACCGGTGAAGGTTTATCGCGAACAATTGTTCATCAGTTGCAAGAGTTCCGTTTAAACTTCAAAAATGTTCGCGCCCAATGTTACGATAATGGTTCGAATATGAAAGAAGATTAAAAAGGAGTGCAGAGAAGGATTTTGGATTTAAATCCAAGGGCCTCCTCTGTTCCATGTAATCCACACTTACTGAATCTTGTTGTCAACGAAGCTTCCAACGCCACTTTTGAAACTGTTGGCTTTTTTGGAATTGTGCAAGGATTGTACGACTTTTTCTCAGCTTCACCGCAAAGATGGGAAGTTTTCAGAAAGCACGTTGCGCAATTAACCTTAAAGCCAGTTTGAGACACTCGTTGGCCAAGTAGAACTGATGCGGTAAAACCTTTGAGGTATTACACGGGCAAAATTTATGACAGGTTGATAGAAGTATACGAAACCAAAGATGTTAAAACTAGTCACGAAGCTCTATGTTTTGCAAAAAAATTTAAAGAATTCAAGTTTCTTTGCTCGATTGTAATTTGGTACGAAATCTTAACAAAAATTAATATAGTCAGCAAAGTGTTACAAAGCTCTCATTTAGATCTTCCATCTTCTATTAATTTAATTTCTGATCTTAAAAAGCTTCTCATCGAAAAGCGAACTAAAGAAGGTTTTAAGGAATACGTAACAGAAGCAGCCAAACTCGCAAGAGAAGTTGAAACAGAGGTGAACTTTCCAGCTGCTAGCGAAGTTCCCCAGAGAAGAAAAACTAGGCAAGCAGACTATGAGCACGTTGAGGAATCGGTACAAGATCCTGAGCGTCGTTATAAAGTTGAATTTGATTTCACATTATTGGAGGTAGCCATTACTGCTCTGACAGAAAGATTTCAATTTCTTCAACATTTCACGGACACTTTTGGATTTATTTTCAACAGCGAAAATCTCAAAGAATTAGACAAACTGAAGCTTTTAAAAAAGTGCAAGAACTTCGAGTTAAGTCTTACGGACCACACCACGAAATCGTCTAATGTAGATGCTATTGAATTAAATGATGCAATTTTAGCATTACGCGACATGATACCTACGGATAAGGCATGCACCAAAATGTTAAGGTTTATTTCACAAAAGAATTTACACTTGGTGTTTCCGAATGTAGTAATAGCTTACAGAATTATGCTGAATCTACCAGTGTCCATTGCTACCTCAGAAAGGCCATTTTCAACGTTAAAATTGATCCAAACTTATTTAAGATCATCAATGACGGAAAATGACTTTCAAATTTAGCGATTATATTGATTGAGCAAGCATAAATTAAAATACTGCAAGCAAATTACTTGATAGAAAAGTTTGCAGAAATAAAAGCTAGACGAGCAAGCTTTTTATAAAAATATTTGTAGACATGTTAACGTTTTCGCAAAATAAAAGTTTTGTAACAAAACTATGACTTGCTTTATTTACTTTTGATTTTTATTTATAAATAATTGAATCTCGAAGCTAGAAGGACAATGGTGGCAGGGCAGTTCTGTGCCCGGGCGGCGCAAGGGTAGAAATGGCCCTGACAAACAGACTCCCTAAAATAGGAACAAATGTTGACAGTCATTACAGAAACCCTTATAAATGGATATAACCTATAATAGTTGGACAAAATCCCAAAAATATACTCGTGTAATATTTGTCACCAGCTAAAAATTGAATGCTTTGCATGCTCACAATCAGGGTCGGCGAAACGTGTTGAGCCCAGGTGGGTAGATTTGCTGGCCGCGGGGGTGAGCAGGAGAAACGGGAAGGTCTTTCAGAAATTTCAAGTGGGTGGTACTACTTACGTACATAGGGCTTCTGTCGGCCCTGCTCACAACTTTTCTGCGCAATGTTTGAAAATTCTGAGAAAAGTCATGCTTATAGTTCAGTGGAGCATAGGCTACTGAACTCAAAGTCGTGTCACCGCTTTTACAATTATGTCCACTACAAGGTCTGTAGTTGTGGAAAGTGCGCGCAACAACCCAAGTCAAAAATCTTTCGATTTTTTATTAGATTTAGGTCGCTTCATCATCATCGTACTTTACTCTAAGAATATTTGAAGCACACTTTTCTATGCTCACGGAAATTAAACAGTATGTTGGGCCGAAGAAGTTTACCATGGATAAACGAAATATTAATATAATAATAATTTTTATTATAAAATTCAAATGGATCATGTAGTAAAACCTGTAATATGAAAAACACGACCCCGTTATTTTAGTACTACATTTGGTCACCAGTTGGCGTATCGTTGTATTTCAGATCCCAATAGTAATTACTTATAAAATTAAATGTTACTAGAAAGTTATATAAACCATTTTCAAAACTATATAGACATTTTTTTCAATTTTGTGGATTTTTTTGAAACTTTTGAAATGTTGAAAAATTTAAAACTTTAAGTTTCGTTTATTTTGCAGAAATGTACAAAAATATACAGTATCCAGAAGTTTTCAAAAATTCACCTTGTTTCGAAAAATTTGCAAAATATCCCAAATTTCCAAAATTGCGATTGCTAGATTTATTTTTTTGTGCAAAATTCATTTTTAAAATGTAATCAAATTTTTGTTATTTTTTAAATGATATCGCGCCTTTTTTTATCGGTACCGGTATTTATCCACAACCTTGTTAAAAAAATTATTTATCTCCTCCATGTTTCCAGGCCATCCTGAATGTATTGAACATTATAAAAATGGATGAATGAAGTTCGTCAAATCAACATCAATATTACAAAAAATTCATTGGTCTACTCAAATAAAGATTTCTTTGCAAATTATAGTTTTTTTAAATTCGCGGAAACCATTTCTCGAGGAATGCGCGCGCATGCCGGCAAATGTCTAGTGTGCGAATTTCACCGAGATCGCAAGTCGCGTTGTTTTCATTTATTTGTATACTTTCGCATCATTTTGTGCTACGTGGTTTTCTGGTGGTAGTGCAATAGTGTGTGAACCAAAATACTTTTCACAAAAATTATTTCTTTTATCTCAAGTTTCGGACTAAATTAATAACTGGAATTGAATGAAATTGATTAGATTCAAAATTATGTATTGCAATCTGTCGCAGTAACGAAATATAGCAAAAGTTTCCCTCGGTTCCCTGAACTTAAAACAGCATTCGTTCCGTAATTAAGAGTTTATTTATGTAAACATCGTTGCCAGTTGGCATTTAAATAAGAACCAGGGAATCGAGAGAAACCTCTCTTTTATTTCGTTACTGCGGTTGAAACAAATTACTTTTCACAAAATTTATTTCCTCTATCTCAAGTTTCGGTCTAAATTAATAACTGGAATTGAATGAAATTGATTGGATTAACATTTTTTTTATTGCAATCTGTCGAAGTAGCGAAATGTAGTAAAAGTTTCCCTCAGTCCTCTGAGCTCAAAATAGTATTAATTGTTTATTTATAATTGCGTATTGAAGAGTTTATTTATGAAAAAATGGCAATATTTATGTGAACCCCTTAAGGCACATATAATGCCTTAAATTGTATTAAAAAATATTTTTTATGTATTTAAATAAAAATTTTATGAAATATATTATTTGATTTTTATTTTGCATTTATATAAGTGGCGTATATTTTAATGTTTTATATTTGTCGCAGATATGCATCGGATCTGCAAGCGATATGCGTAACAGATTATGCGTCAGATCTGCTAGCGATATGCGTCATATTCTGCTAGACATATGTTAGGCAATTGATGACGCATATGTCTCATCAGGTGAGAGCACAATCTGCGCGTCGATCCACAGATCTGCGTGCGCATACACCATCAGTGTGCTAACAGAATGTTATCTGGGTGGAGCATGGCCATAATCTCAGATTGCGGGACTGTGGCGTAGGACCCCATCGTAATTGTGAAACCCATTCCAATCCTTCTACGATATACACCAGCTCCTGTGTTCTCCTTGTTTCTGGATCCATCTGCAAACCAGTCGGCCCATAGTGGGCAGGTCGGCTTCGACAATAGCCCAATCCTCCTGCGTGGATAAACTCACACGATACTTTTTGTCGAAGAAATAACGAGTGGGTCTTTTGTCTTGCAGCAATCTCAAGGCCGGCCTACTCGCGATCTTGGTTGTGATCTGCATTGCCGTCGAGGTCCTTCCGCGTTTTACCGTATTTAATCTCCAGGCCGCCTTCGCAGCCACGACCTTTAGAATGAGATAGAGAGGCTCTGACCCTGTTAGTACCCCCAAAGGCCATTGTGGGTATCGATTATAAGGCACTACTGACGCCTTTTAGAATCAGTCCCCTGATTCTTTCCAGTCGCGACTTTATAGTAGACAGTTCGACCCTGCTCCATCAGACCAGCACAGATAAGCCTCGGGCGCAGGATCGCCGTGTAGAACCACACAAGTGTCTTCGGCTTTAAGCCCCAGCTTTTCCCTATGGCACTCCTACAGCATCATAGAGTCACTACTAGCTTTTTGCAGTTGTTTTCCAGGTGTTTATTCCATGACAGCTTCTTATCTAGGATGACTACTAGATATTTAGCTCCTTCTTTGATTTTCAGTTGTTCTTCTACCAATTTCAGTGTACTCCTGGTTCACCACTTATACCGTTTCCTTTTGAAGCCCGGAAAATGTGCCTGGATTAGGTGAGCCAAGATCTCCTCGGCTAACGCTGCGTATCCTCCGTCGGACAATTTTAGGGTGCCAACAATAGCATCCGGGTTTTGAGATAGCAGCTTGTCCAGTCTAGCTGCCTCTGCTACTTTCTCCATGTATGTGCAAAAGTTGGTCCAGCTTTCTTGCTTTGCCTTACGTATTGCACCCCTGCATTCATCCTTTATCGTCGTGCAGAAGGTCCATGGTTCATCTGTTCATTCATCTTGTGGGTTCACAATTAATTTCATAAGTAGATTTGATGGCCTCCGTGGAAATCTTGGCTATGCCGCTGCTCTCCCGGAGTTGCAACCTTGTTTCCACTTCTTAAAAGTAAGCTATGGGTATATACTACAAATGTGCCAAGTCTGAATGCTATAGAATAAAATGCAAGGTTAGTCGCAATATCTTCCATTAACCGCCGTACTATTGCAAGTACTAGATTTATTCTGCCATAACAATCTCATCATCAGCGAGAGACACTTGTCTGTAAATATGATAAATGGCCATGAGGACATAACGCATTCTTGTTTAACGCCTTGAATAATATCGAACCATTCACTCAGTTTCCCATTAACGCGTACACTCGCTTTGCTACCTTCATACATTGTTTCTATTAATAAAAATTTCGAATCGGAAATAAAAAAAATTTCAATCTTTAGACTCTTACAGACTTTATTAATAAGGTTAGTATTTAAAAAGCTACGTTTCGATAGCGGACCGCTATCCTCATCAGGTGATTATCTATAAATGGTTACAATTATCGTTAAAAACAATAACGCATATGTATAATATAAAAGTATGACGTGATCTTCTTACCTACTTGTTAGTTACCATTTTTGAGTCGGAAAGGATTAAAAACATGTAGGATGCGAAGTTAGTCAATATTTGTAAGATACGATTGCCAGTGTTGGAACTAGAATGGAATATATGATATTATTAATTATTATAAAAATTTCTTTCAATTTATGTCCAGTTTTATTTGTAAATATTATGTTACCTTAATTTGGAGGTTAGAATGAGTTTCAATAACATTATGTGCTGTAGATTTCTAATTATGTTTATTTTTTATGTTTTATATTGTTTTTTATTGCGTAAAGTTATAGTATTAAAATTTTAAAACAAACACTGTAAATACTTAATTTTGGTAAGTTGAATTTTGAAAACATTTCTTTGACCGAGCGCAAGTACAAGCGACTTGCGCTCAGAATTGTCCAACTCTGACACTCGTTACACACATTTAAGCCTAGAAGGGGAGTGTTTCCCTGACTCCTATTCGAGTTCTTCGTTTCTGAATCACGCACTTATTCAATTCAAGT
The DNA here is from genome assembly GCA_011634705.1 of Andricus grossulariae. NCBI lineage: Eukaryota > Metazoa > Arthropoda > Insecta > Hymenoptera > Cynipidae > Andricus > Andricus grossulariae. The sequence continues at coordinate 59,775 of JAABKJ010075445.1, forward strand.
CTTCGAAAATATAGAGTTTTTTTATAACCTTTTCATGACTGTATCCATTTTTTTTTGTAAACTGTCTGATAGAAATTCCAAGACTGTTGTTCCTTGACTGTGCTTGACAACTTCCATGACTTTTTTTAATTTGTCCTTGAAAATCTATGATCCCTTTATAGAAAGTATACGAGACTTTATAAAAATGATGGTCCGGCCAAAAGTCCAGCGCTAATCTAGGAAATTTTCCAAGACTTATTTTTTCCGTGTAGAGCTACGAACTTTAAATATGTTATAGCGATAAAGTGCAGTACCCTAACGGCCTAGTTGGTAACTGCATCACTATGCGCAACATTGCGACACGGTCCTGGCTATTTACGTTCGGAGAGGCTCAATTGAAGTCGAAGGTCAGAACCAAACCCGTACTTAAATTAAAGTTCGACTGTATTTGTGAATTGATAGGTTCAGAAAATTAATACTTCTAATTCAGAATTTCTTCTACTTTTGGATGCTTTCGAAATGACTGAATTCATTTTTTGCAATTTGAATTGTTTCTATTATTATTATAAGTTTGACAGTGAAGGCAGCTTAAAAGCTGATAAAATTTACTTTATCTAGTACGATAACCCCCATCCGAATATAACCGAGCCAAGCTTTTATTAACTTTGGTGATCAAAGGAGAAGCCTTAAACAATTCCATGTGTCCAACCCAATATTTTCAAACCAACATCACAAAAAAATCCTAACATTTTCAAGAAAGAACTAAAAAAGCCCGAAGTAAAAAAACTTTTCAAATTCGAGAAAACATCGTTGTGTTAGTTTTTACTCTGTGAAAGAAAAAATATCTGATTTTTTTTTTTATTTCTAAATTTACTAATTCTAAAAAAAAAACAAGTGAAAGCCATTCTGTTTTTGGTTTAGATTCATAATTTTTTTTAAAGCAAGGTCATGACCCCAAACTAAAATATGAAAATTTTTAACAGTTGTTTTCAATGGAAAACTCGTTTTTCAAGGGATGGAAAAGCAGCTTTTCCATTGAAAACAAGCATTTAAAATTTGTATATTTACATAATTTTATAAGATTTTACCAGAGAATTGAATCCAAGCAAAAAACAGATTATCTGACGTTCTCTATGTCAGCACAACACTTGTTTTTCGAAATGGAAAACTTTAGAAATTGTTTAGGTTTAGTTTGCCGTATGACTTTAGATTTAAATTGTTTCTAAATTGTATGTTTTTTCAAATTAGCATAATTTAAATATAAAACGCCTTATATTTTGTAAATGGTAATATTGATTTACCATTTAGATACTTGGAAAAAATGAATGAACAAATTATCACTAAAACGAATACGTTGTGCGTAACTCAGTGAAATTATCGTCATGGAACAATGGAAAGTTTAAATGCTATGTGACAAAGTCTCGCAAAAATCCCACGATTAGTTTTACAACCCGCATTCACGACTTGCAGTTTCACTCTTATTTCTCACAGCGGCAGTGTTCTTATCAAAGTAGAGTAACATAGCACAATTAAATAAACATGGCATAAACTTCAAACGATATGTTCAAGGTTTGGAATTTATAAAAAAAAACATGATGATTTGAGGCTGTGACAACCAGAAAAAAATTGGTTAGGATCAAACTTAAATCTGCTTTCTGCTATGTGATCAAAAAACATTTCTTTGATTCGAGATAAATTTTATTTTCATTCAAAAAATTAAATTATTTATTTAAATAAAACCAAGAAGCTTTGCATATATATACATATTTAAAAAAAAATTTGTTCTAAAGAATGTATAGATTAAATAATAATAATAATAATAATAATAATAATATGAGTTAGAAACCCAAATTATTTTTTTCAAAGAATAACTAGCTTTTGTATAATTTAAATACAAAGAGTTATCAATAGTTTAAACATATTTTGACAATATTTTTTTGTGCATAAAAGTTTAGCGTTAGACATTATTTCGATTTAGTCGATTTCTACGCAGTCTCTGTTTTTTGCGGACGTTCCGGTTACGAGTCTTATCCGCATATGCTTTTGAACACAATGCACGATAAGAAAGCGAAATTGTTCCAACGTCACGCTTACGCACAATTACGACGTCGTGAATTTTGTTTCACAAATGTTAAAATTTGGTTTGAAGATAATTTATTCAATGAACCTGGTTCACTTTGAAAATTATTGAATCAAAAGATTTTATAAGTATAATGACTTAAAATCAATTAAATAGTAATAATTCCAGAATCCATAATTCAGTAATAAAATCAATGATGAGTTTTGGAATTGGTAAAAAAAAAGTTTATTTAACTCTAAATCTATAGATATGATGTAACAAATATTTACACAGAAAAAACAAAAGGTAAAAAGCGCTTCAGGTAAAAATTCTGGAGGTAATCTCGCCATACGAAAAAAAATCAAGATCGGTAAGGGCAAAATGAAAAATTAGTGATCTTTTATTTTACCCTTGCCGAAATTCAGTTTTTTGCATGCAGAGATTACTCCCAACACTTTTACCTGAAAAGCTTTGTACCTTTTGTTTTTTCTGTGTATATCGCACATGTTTAGCTTGAACAAAAAAATATAAGACTTTTTTCAAAAATAGAACAGAAAATAAAAATGTAACAATATAACTGATAAAAAAAATTCTTAACTGTGAGTCATTTGCATTTAAAGGCCGATTAAGTGAGTTTAGAGAGCTATTAAATTCGCGTTCACTAAGCTCGTATCTCGCATACCGTAGAATTAGTAAAATCAAAATCCATGACGCTTTTATGTTAGCCAGTTATTGTACGAATCGGTAGATGCCCATCATGAATATTCAAACTACGATTATTACTGTTATATTTTTTACTACGTTTTGCATTTGTAACATCTAGCAACACTCGAAATCTAAGATTTCTATACAATAAGGCCTATATAATTAAGATGAAAAAATCTGAAAAAGAAACAAAGAGGTTGTTAAAATGCGATTTTAACTTTGTTTACATTTCTCATTATCTCGGCGATAGTATTTCCTATCGGCCAAACGAGATTTGCAAGAGTTGCGAAACAAATTTTATGACAGGAAGGTTTTTTTTACAGGCAGCAGGACCTCATTTTTAAATAAAAAAAGCAATAAATGGAAATATATTCAAGGCCCTCCGGCATTTTGCAATTGGAATAAGCTCAGGAATGATTTGTGTAAGAAATATATTTTAAGTTTCGATATTCAATTTTTTATTCTTAATATGCTTCATTCTGACAAAGTTTTGAGCAGTTTTGAATGAATTCACTTTAAAATTGATCAGTTATCACTAATCAGCATATTATATTTCAATTTGAATTTTACAATCTTGAAGGTATCTTATTCGAAAACATTCACTTGCAAAACTTTTTATTTATAATTGAATGAATCAAAAGAATTTTTCGTGTTTTATTTTGAAAAACTCTTTACCTTTGAAGGTTTTACAATAAAATCTATTCGAAGCGTCTGGAAACACCAAAAATGTTCGGTATATGCTCACTATATTTCGGTGAAAATAGCTGACCTTTCCAATTTCCCTAGGCTCGCCGAAAATATTTGTTCTCCGCTCATCGAATTTCGGCGAACTTAGACACGACAAAATCTATTATTATTATTATTATATCATTAAGCCGTTTCCCTTTCGGGGTAGGCGTGAATTGCTCGGTGGTAAAGTAGTGGTTGTAATAGATAGGAGGTCAAATGTGAAAACCATTAAATTAATCCCTTTCTTAATTAATTAATTAATTCCATTCAAGGTCCTAAAATCAATTCATAAATATAAATTGGTATAATCTACTTATCGAGCAAAGTAGACTCCAAAATTGTCTATTTTCTTCCCGATTTTCAGGTTACACTGTTATAAAAAAAAAAAAAATCTGAAAAATGTGTCTTTCCTATATATTGATTTTACGACATCGTGAATGAACAAAATGGTATTTCTTAAAAACGGCTCGGCCACTTATTTTAATTCTTGTTGGTCAATACTCAATTGATAATCCAGATGTATAATCTGCAAATAAATGGAGTGTAAAGACTTTCGGGTTAAGTCATGTTAAGGCTAACCTTACACTGCTTTTTGTAATTTTATTGTTAATTAAAATTCAAGAAACGTATGCGTTAGAAGCAAATATAAAAAAAAAATATTGCAAAATTAAAGTCAAAGCTGTTTAAGTTTGCACTTTTATATTGTGCGGGAAATCACAGGGCCAATGAATGCACGAAGTAAACTACGGTGATTCTGACGTTACCAAGCAGGAGAGTAACATACAAGTAACAATTCCTCTCGTAACATGTGATCATTCAGGAAACTTTCAGGATGGTAACAGGTTAGCTGGGCTGTCAATAATATCGACATTGGGGATTTTTTTCATCTTCAAAACGTTTTTCCTTCTCTCACGTCGTTTGGCGTAAAAATAGAATATTAGATTTTTGGATAGTATTTTCTATGGATAAAACCATAACCGTTGGTCTAGGCAAAGATATTTTACCTAGATGCGGCAAGGGTCAGGAAGGAATGGGGACGCCGAAAATATATAGCTAACTATTTTTTGCCTATATAGAGGTGCTGCCCTCTCCAACTATTCATTGTTTGCATAGCAACCGCGTCAAAGCGCGTGAATAAGTCAGCGTCAATGTACTTTATTATGTATTTAATTATGTACTTCGCGAGTGAGCAGAAGATTTATAGGATCAGTGGATACAAATGAATGGAATTTTACACTGCAATAAAATATTTAATTTACGTAGATTAGCATATATAGATTATTTACCAGAAATGTTCAGTTTGATTTAATTTTAATTAAATTTGAAGCGTAATTTTTTTAATTGAAGGGTGTGGCGGCAAAAGCATGAAGGTCCATCAAGATAAATTTTTCAGAAGAGAGAAAAAACCTTATCAAAAATTAAATTCTTAAAAAAAATGAGAGAGTGCATTCTAGATTTGATGGAGCTCTACAGATCTCAATTAACAAAATTTCACAAAAATTAATACTTTTCGAGATGCATAGCGCCAAACGTCTACTGCGGTCAAAGCCGTGTAAGTCCATCGGAATTCTAATTTTTGTTATTGTTTTTTTAGGCTGAATTTCTAATAGCATAAAAACTAATAGAAGACTTTTCAAGAAAAAAGTTTATTTTTAAATTGTTTAAACAATTTTTGTTCAAACAAATTGTTTAACAAGCGAGATTCCGAAAAAATAATATTGCCATTCGATTCTACGTAAGAAATTACATCAATTAGATGCACTTCGCACTTTTCTCATGAACCCAATTAGTGACGAAGTATAAATAAACAAATAGATGTTATAGAATTTGTATTTATACTGCATAAAAAGTTGGGTGAAAAAAAATTGTCCAATACATGGACATTATGTAATTTTTTCCGCAGAATCGAATGACGCTATTAGTCTTTCCATATCTCGCATTTTTAAATATTTGTCGCATTTAAAAAATGTTGTTTAAACAAATTGCTTAATTATGCGAGATACGAAAAAACTAACAGCACCATTCGATTCTTCGGAAAAATTTATATGAAGGTAATGCTTTTCGCAAATTTTGTATGTATCCAATTGGTGAGGTAGTATAAATAAACAATTATTGTTTATTTATGTGTCACCACAAATTGGATAGGCAAAAAATTGTCCAGTGTATGCACTGTATGTAACTTTGCCGCAGAATAGAATAGCGCTATTATTTTTTCCGTATCTCGCATTGGTAAACAATTTGTTTAAAGAAAAATTGTTTGAACAATTTCAAAGTTTAAATTTTTTATATCAACATGTGCGGTGGAATTTTAAAGAATTTTTAAGCCAATAAGACGTGTTCTGAAAAAAGTGGTACTTGCACTATGCCGTGACACCCTTAAATATTGGATAATTGGAAGTCTTGTAATTTAAATGAAAAAAAATACTTCCGTATTGAAGCCCTTTAAATTTTTATTTTTTTATTTGGAACTGCTTCACATTAAGGGAATAACCGAAAATACCAAAACTGAATTATATAATTTTCAAATTATATAATAAACGAATTATAAAAGTAACAAATTATTAAATTTCCTAAATAATTAGGATTCAAAAACCAAAATTTGCCGAAAATATATCTTATTGTAAATAATTAATCAAATAATTAGGTAAATAATTTAATAAATATTTCAAACTTCTTTGAAGTATCTAGCACATCGAGATTGATAAAATAATTTATAATTATTTTAAATAATCAATAATTAATTTACTAATTATTGAAATTTAAATTGTGCAAATTAACAAATTTAAGTTAGTTTAATAATTCGTTAATTGAATAATTTTGAAATTATAGAATTCGATAAATTTGGATTTCTGAAATATTAAAATTCGGGCATTTATTATTCGATACTTTTATTTTTCAACAATTTTTCTATTTAAAATTTATTTTTTCTTATATTTTTTACGTGCTTTAATATTTTACTGCAATTTAAAATTTCACTTTTTTGTATTAATTTTAACTAAAAATCATAAAAATCGTGGCAAATTGTTTTAAATATTTTCAGAGTGCTTCCTGAAATCTAAGAGTTTCTTTTCTCAGAGCAAAGTTCAATATTCAAAAAATGATTTCTACAAAATTATAACTCCTACCGACTGCATTTTCTGCAACGTTTTTTTTTTATTTTCAAATTAATTTTCCAACAAAAAAAAGTTGAAAAGAGCATTTGATAATTATTTTTGTCAAAATTTAGTAATTTTTTTAATTTTGTAACTTTTTTTCGTAAAAAGTATCACTAAGAAAAAAATTCCCGGCTATTCAACTTTTCAATGTTCAAAACTTTTAATTTAGAGTATTTTCTAACTAAATTGAATTCTTGAATATAGAATTACACATAGACATGTCTATTTGTACAATTTTAAATAGAATACTCCAGGAAACATCATAAGAAGTAAGAATGGAATGCAAGTGAAGGGAATCAAAAGTCAAAATTAAATTTTTACTGATGCAACATTTTAGTTTTGAATACAAAAGTTGATTATGAAATCGATAAATAATTTAATTACAAATGTAATAACAAATTATAGAATTTATTGCACATAATTAACAAATTATTTGTAATTACACAAATTAACGGGTTCTGAAAATATAATTTCATGAATTATAAAATCTCTGGATTTTAAAATGACAGGATTTCAAATTTACCGCAAAACTAAAAATCTCAATTATATCCGATATTAGAATTTACGGTACTAAATAATTGTCCAATTATTAAATTCTACAAATTTCTTTAATTCCCGAAATTTAATAATGATTCAAAAATTATTTAATTCGTTAAATTCTAATTTCGGATATTTTTAAATTCGGGATTTTTATTTTTCGACAATTAAAAATCTTGTATCGTTATATCAAAGCCCTAAAATTTTATTATTCGTCACTTTGAATTGTCCTATCTTCCATATTTTGGCAAAATCTCGAAGATCTTGAAGTCAATGTTGGGAAAATTGGGTTTACATACTATTTATAGAGCTCCTTTTAAGAACAATATGATTGTCTCTAATGAGCCGAAAATTAAGGTTTTTGGGAAGTTTATTTTTAAATTGTGAATCAATTTGTTGCTTATCCTGCGAAAATTATGCATGATAAAATAGATTTCTTTTCAATCTTAATTTATAAAAAATTTAAATGAAGACACTAAACTCATGATTCCTTCCAATCTGCAGGGTTTGCTTATGAATCAAATTATTAAGATTTCTTTGAATTGAGTTCACATATTATACTCAATTTCCTGGTAAGATGTCTTCTTTTTATGTAAATTTTTGCAAAAAGAATGTGTTGAATTTTATAAATTTATTTATAAATGCATTTTAATATTTTGGATTGTTTTCTTTTCCCATTCGGAAAATTTCATAATCTGAATGGACTGGCTTCAGAATCACCCACAAAAAAAATATTTGAATCAAATTATATCATCATTTAATCAATACTCACAGCGCCGAGCTTAATCATGAAATCAAGAACAGCCTTACATTCTTTTTCAGCTCTAGATCTATTTACACCAAAAACAACAGCAATGTCAACCAAATAATCGTATAAGGCCTTCACCATCTTGTCATTAACCCCTTTTGCTAAAAATTCGGGTTCAAGTGAGAGAGTTGGCTGGTCGATCTAAAAAATAATTTTCAAAATGAAAATATTGAATGTTAATCCCAATTTATTATTTTTGCTCTGATGGTAATTACGCACACTTAACATATTTTTCGTACTGTTTTTGTCTTCACCGAGACAATTGAAATCAATCAAGATGGACGAACTGAATCCAAAATTATGAAAATCGTAAGTTGTCTGTATCCAATCAAAATTTTTCTCTTGCCATGAGTCTCCCTCCAGTAAGGGCCAGCCACCTATTTTTTTGAATTGAACCAATATTGTACGAAGACCATTTTTCTCAATCCCAGCTAGAGAAAAAAATTAGTTTTCAACAAAAGAAATTGTTATAAATAAATTTCGGATTTTAAAATAGGCTCACCCTCGTCCATGCAGGCCTTGTAAAAGTTTTTCCATAGTGCGATGTATTTTGGTTCATTGTGTTGAATTGGCTCTTCGAGATTTTTTTTTAGTTGATCCTTATTTTTTTGTTGGAGGGAATAATATCTGTCGATAAACCCAACATCTTGCGCAACTACTGCCGTTTTCAAAAAATTACCACAGGCAAATTTGTAAAAGTCATCACACTTATCTACTGTGGTGTCGATACTCCTTAGGATTTCGGAAGCTGTAAATAAAATTTGTATTTTTCAGTAAGTCCCTGTCTTTATATTTCCCCCACATTTATGCACAGATCTTTCAAAATTGAAGGTAAAAAATCGATAACTGTAATTTGATGATTGTTAATTCTCTTTTGTTAAAGCTCTTTCGGCTTTAACGAAAACCTTTTCATCACGTATCTCGTGTTTCGCACTTGATTTTGTCCAAAATCTGAACTTTTCTAGATTATGTTCAACACTTTTTATTTCAAAAGTATATTACATTTATTTATGTACCTCGGTCTGGAATTTCTTATTCAGATATTGCAAAACAAAGAACAAATTTTATTTATCGTGAATAATTTTATGTTTTTTTCTTATTTTGCATTATATTTTAATCTCAGCTACCCTGAAAAATGTATCATTTCAATCAATTATATTATTAAAACTCATAATATGCATTGGTGTTGAAACATACATACAGAGTGTCTACTCAAATCCTGGAAAATAATTCCCTGACAATTCCAGGTTTTTTCAAGGTATAATTTTTCATTGTCAGGTCTGAACATCGATAACTGTAATTTGGTGATTGTGAATTCTCTTTTGTTAAAGCTCTTTCGGCTACAAAAAAATTTAACCAAAAAGATGGATTTTCAAGCAAGAAGAATAATTTTCTACCAAAAAAAGATGATTTTTCAACAAAATACATGAATTTAAAAAAAGTCGTTGAATTTTCAACTACAGAAGACAAAATTTCAATCAAACAGTTGAATTTTGAAGGAAAAAGATTAATTTTCAACAAAAAATAGAATAGTTAAATATTGAGTTAAAAAATTAATTTTCAACCAAACTGATGAATTTTCAACTAAAAAAGATAAATAGTCAACTAAAAATTAAATAGTTGAATTTTTAGTTTGAAAAATTAATTTTTAACCAAAGAGATGAATTTTCAACCAAGAAGATTAATCTATACAAAAAAGACCAAATTTTAAACAAAATACATGAACTTTTAACAAGACAAGATTTTAACTAAAAAAAAAAAATATTAACTTAAATACTCCACCAAAAATTGTTATAGTTACATTTTCAGTTAAAAAAATAATAATTTCAAAAAAAAAAACTGATGAATATTTAAATAAAATGACGAACCTTCAACTAGAATAATTGAATTTTTAACAAAAAAAGATGAATTTTCACACAAGAAGATAAATTTCTATGTACCAAACAAAACTCAAAAAAATACATGAATTTTCAAATAAAAAACATAAACAGTCAATCAAAAATTGAAGCTAAATTTTCAGTTGAAAAAATTAATTTTCGATCAAAGAGATGAATTTTCAACTAAAATATTGGAATAATCAGTTGGAATAGTTAAATTTTGAGTTAAAGAAATAAAAAATAATTTTCAAGAAAACGAATAATGATTTTCAAAAAATTCAAAAAATAGTTATATTTTGAAACAAATTGATGAATTTTCAACTAAAATCATGAATTTAAACTTAAAATACGCATCCTAGCGTAAAGTTGTTTTGAACAAATTTGTAGATATAATTTAGGCGAAAAATTTTCTTAAATAAAATGTTATTGTAGACTGTGTCGTTTTTCCGAAAGTTTAATTTTTTTATTTCCATTCTTGTTTTTTACGATTCTTGTTCGATTGAAAATTGGTTTTCTCATGTTGAAAATCAAAATTTAAATAAACAACTAACTATTCTATTTTTGGTTGAAAAAAAATATTTTTTTTAGTCGAAAATTCGACTTTTTAGTTGAAAAAAATTTCGTTTTTTGAATATTTATCTTTTTTAGTTGAAATATTATGTTAAAAATTAATATTTTCAGTTCGCCATGAACTTTTGAAAATTTTAAAGTATTCCATTTATTTTTTTCTTCATATTTTTTAGCAGAAAATTTAACTACTTTATAGAAAAAAAGTTCGCAGTTAAAAAATGAATTTTTTTTTTGAAGATTCATAATTTTTGTTGAAAATTCTTCTCTTTAGTTGAAAATTCAACTATTTATTTCACAATTCCTTTTTTTTCTTCAAACATTTATTTTTTAAACTGAACATCTGACTATATTATTCATGATTGAAATTATTTTTTAGATAAATCTTGAATTATTTTGTTGAAATTTTTTTTGTTTGTTAATTAATTGTTTTGCCGAAAAACTATTTAATTTTTTCTTTAAAACCAATCTTTTTTTGTAGAAAATTAAAATATTTTTGTTTGAAAATTTATTTCTGAGAAAATAGTTGAATTTTTAACGAAAAAATTATTTTTTAACAAAATAGTTACATTTTCAATAAAATGAAAAAAATTTTTATCAAGGCGAATAATTTTCTACCAATGAAAAAGAATTTTCAAAAAATACTGTTATTTGAAACAAAATCGACACATTTTAATCGAAGTGATGAATTTCGATCTGAAATGAATATATATTTTTATTAATATTTCGAAACAAGTGTTGTCAGAAAACTCATGTTCATGTCTGTATGTAGCTGTTTTATGAGAAATGTAAGTTTACCTTAATGAAATAATGTAAAATAAAATAAATAAATAAATATATAAAAACCTCATTAACTTCATTTCTTTCGAATTATCAAAAAGGACATGGCGCTATTTTTTATTAATATTTTGAAACGAAGCTATTGCTCTCGGAAAACTTATGTTCATGTCTGAATGTAGCTGTTTAATGAAAAATGTAAGCTTATTTTAGTAAAATAATTGAAAGATAATAATAATAATGATAAATGCTCTATTAACTTTATTCCTTCCCAATTATTAAAATGTACATGACGCCATTTTTTACTCACATTTTAAAACTAAACTATTGCTTTCGGAAAACTCATGTTCATGTCTCAATGTAGCTGTTTTATGATAAATGTATGATAAATGTATGTCTTGTGAGAAATGTAAGCTTATCTTAAAAAAAAAAGAAAAAAAACTTTATTAACATTATTTCCTTCCAATTATCAAAAAGTGCATGGCGCCATTTTTCATTATTATTTTGAAAATAAACTATTGCTGCTTGAAAACTCATTTTCATGTTTCAATGTAGCTGTTTTATGAGAAATGTAAGTTTACCTTAATAAAATAATTGAAATTAACCAATAAAGTTCATACACTATGAAAATATGTTATTCATATAAATTGTTTGAATTTCGAAAATGTATTATTTTAGCATATCAGCGATTAAGTCTTCTCAATTTTAATTGACTTTTAAAAACCAAATGTCTGCTCGAAGACTTTTTATAATTTTCAGAGCCCAAAGAGATTTTTAAAAGTTTTATATAAAAATCTGAAAAAATACTATTTTTATTTTCTAATTCAATTAAGTAATCTAAAATCAATGAAAAATGTTTCTCTAAAACTTTTGAAATATAAAGGTTTTTAACTTAATGTAATATTACAACTTTTGTTTTTTTATATTTTTTTCTTTCTTAGAAGAGATGAATTAATTATCTTGGAAACGTGACAAAATATAAAATAGAAATATGCATATGTTCTTCCAATTTTTTAGTTATATCTATTTTAAACAAATAAAATTTATTAATAGTACGTGAGAATTTGTAACTATATCTCAAACTATAATAGTTGAAGATACTTTATAATTTTTAATTTATGATCAAACTAAAAAAAAACTTGAAATTTTGAAAACTCAGGCATATTATATTGATTATGAAACAATTAAAATTTATCGTTTTCCGATACACTGTATAATACATTTTCTTAACTCATTTCGACTTCACGCAATCTCTAGATATTAATCGAAAAATATTTTAAAACATTTTAAACAAAATGTAAATTTTTGTAGATTTTTAAAAAAATGTGTAATTTTTTTCAGGATTTCGAAAGTTTTGAGATAATAAAATTTCTTACGATATCAGCGGAAACTTAAATTGACTTTTTTTCTGAAAAATTTAATTTAAGAAAATATTTTAAAATATTTCAGAATAATTATATTTAAATATTAATTATATTGAAAATATTGCAAAATGTAGATGATTGTGAAACAAAATTTTCAATTTTGCAAGATTACAAATTTGTAGAAAAAATCGAATAAGTTTAAGAGATTTTAAGAAGTTTTGAGAAGATACAAAGATAATTTTAAACCTAAAGAGATTTCAACAGATATAAAGCAAAATGTAGATTTTTGAGGATAAGAATCAAAAAATTTAGAAGCTTTTTAAGAATTTCGAAAGGTTTCAAAGAAATAGATTTTTTTTAAAGATTTCACGGAAAATTTTCAATGATCTTTTTATTTCACAACATTTATTTCAAGAGAATATTTAAAAGGGTTTCGAAACATTTCAAAATATTTTCAAAATTATCAAGAAAGAATCTAAAATATATTGGGGGATTTTTTAAATTTTGCAGAATTTTTTAAAATATTAGGAAAAATTCAAATAATTTCAACAGATATTTAGAAGTTTTTGAATAACGCTCCACCACCATCCTTCGCACGCCCTTTTTAACTTTCCTTAATTTCCTTCCCTAAATTCACTCGCCGTTCACTTCCCACAATGCAAGTCTCCATAAACCCTGCTCTACAACATCCCTACTCCACCTCAGACCTCCTCTTACTTCATCCTCCTCGCCGCCCCCACTCCTCTTTTCCGAACTTCCACCTTATCTTATATTTTCATCCCCCGTTCCTTCGCATTTTATTGCCGACGTTGCTCTTCTCCTTCTCCTAATCCTTTACTACATTCCTTACTTTCCTTTCCTGAATCCACTCGCCGTTCACGTCCCGCAATGCAAGCCTCCATAAAACCTGCTCTACAACATCCCTACTTCACCCGAGACCTCCTTTTACTTCATCATACTCTCCACCCCTACACCGCTTTCCCGAACTTTCACTTTCTCTTGTATTTACGTCCCCCGTTCCTTCGCATTCTATTGTCGACTTTCCTCTCCTAATTCTCCTAATTCCTTTGCTACTTTCCTTACTTCCCTTTCCTGAATCCACTTGCCGCTCACTTCCCACAATGCGAGCCTCCATAAACACTGCTCTACAACGTCCCTACTTCACCTCAGACACCCTCTTACTTCATCATCCTCCTTGTCCCACTCCTCTTTTCCGAATTTTCACCTTCTCTTATAGTTACGTCCCTCGTTCCTTCGCATTGTATTTTCGACTTTCCTCTTCTAGTTCTCCTAATTCCTTTGCTACTTTCCTTACTTCCCTTCCCTGAATCCACTCTCCGCTCACTTCCCACAATGCAAGCCTCCATAAACACTGCTCTACAACATCCCTACTTCACCTCAGACCTACTCTTACTTCATCATTCTCTCCACCCCTACTCCTCTTTTCCGAACTTTCGCTTTCTCTTGTATTTACGTCACCGTTCCTTCGCATCCTATAGTCGACTTTCTTCTCCTAATTCTCCTAATTCTTTTGCTACTTTCCTTAATTCCCTTTCCTGAATCCACTCGCCGCTTACTTCCCACGATGCGAGCCTCCATAAACACTGCTCTACAACATCCCTACTTCACCTCAGGCCCCCTATTACTTCATCATCCTCCTTGCCCCACTCCTCTTTCCTGAATTTTCACCTTCTCTTATAGTTACGTCCCCCGTTCCTTCGCATTGTATTGTCGACTTTCCTCTTCTAGTTCTCCTAATTCCTTTGCTACTTTCCTTACTTCCCTTTCCTGAATTCACTCGCCGCTCACTTCCCACAATGCAAGCCTGCATAAACACTGCTCTACGACATCCCTACTTCACCTCAGACCTCCTCTTACTTCATCATCCTCCTTGCCCTACTCCTCTCTTCCGAATTTTCACCTTCTTTAATAGTTACGTCCCCCGTTCCGTCGCATTCTATTGTCGACTTTCTTCTCCTGATTCTCCTAATTGCTTTGCTACTGTCCTTACTTCCCTGTCCTGAATCCACTCGCCGCTCACTTCCCACAATGCGAGCCTCCATAAACACTGCTCTACAACATCCCTACTTCACATCAGACCTCCTCTTACTTCATCATCCTCCTTGCCCCACTCCTCTTTTTCGAATGTTCACTTTCTCTTGTATTTACGTCCCCCGTTCCTTCGCATTCTATTGTCGACTTTCCTCTCCTTACTCTCCTAATTCCTTTGCTACTGTCCTTACTTCCCTGTCCTGAATCCACTCGCCGCTCACTTCCCACAATGCGAGCCTCCATAAACACTGGGAGAGGGAGAGGGAGAGGGAGAGGGAGAGGGAGAGGGAGAGTCTTTCACAAAGCAGTTACATTTTATATAAAAGAGTTTATTGATAACAAAATAGTTGGTTTTTAAACTTAGATGCTGAATCTTCCAAACATGGCGAATTTTCAACAATGTACAAGAATTTTCAACCAAAAATAGAATAGTTAAATTTTGAATTAGAAAAATTATTTTTTTAATAAAAAATTAAAAGAATTTTCAACAGAATAGTTACATTTTCAATCAAGGAGATATATCTTAAATCTAAAAAATAATTATAAACAAAATATTTCAAGTTTTAACCTAATAGTTGAATTTTTGATAAAAAATATGACTTTTTAACAAAATAGTTGGATTATCAACAAATTAATATAATATTTAACCAAATAGTAGCCTATTTAATAAAATGAGATGCAGTTCGAATTAAAAATAAAATTAACTTTTGAATACAAATAATTTGATTCTCTTGTTTATTAAATTGAATGTAAAACACTTTGAATTCCTTAGGGTTTGATTCAAAATATATTGAATTTACAAAAAAATAGTTGAATTCTCAGTAAAAAAAAGATTTTCGACCAAAGAAGATGAATTTAATTTTCCCAATAAAAATTAAACTATTCCAGTAGAACATTCACCAATCTAGTGGAAAATTCATCTCTTTAGCTGTAAATTGAAATATTTTCCTGAAAGTCGTTTTTTCTTCATGAAAATTAATTTTCTAACTGAAAATTTATTTATTCGATTCTTGTTCGCAAAATTTATATTTTTCAGTTGAAAATTCAACTATTTGGTTGATTTTTTTTTCATACAAAGGTAATATTCTTGTTCGATGAATCGAGTATTTGGTTTAGATATCATTGAATCAAGATAACCCGTGAAGGTCAGTGCGCAGGATCGCATCCAGCAACATATCCAGGATCCTCCGAGGTTCCTGTACAGTAATTTTCAGCTAAACAACTTTTTTAAATGAAAAAAAGTAATTTTAATTTAATTATGTTTTTCTTTAGGAATACACTTCAGAAAAATATTCAGCTCTTTTAGTGAAAAATTAATTTCTTTTGGAAAATTCCACAATATTGTTAAAAATTCATATCTTTGGTTGAAGATTCTTCACAACCCGTATAGGTTCGTGTGCAGGGTCGGATCCAGCAACATGTCCAGGATCCTCCGAGGTTCCTGGACTTTTTCAAATAAAAAAGAGTAATTTTCATTTAATTATGATTTTATTCCGGAATATACTTGAGACAATATTAAACTCTTTTGGTGAAAAATTAATTTACTTTGAAAAATTCCACAATATTGTTAAAAATTCATATCTTTGGTTAAGGATTCTTCATAACCCGTGTAGGTTCGTATGCAGGATCGCATCCAGCAACATGTCCAGGATCCTCCGAGGTTCCTGGACTTTTTCAAATAAAAAACAGTAATTTTCGTTTAATTATGTTTTTAATCAGGAACATACATAAAAAAATATTAAATAATTTTCATATCTTTGTATTGTTTATCTTTTACTTCACGCAACTACTCCTTAGCTTTAAGGTCAGCTCCCAGAATTGTTATAGTTTTCTTTTCGAAATCGGCATGTTCGTATATAACAAAAAATAGGCCTTCGTCCTGAAGAAATGAGACGTAAATTTTTTTTTGGTCGCGTTCAATGCGACCTGGAGACTGATTATCACGTAGAGGAAGAACCGAAACATGGACCAGACGTTTAGGAGAATAACTGATCCATAACCCAATATCTTTGTATAAATGGCGGATGATCTTGTTTGGGGGTCCTAGTCTAGGATGTGCGTTATCATTTGGATTATAATGTCGATTTGCTGCGTCAATACTCATATCGTTAAATTTTTGAAACATCCCATCTTGATCAGGATGTCTGTTAGAATCTTGCTTCTGATTGGCATGGGCGACTTCCGGATGTCGATTGGTTCCGTCAATATTCATATTGTTAAATTGTTCAATCATCCCATTTTGATTGCTGTTTCCCGAAGCTTCTGGTTCTGTAAAGAGAAACAAAATTTGTGGTTTTAGTAATATTGAATGTTCATCTCAAAATTGAACAGTGAACAATTCTAAATTATGTTAAGGAAAAAAATCATAATGCAAAAAAAATGCAAATAATTTTTTCCGAATATTATAAAAATATAAAGAATCACAACTTTGTCACTTTTTAAGAAAATTTATTAATATTTTGGGTCTATATATTCGTCTTAGGTCAAGAAATCTTATATATTCTTTCCTTAACTTTGAATTATGTCGTTGAACATCAATTTTTTTTACCTGAAAGTTTAATTATTCAATTTTTGGTTTGACAATTTATCTTTTTTAGATGAAAATTTGTCTTTTTTGGTAGAAATTAATCTTCCTGGTTGAATATATATATTTTATTGGTCGACAATTCAATTAATGTCGTTAAAGATTCATCATGGTAATAGAAAATTCATATCCTCGTTGGAAACTGTAGCCATTTTTTGCTTATATTAATTTTTTTTTTGTTGAAAATTTTTTTTATTTTTTATCTGAAAATGTGATTATTCCCAATGAATATTCCATAATTTTAGTTGAAAATTAATTTTTTTGGTTCAAAAGTAATGTTTTTACATCATATTTTACTATTTAATTTTTGTTTGACAATTAATTATTTTTTAATTAAAAATTCATGTATTTTGTTGAAAAATCGTCTTATGGTAGAAAATTAATCTTCATGTTTGAAAATTCATCTTTTTTGTTGAAAATTCAACTATCCCAGTTTGAAGATTCAGCATTTTAGTTCAAAATCCATCCTTTTGGAGAAATTTTTTTTTTCTAACTGAAAATTTAATAAGTCTACTTTTGGTTGAAAATTGATATTTTTGAGTTCAAAATTTAAGTTTTTAGTTACAAATTATTCTTTTCTGTTTAAAAAATAAACTATTTCTATGAAAATTCATTTATTTTGTTGAAAATCGTCTTTTTTGGTAGAAAATTAATTTCCTTGGTTGAAAATTCAACTATTCCAGTTGAAGATTCATCATTTTAGTTGAAAATTTATCTTTTTTGTTTATAAATCAACAATTCTAATCATTTTTGTGAAAAATTAATTATTTTTTAACTAAAAATTTACCTATTCCATTTTTTATTGAAAATCCATAAGTTTGATGGAAATTTAATTGTTTGTTATTGAAAATTTAATTATTCTATTTCTGGTTAAAAATTGATATTTTTTAGTTCAGAATTGAAAATTTTGGTTCAAAATTAGACCCTTCTATTTGAAAAATATACTATTTCGTTGGAAATTCATTTATTTTGTTGAAAATCGTCTTTTTTGGTAGAAAATTAATTTTCTTGGTTGAAAATTCAACTATTCCAGTTGAAGATTCATCATTTTAGTTAAAAATTCATCTTTTTTGTTTATAATTCAACAGATCTAATCAAAGATTCATCTTTTTAGGTGAAAATTCATGAGTTAAGTGAAAAATTAATTTTTTCAACTGAAAATTTAGCTATTCCTTTTTTAGTTGATTAAGTTCAAAATTCAACTATCTGGTTGAAATTTTTTTTTTCAGTTGAAAATTGAACTATTTTGTTGAAAGTTCACATATTTTGTCGAAAATCGCCTTTTTTTGGTAGAAAATTAACCTTTTTGTTGAGAATTCAACTATCCTAGTACAGATTTATCATTTTAGTTGAAAATTGATCTTTTTTGTTTAAAATTCAACTATTCCAGTTTGAAGTATTGAAAATAAAACCAAACAACTCAATAAATTTCAAAAAAATTCTAATCTGTAATTTGAAGAGTTGATAGCTGTTTTCTAACAAAAAAATTTGTCTAAAAAAATCATGTAAGAAAAAAATTGCAAGCTATCGTTTCGATAAGTTTTTGAATGCAATTTTCAATTATCGTTCGTTCAAGTGCCTTGACATTGAAAAATGAACAAGTTACTATTCATAAGTTTTTATTTGTCATTTCTATTGATCATGAAATGTACTTGGAAACACTAGCTGCAAGTTCCTTTTCAACAAAAATGTTCAAATTTGTTTGGAATTCAAATTCAAATTCAGTATAGGTTTTGAAGAAATAAGTTCATCATATAATTCAAGCCCCTTTAAATCCGATATGTTTTTCTTTTGTTAGTTTTAGTTGCAAATTTTGAAATTTTTGCAGCTGGTCATAATTACCAATATTTCTGAGATGTGAGCTATTGAAAATAAAACCAAACAACTCAATAAATTTCAAAAAAATTCTAATCTGTAATTTGAAGAGTTGATAGCTGTTTCTTAATGCAGTGAAATAAAACTCAACTTTAAGGAAATGCTGCTTGAAAGCCGCTTCATCAATTTATTCGTGTCTGGCATGCTTTGATTTTATTCTTCGGATGACTGTTGCCCTTGGTAATTTCGTCTCTGTCTCTATATCCTCTACCAAATCAGCAGCTTGATATAGATACTCTAAAAACATTCCTCTGTTTGTTCTTTGTTCAATAATGATTGAACGTTTTCAATTATTTGAATAATTTCTTCAAGGTGTAAATTAGGTTCTTGCAACAATTTACTAACGCGATTGATCTTTAAAAGAATATCATTCCGTATCACTACGAAACATTAGAACTTGAAGGTAAAAATATTTTGAATAAACGTATAGCTTTGTGGTGCACTGCTATAGCATGAAAAACTTCAGATATTTCTACCAAGCTGTCATAAATATCACCAAAGTGTTACGGTAAAGATTTAACAGCGTCTGTTCTGCTAGGCCATCGCGTATCAAGTGACTTTAGCTGTATTATCAACAACAAGATTTAAAGTGTGTGGGTTACAAGAAACAGAAAGTGCTCTCCGGTTTAAATTTAAAATTTCTTTCTGAACTCTTTTGTTTTCACCACACATATTAACGCCATTGTCATAACTTTGTTATGACAATACAATTTCAGGAATATTAAAATTTCATTCCTCCGAATTTTTTGCGGCAAAGCGAATAATGAAAGTAACTTTTTTATTGTCACTCGCATCTGGTTAGGAATCAATTCAATTATTCCATTTCAAATTCCATCACCTAAATACGCAGTCATAAAGGAACCCTGCTTTTGCTCTATACGTCAGACGTGCCCCATCATAACTTGATTAAATTCAGCTTTCATTTCTATAGCTTTTAAAAAATTGCCATTACTATGTTCAAATAAATGCTGTGATGTTTCACAAAAAGCTGTACATTCTTGCGATAAAAATTAAATAACATGCATCATATGCTCGATTACCTGATACCAATTACGGTTTATTAATATTGATCAATAATGATATTGATCTCACGTTGATCAACAGTAGTTTCCGTTTCTAATGCAATTTCTAAATCTGACCATTCTCTAAAATGATTGAAATGAGTTAAGGATTTTTCGTAGCGGACGAATGCTAAAATACAGCTTGCCAATCCGAAAATCCTTTTTTACCTGATACTGTTTTTTCATTCCCAAAGAGCTTAAAACAAAAGCAAAATTTTCTGATTCGCTTATGTTTCTTATTTTACACAAATGATGCAAATCAGAAAATTACCTTCCTGCCGTATCTAAAGGATATTTTGGATTTTTTATCACAGTTCACTTATTTTGTACAAGCTGCTTCACTTGCCTTGAAAATAAATGGGCTGGCCTATAATCTGGATCTTTAGAGAAAATGGCATGGATTTCTGTAATAATTGAATAAGATTATACTAATTCTTCTGTATTCTTTACTGTTTCCTTCCCGATTTCAACTTTTGCTTCACAATGCACGCAGATATATTTTTCTGGTTACCATTCAAATGAATTTCCTATTTTTTTCACATAAGCCCTAAAACTATATTGAAATTTATATTATTGGATACGTACAAGATTTATTAATTTGCAAATAAAAATGAAAGGATTAAAACCCTTGAATAGAATGAATGTCAATATTTAAATGATAATAGTAAACGCTCATTTAGCTTATTTCGAATTATAAAGAAAGAAAATTATGTAATTTATATTATAGCAATCCATCCTGTGAAATGTTTGCACTGTGTTCAATCTCCAGGATTAGCTGACTCTTTTTCACTGTGAACAATGGAATGAAATTGTAACCCTCTTCTAAGTAAAAATATAAAAATAATAAGTTTATTATATATATTCCTCATTAATTTATGAGCTGACTTTCCTGAACACTTTTTAAAACTTGCCTCCAACTTTGTGCACGAAGGAAAACACCACTTATAACGTGCACTGTGACTGCACGGTGACAAATACCTCTATACTGAAAACTAACTTGCTTCAGTCTTATTTGAGATTTTCTGACAAACCTGCTCATAACGACTCCAAGTATGAATAGGAATTAGGTAGGGGCAGGTAGGCACTAAGCTACTTCTGGTTTTTCTCACGAAAAATTAGACCAAATAACATTTTATATTAGTACGTACCGGTAGATTTCCTATGAATGTATGAGAAAATCAAATTTGGCTTGAAAAGATGTTGGTCTATGTAGTTTCTAATAAGCCGGAAAGGAGGTAGTTAAAAATATAATTTTGATTTTTGAGCTTTTTTGTGTTCTGATTTTTGCACAGAATGTTCCTCGAGAAAGGCCATTTTATTTCTATCTGAATATAATTGGTTTTACATTCTTTATTGAATTATTAGTGTGTGGAGAATTGCGGCTTACAGAAGTTCTTCGCTTATTATCAGATAATATTTTCTTATTAGACGTTGAGTTCCACCGGACTGTCATCGAGTTCCGCCTGGGCCAATGCGGTAACCTTGCCGCTTCCCATGTTTATTTTCGCCCGCCGTCTTCGACATTTTAAAACATGGATATACATTCCAACGTGTGAATTAAAACTCTGCAATATTGCAAAAACTTCACCATCGGATGAGGATATAATAATATGTTTAAGGCTTGACATCGGCTCGCAGGTAGTACCTCTTATTCTCAATTGCATTTTTGTATCCGCAGGAAAAGTATATTTCCAAAGATCGAATATCCGGTACGGATTCGTGCGGAGAATAAGCCGAATCATCTCAAGTTGATCAAGTTTAATGCTGGGGTTCGTTAGAAAATACAGATATGGATAAATTGGTATTTGCGTTATTTTAAAACCTGTTTTTAAATTAATAGTTAATTAGTATATTCACAAGTGAAATTAAGGATATCTGCCAATGATAGGACATGATTTAGGAGTATCTTCAATTTTGCTGAAACGCGAAAAATTGATTACTGTACGATGGTGGTATTTATTTCTGTACCTCAGTTTGGGGCTGCTTATTCAGATATTGCAAAATAATGTACACATTTCATTTTTCATGAGGACGAGTTCATTTTCAATCAGGCAGGCTGTGCGACCAACCTTTAGCAGCCAACATCTTTATGGAACACCAAGAAACTAAAATCTTTATCCAAACCAAGCTTAAACCGAAATTTCGTTGCCGTTACGTTGACGACAATTCTTGCATCTGGAGACATGGACTAAGATTCTAACCATTCTTTCGGCGGTCTACCTCTGGGCATTCTGCCATTTACTTTACCTTTATACACCTGTTTAGTCAGTCGTTCATCTTTCATTCTTTCAAGATGTCCGAACCACCTTATGTGATTTTTTCCCCATATATCAACTAGTGTCTCCCCTGTACCACACCAGCAGACTGTCCATTTTTTAAACTCTTAATTATATCAATAACCTCAGTGACGCAGACATTTTCAATTGGGTTTTCTAGTGTATTACTTTCTATCTCGCAGCACTGTTGCCCTATATCTTCATCTCCTAATAATTCTTTAAACGAGTCTTTTAAAGCGTCTACTGTCCCGTCTGCATCATATAGCATTTCACTTTTGTTGTTTCTCATGCTCACAAACTCTGTAGTTTTACTTTTTTTCATCTCTTTAAATATTAGTTTCATGGTTCTTTGGAAGTCGTTTTCCAATTTCTTCTCTTCTTCTCTTCTGATTTTATCTTTACTTTCCTTAACTAGTCGTTTAGCATTCTTCTTTTTGTGTCTGTAATCAATTTCGAATCTACTGCTCTCCTCATCTCTAAGACCTCTGATGTTTAACGTTCTCTCGAACCCTTCTTTCTTTTCTTGTGGGGCTGACTTGATTTCATCATTCCACCATTCATCACCAGATTTTCTTCCTACTACCGCCGTACCACATACTTCAATCGCAGTTTTAACACTGTTATCCCGTAATATAGTCCACGCACCTTCGACATCTTTATAGCTTCTAAGCCCTTCCCAAATTGCCTCATCTATGCGTTCGTTTATCTTATTCTGAGAATCTATTCGCACTTCAGGTTTTCGTAAATTTTCAATCCTCATTCGCGTTTGTTTCGTTTTTTTTTTTGTTTTCTTTTTTCTCCATCCCAGCCCTAAGTTTATTTTGGAGACTAAAAGGTAGTGATCAGTATCGCATTCAGAACCCCTCATGACTCTTGTATCTTTAACTAGTTCTCTTAGTCTTTCATCCGCAATAGCGAAATCAATTATACTGCGGTTATTTCCTTTACACCAGGTGTAGTTGTGGATCAGTTTATGTCGAACCCAAGTATTTCTAATAAATAGGCCCTTTTCTAAGCATGAGCTAACTAACTTTTCCCCGTTATAATTTTTTCTCGGATCCCCAAATTTACTTTATTCAATTCTTAGTTCTGAACATACAATATGACGCGACAACAGTACATTGAAGACTGACTCCTCATTGCATTAGCCAGGTTGAGGTACTGTGAAAGGGTAAATTTCACATAACTGTACTCTCAAAAAGATAATTATGTTTACATTTGTTCAATATTATAATTTCTCATACATTCATGTTTCTCTATGAATGATAGATATGACTCTTTGAATTGTTATTTTTTGTACTTTGAAGTTTAATTTTTATTTCTAGACTGAATCGAAATTTGAGTGCATTCAAGAATATTTAGAATTTTTGCAGATCTGAAGTTTGAAAAACGTTTTTTGTATACATAGTCTTTTTAAAAAATTATTCTAAACGTTTTCTCCAAAATCGAATTTTTGATATAAAAAAAGAACTAAAAAGAAATTTCGAGATAAACAATAAACCAGTACTGAAAAAATGTTTCTTAGTAAATATTTTTTTAAATTGAAATAATCAAATATTTATATCAAAGATAAAATGTTTTTAATGTTTTTTTTTTAAATTACAAAAAATGTTCCCAAAAATAGAATTGTTCATTTAAAAAAAATTAAAAGGATATTTCCAGATAAATTAGCGCTGATTTGAATCATTAATTTTTTTATACAATTTTTGTAGAATTATTTTAATTTTAAATTCAAACAATAATTTTTAAAAACTAAATTTTAAACAAAATTTTTTTCGATAAAAATATTTTATTATCGTATTTTTAATAAATAATATTTGTTAGGAAACAATTTTTTAATTATTTAAATTCTGGAATTGTATAATTATGGAATATTCTAATTAGGATATTTTATAATTTGGCAAGTTTATGTCGGGAATTTGATTATTTTTGGAATTTTATTATTCGGGAGTTCTACAGGGTCGGGAATTTCATTTTCGGGATATTTCAGTCGTCCCTAGAAGTACAAAAAATTTGCTGTGATTATAATTTCGACACCTGGATCTTGTCGATTTTTTCCTGCAGTATTTATTTTTAAAAAATCTATTATTTGTAAATTTTGGAAATCACAAGTTTTAGAGATAATCTCATTAAATACTAAAATTAAAAATTAAAAACTTCGCTGTTAAAATTTGCCTCATTTTCAGAATGCAGGCTTATTGTTTGAATTTTCACAATTTTCCTTATAAGTTACAGGTTAGGTCAAAAATAACAAATTCTGGTATTGGAAATGGCTAAAACCTGAAAAGGTCAAAAGTTTAAATTTAAACGTTAAAAATGTAAAAATACACCGTTTTCAATGCTTATTGCAAGCCAGCGAGTCACTTTCTTCCGTTTAGTCGCTTCTTTTGAAAGTCGATCGTCAGCTTTCAGTTTTCTTTTAGAAATATATCTTGAATTTAACGCATTTTAAATTCAATGTTTTCAGCTGCATTTAGATTGAAGTATACAAACCTTTTTGTTTTAAAATATAATGTAATTAAAATATTTTATTTATTTTTCACAATTGTAATTTATAACCTTCGAAATTGAATAATAATTGTAGGTCAAACATGAAAAAGTAGACTAATTTCAAATTTATAGCGTTTCTATTATACATTGAACCATTTAAACCTCTGACCTTTTTTTAAGCTTTTTAAAACTTTTTAATGTTTGAATCATTATTATAGAACGACCAAAATCGTGTAACTTAAGATAAATGTGAAAGTAGGACTATTGAAAATTAGGAGTGCTTGAAAGAACTGAACAAATGTTTAATTTCAAAATCTCTTTATAAGAGTACTTTTTCAAGTTTTATTTATTTTTTAATAATATTGGCATGTCCCGCGACTTTTATAATAATAATAAATAATTATAAACAATAGATTATAACTGCATAATAATTATATTCAATAGAATATAACTACATAACAATTATATTCAATATTGAAACAACAAGCTGAAAGATTGTATCCAATATCGAATTATTATTGTTAAAATCATATTATAAACAAACCTAATATTGTTAAGATCATTCGCGGAGATCAGATTTGTAAGGAACGATCCAATAGATCACGATGAGATGCGCATCATTTTTCGCACAATAAACAGGCACCAGAAAAACTAACTGCATTTTCCATCTCATAGGCTCACACAATGCTGGGGTCTATAGCATTTACATAGCATAGTAAACAAAAATGAGCGATATACACAAAATCTCTCATAACTAACACAACAAACGAGCGTACGACAATTAGCGGGCCATAAATTAATCAGCAGGGTAACCGTAAAAACTAGCCACATTTTAAATTCTATACATTTACAAATTCTGGTACCCAGTGGCCTGCATATAATTTGCAGAACGAACATAGCAAGGAGTCACACAGTAATTGAGATGCCATGAATTAATCAGCAAGCCAACCTTAAGAACAGACAATTCTACGCATTAGAATATCTCAGACTTTTTCATCTAGGAAGGGATACCATATATTTTGGTAATTATCTCATTCTCCATATTTGGGCATATCACGATTCCTCATCGCTGATTGGTTACTCTATTAATTACCCCTTGGACTAGGAAGGGATATAATACATATTAACTACTGCGACACTTTCCATATATGGGCATAGTTTGTAGGTGTTTTAGACAAATTTACAACGTGTAAGGTTGACATAAAGTGTAATTTTACATGAGCATTTGACATGTTTAACGAGGGAACTTAGAAATTTGATCGTGAAATTTGACAATTTTTTAATAACAAATTGTTTAAACTTTCGTGTAAGGTTTAGTTTTTAGGTGTTTTAGACCATTTTACAACGTTTAAGATTGACATAAAATGTAATTTTTTATGAACATTTCACATTTTTAAGGACGTACCTCAGAAATTTGATCGTGAACTATGACAATTTTTTAATAACAAAGTTTTAAGACTTTCGTGTAAGGTTGGTTTTTAGGTGTTTTAGACCATTTCACAACGTGTGAGGTTGCCATCAAATGTAATTTTTTATCAACATTTGACATTTGTATCGACGGAACTTAAAAATTTGATCGTGAACTTTGACAATTTTTTAATAACAAATTTTTAAGACTTTCGTGTAAGGTTTGGTGTTTAGGTGTTTTAGATTATTTTACGACGTTCAAGGTTGACATGAAATGTATTTTTTTATGAACATTTGACATTTTTAAAGACTGAACTGGGAAATTTGATCATGAACTTTGACAATTTTTTAATAACAAATTTTTTAATCTATCGTGTGAGGTTTGGCTTTTAGGTGTCTTGGACCATTTTACAATGTTAAGGTTGACATAAAATGTATTTTTTTATGAACATTTGACATTTGTAACGACGGGACTTAAATATTTGCTGGTGAACAGTGATAATTTTTTAATAACAAATTTTTTAAACGTTGGTGTGAGGTTTAGGTTTTAGGTGTTTAAGGCCATTTTACAACGTTTAAGCTTCACATAAAATGTAATCTTTTAACATTTGACATTTGTATCGACGGAACTTCAAAATTTGATCGTGAACTTTGACAATTTTTTAATAAGAAATTTTTAAAACTTTCGGGTAAGGTTTAGTTTGTAGGTGTTTTAGACAAATTTACAACGTGTAAGGTTGACATAAAGTGTAATTTTACATGAGCATTTGACATTTCTAACGAGGGAACTTAGAAATTTGATCGTGAAATTTGCCAATTTTTTAATAACAAATTGTATAAACTTTCGTGTAAGTTTCAGTTTTTAGGTGTTTTAGAGCATTTTACAACGTTTAAGATTGACATAAAATGTAATTTTTTATTAACATTTCACATTTCTAAGGACGGAACTTACAAATTTGATCGTGAACTTTGACAATTTTTTAATACCAAATTTTTAAAACTTTCGTTTAAGGTTTGGTTTTTAGGCGTTTTAGACCATTTTACAACGTGTAAGATGTACATAAAATGTAACTTTTAATCAGCATTTGACATTTTTAACGCCGGAACTTGGAAATTTGATCGTGAACTTTGACAAATTTTTAATAACGAATTTTTAAAACTTTCGTGTAAGGTTTGGTTTTTAGGTGTTTAAGACCATTTTACAACGTTGAAGATTGACATAAAATGTATTTTTTTATGAAGATTTGACATTTTTAAGGACGGAACTTGGAAATTTGATCGTGAACTATGACAATTTTCTGATAATAAATTGTTTAAACATTGGTGTAGGGCTTAGGTTTTAGGTGTTTTAGACCATTTTACAACGTGTAAGATTTAAATAAAATGTACTTTTTAATCAGCATTTGACATTTTTAACGCCGGAACTTGGAAATTTGATCGTGAACTTTGACCATTTTTTAATAACGAATTTTTAAAACTTTCGTGTAAGGTTTGGTTTTTTAGGTGTTTTATACCATTTTACTACGTTTAAGATTGACATAAAATGTAATTTTTGATGTACATTTGACATTTTTAACGACGGAACTTAGAAATTTGATCGTGAACTATGACAATTTTTTAATAACAAATTTTTAAGACTTTCGTGTAAATTTTTGGTTTTAGGTGTTTTAGACCATTTTACAACGTTTAAGCTTCACATAATATGTAATTTTTTATTAAAATTTGACATTTGTAGCGACGGAACTTAAAAATTTGATCGTGAACTTTGACAATTCTTTAATAAGATATTTTTAAAACTTTCGGGTAAGGTTTTGTTTTTATGTGTTTTAGACCATTTTAGAATGTTCAACATTGACATAAAATGTAATTTTTTAGGAACATTTGACATTTTTAACGGCGGAACTTAGAAATTTGATCGTGAACTATGACAATTTTTTAATAACAAATTTTTAAGACTTTCGGGTAAGGTTTAGTTTGTAGGTGTTTTAGACAAATTTACAAAGCGTAAGGTTGACATAAAGTGTAATTTTTAATCAGCATTTGACATTTTTAACGCTGGAACTTGGAAATTTGATCGTGAACTTTGACAATTTTTTAATAACGAATTTTTAAAACTTTCGTGTAAGGTTTGGTTTTTTAGGTGTTTTAGACCATTTTACAACGTTTAAGATTCAAATAATATGTAATTTTTTATGAACATTTGACATTTTTAACGACGGAACTTAGAAATTTGATCGTGAACTATGACAATTTTTTAATAACAAAGTTTTAAGACTTTCGTGTAAGGTTTGGTTTTTAGGTGATTTAGACCATTTCACAAAGTTTAAGGTTGCCATAAAATGTAATTTTTTATTAACATTTGACATTTGTGACGACGGAACTTAAAAATTTGATCGTGAAATTTGACAATTTTTTAATAACAAATTTTTTAAACTTTCGTGTAAGGTTTGGTTTTTTAGGTGTTTTAGACCATTTTACAACGTTTAAAATTGCCATAAAATGTGATTTTTCATGAACATTTGACATTTGTAACAACGGAACTTAGAAATTTGATCGTGAACTATGATAATTTTCTAATAACAAATTGTTTAAACATTGGTGTAGGGTTTAGGTTTAAGGTGTCTCAGACCATTTTACAACGTGTAAGATTTACATAAAATGTAATTTTAATTCAGCATTTGACATTTTTAACGCCGGAACTTGGAAATTTGATCGTGAACATTGACAATTTTTTAAGAACGAATTTTTAAAACTTTCGTGTAAGGTTTGGTTTTTTAGGTGTTTTAGACCATTTTACAACGTTTAAAATTGCCATAAAATGTAATTTTTCATGAACATTTGACATTTGTAACAACGGAACTTAGAAATTTGATCGTGAACATTGACAATTTTTTAATAAGAAATTTTTTGAACATTGGTGTAAGGTTTAGGTTTTAGGTGTTTCAGCCCATTTTACAACGTTCAAGCTTGACATAAAATGTAATTTTCTATGAACATTTGACATTTTTAAGGACGGAACTTAGAAATTTGATCGTGAACTTTGACAATTTTTTAATAACAAATTTTTTAAACTTTCGTGTAAGGTTTAGTTTTTAGGTGTTTTAGAGCATTTTACAACGTTTAAGATTGACATAAAATGTAATTTTTTGTGAACATTTCACATTTTTAATGACGGAAATTACAAATTTGATCGTGAACTTTGACAATTTTTTAATAACAAATTTTTAAAACATTCGTTTAAGGTTTGGTTTTTAGGCGTTTTAGACCATTTTACAACGTGTAAGATTGACATTAAATGTAATTTTCTATGAACATTTGACATTTGTAAGGACGGCACTTAGAAATTTCATCGTGAACTTTGACAATTTTTTTATAACAAATGTTTTAAACTTTCGTGTAACGTTTGGTTTTTAGGTGTTTTAGACCATTTCACAACGTTTAAGGTTGACATAAAATGTAATTTTTTATGAACATTTGATAAAACAAAAGCAGGTCATAACGATGAAGCTTATTAAGAGAGTATTTGCCGGCGAAGCGCGCAATAGCGAGTACACGCAGTGCGAAAACCTAGAGGAACCGAGCTTAAAACGTCAGAAATTGATTTTGGTGAATACATTATTGAGCACGCAGCGCGAGATCCAACAGGTGCGCGCCCTAGGAGCGCTCAAACTAGCGAGCGAACCGAGCCGCGCGCGATGAGAATGTGCCCGCCAAGCGGGCTGATTTTTTTACTGAAAATTTATCTTTTTAAATTGAAAATACAACTATTTATTTGAAAATGTATTTATTTTGTTTAAAATTTGTCTTTTTTGGTAGAAAATTAATCTTCTTGGTTTAAAATTAGTCGTTTTGGTTGAAAATTCATTTTTGTAAATTGAAAATTAAAAAATTTGGTTAAAAGTTCAACTATTTTGTTGAAAATTTATTTTTATTTTAACAGTGAGATTTCACTGGTTTATTTTAAGAGAGCTCATATCGAGATAGTAACCGGAAGTAGGTATATTTCATGTTCTAAAAAAAAATATAACATTCCATTACATTATACATACATACATTCTTAGTTTCCGAGATATCTAGGTTTGAGTATTTGCGCTCGAACGCTCGACTCGCCACTGCAGAGCGGGGTCACAGACTTTGCGTTTACTCACAGTCCGAGGCTAATTTTGTGATGAAGGGAAAGTCCACAGGGTTTCTATATCACTTTATTAGGGCTTTTTACTTAGATTGCGAATCTTAAAACGAAAATAATTTATCACGTTTTTGAAAAAAAAACGGGGTCAAAAACATACAACAAATTATTTTTGTCACTTCTTGGAAATGTTGCTAAACACTACAGTCCGGCGGATGATGGCTATTCCAAGAAGCGACCAAAACTATTTTTTATTTTGTTTTTACCTCTTGACCCAGTTTTTTTTCAAAAATTTGACGTGATGTATTATTTTCGTTTTAAGATTTGCAATCTACGTAAAAGAAACCTATAGAAGTGATATAGAAACCCTGTGGACTTTCTGATCATCACAAAATTAGTGTCGGACTGTGCGTACACAGCAGTACACAGGAAAACAGTGGGATCATTTTTGTTGCAGCTCATTTGTTATGTATTCGAAATGATATTTTTTTCTCAAAATGAGAATATTTCAAGTGTGAAACTATTACATGAACATAGCTGCATTCGCATTCTCTTCCATCTCATTTTGTTGCAACTCAAAACAACACCAAATCATCGTACTTTTGAGGATCGGCGTTTTTCTGTGTAAGCACCAAGTGGCAAGTCGAGCGCTCGAGCGCAAATACTCAAACCACGAAATCTTGGAAACTAAGGCCCATTAGATGAAAAGAAAAAATAAGTCCCTAATTGATTTTGATATAATTTCATCCTGCAAAGCCCCAGTCGAATCGGCGATGTCCATCTCGCGTCCTCTCCTTGTTAGAGGGTTTATTTTGGGTAAATTTTGATTGAAAAAAATTTTGATATAATGGAATTTAGTATTTAGAAGTTTTTAGACAATCAAAAAAATAACCAAAATTTGACTATTTAAACTCTATGCGTCTAGAGAATCTGAAACCTCATATTTTTGAGCTAATCAAGACAAAATGTAAAAATAAAAAAGGAACTGTCATTTATATGAAAATTTCCATCCTCGGCTATTTATTAAATTATGTATAATATTTTTTATAATTAATAGATGTAGTGAGAAAAACTCGACATTTAAACATGCAATTAAAGTCGGAGACGCCCATTCCCCAGTAGCTGGTGTTAGGTTGCACTGTACTCCTAACGACTCCTACTCCTACGCTGTATAAGATCTTTACAGCTATCCTGAACGAAATGATTGTTTTGAGAATCGGGTCTGTGTGGAGAGAGATATACGAACAGCGTGGTTCGAAAAAAGATTCGCTATATCATCTGGGAATTGAGGGGCTGATGGCAAAAGCGGAGTAGAAAAATCGTCGGAGCAAAAACGAGTTAAGAACGATGCGGGCAAGAACGAGTTAAAAAGAAACAAGAATAACGAAGATTGTATCGTATATTATAATAAAACGATATAATAGTACAATAGATTATATTCTAATCTATCATTTTATTACACTTTTATGTTATAATATAGGATACATTCCTCGTTATTCTTGTTTCTTTTTAACTGGTTTTTGCCCGCATTGTTCTTAACTCGTTTTTGCTCCGACGACTTTTCTATCCCGCTTTTGCTATCAGCCCCTCAACTATCGTGTGACAAGGAATAGCGTTACCTCGCAAAAGGGGCGTCTTTCAGGGCGATATCATAAGCCCTTTCCTCTTTTGAATTCCACTTCTGCCACTGTCTCTCGCACTACGCAATTCTCCTGGATACCTCTGCGGTGACACTAATCATCGCGAGAATAAGGTCACTCATGTATTCAAAGTACTTTTATTATCGTCGAGGGGTACACAAGAGAGATTGGTATGCACGGTTGCACATTCCACGCCGTCAATGCGGGCGCAGCTAAATCTCCAATGTCTTTATAACCGAATTATCCTGGTTACAGCTTACATCGTCGCAAGCGGAAGAAATCCTCTCCTAGAAATGGTCAGGCAACACGTGATAATTGAGCGTTCCTTTACAAAGTCGCGGGGTAGGCGAGCGAGACTTTTAGCCTGAATCTTAACATGAGAAGTGAGGAAAGTGCATTAATCCATTTAAATGTCTCACTTCTAAAAGCCGAAAGAAATCTCTTCGACAACAAAATGCACGTAAATGTTTACAGAAATGTAGACGATCAGCTCATATCGAAGGAGCCAACTTTTGCTTTCCTCAGATCAATAGGCAATAGGCCATCTATTTTTTCAATAGGGCCGAAATGTGAACTCGCGGAACCAGGTAGAATTTTCAAGATGGAATTTAATTTGTGCTTAAAAACAATTTTGTTCAGTTCAAAGCAATAAGTGTTACATGTGGAATTATCATCGTACACAGTAAAAAAATACGTATTATGTTAAAACTGTTTTTGTCTACAAAACAAAATTATTTTAGTATGTTATATAAGTTTCAGCACATTATGAGCTTCAATTAACTTTTCCGAACATAATATACATTTTTATCAATTTAGACATGAAATATTCACTAACTGAGAAATTATAACCAAAAAGTTAGGTTAAAATTCGTATTTCATTTATGATCGTCTATAATTCATATTTTTTGCATATTTTAAATCAAGTTTGCCGCTATATGCCTTTGTTAAAGTGCATTATAGCTTATAGTGTGTCGAAACTTACATGACATGGTAAAATAATTGGTTTCTTGGCAAAAAAAGTTTTAACAGAAAACGTGTTTTTTTTACTGTATACGATGAAAATTCCATATGCAACACATAGTTTATGAAAAATCTTTATTTTTTGTATTCATTAATTGTTTTAAAATTGTAAAAGTGATGATAAAATTGTTTTTAAGTACAAATTAAAATACATCTTGAAAATGCTACCTGGTTTCGCGAGTTCACGATACTAGCGCACCAAGTCTTCAGATACCAATACCGTAGCTGCATTTTACGTCAACAAGATCCCAGAAATAGGTGCAGAGCGTGTCATGCACACGCTGAGTGTGTTGTTTAACTTTTCATTTTTATGTTGTGTATATATATATATATATATATATAATTAAAAACTAAAGGTTAACAACCACCGCAGGTTCCCACTGGGAGCAACTGTCATCTAAAAAATGACATCGGCTCCCCCGTCAATTTCACTACCAGCACTGCCAGCACTCTCACTGCCCACCTCCCGTTCTGCCGTCGGTAACTGGGACCTCTCCATGCAGTCCCCTCCGCAACCGACAGATGTCTCTAGAGAATAGTGCTTACTATCACCGCCAAATTTTCCCTTTATTTCCTTTCTTTTTAAATTCCTCACAGCCCTTGCATACACCCCTTTCTCTCCCTTGAGATCCCCCAACTCTGCTGAAACCACCCTTGACCCCTCGAAGGCCCCAGACTCCTGACCATGAACTCCCGCGACTCCTTGCCAACTTAACCTCACTTTCGCCAAGAAAGAAATTGCGTTACGTAATTTATGCACGACCCCTCACAAGAATTATTAACTATTTCAGCAAACTAAGAGTTTGGCCATTTTTCAACGAATAGGTTCACTTTGTTTACGGAATGACCAACAATGTATTTTCAATAACTCTTTTCTATGATACTTTGCACATTTACAATAATTATTAATTATTAACAGCTTTCATAAACATATTCAGAGTTTGGCTATTTTTCAAGGAATACGCACAATTTATTTACGGAGTCAACTAAGCATGCGTTTCCGATGACTCCTTTCTATGTTGCTTTGTGAATTTACAAGAATTATTAATTATTTAAACAATTTCGATTAAAATTAAGTTTGGCTCGTTCTCAACGAATAGGCTCAATTTTTACAGAATTGAGTAAGAATATCTTTCAGATTACTTTCTTCTATGTTATGCTAAAAAAGTCTTTCTGATGACTCTTTGCTACGTTGCTTATGTAAATTAACAAGAATGATCAATTATTAAAACCATTTCCATAAATGAATTCAGAGTTTGTCTATTTTTAAACGAATAAGCTCAATTTTTTACGGAATCAACTAAGAATGTCCTTCCGATGACTCTTTTCTATGCTACTTTGTAAATTTACAAGAATTAATAATAATTTAAATAATTTTCATACAATAATTTAAATGTTGGCTATTTTCTAACAAATATATAGATTTTGGCTATTTTTTAACAAATATGCTCAATTTTTTTACAGAATTAACTAAGAATATCTTTCCAATGACTTTTTTTTTTATGTTTTGCAAATTTCCAAGAATTATTAATTATTCAAAAAAATTTTATTAACAAATTAGAAGTTTGGCCATTTTTCAACGAATAGGATCAATTTGTTTAGGGAATCAAGAAAAAATGTACTTCCAATCAATCTTTTCTAGGATACTTCGCAAATATACCATAATTATTAATTATTTTAACAATTTTCCTGAACATATTCAGAGCTTGTCTATTTTTCAAGGAATAGGCACAATTGGTTTACGGAGTCAACTAGGAATGTCTTTCCGATGACTCTTGTCTATGCTGCTTTGTAAATTTACAAGAATTATTCAGAGTTTGGCTATTTGTTACCTGACATAAAAACATACATGCAGCTATAACCTTTTTCATAATAAGTACAGCAAATTCATTTTCATAAGAAAATATATGCACTATATATTTAATAAGAATTAAAAAAGAATATAAATTTTATAATTGGTAAAAACTTTCCTTTTCCTTAATTTCAGTATTGCTTATTGTACTATGCCTTTTTATTTTTGAAACCCCATCGAATGCATACAGTCATCCTCGGCGTCAACCTCCCGCAACCCGGTCGTACGTCGCAGATGATCACCCATCCGAGTGCTATATGCACGCTGTGAATGGCTTGACATCTGGACTCTTCTCGAGTCGAGATCATTTACTAAGTATTTATATGAAAAATTTGTTATTAAAGTAAAAATTAATTCAATGGTATTTTATTGAACTGCATTTCCAAGTAAAATAATTGCATGTCAGTTAATTGGATGCGCGCGGAGTGCGCATATGAGGTTCTAGTTTTGTTGAAAATTCGTCGATCTGGGTTGAAAATTCAAATCTTTTTATACAATATTTACTTCTTGTTTGAAGTTCATATTTTAATGTTGAAAAGTAAACTGAAATATTTTTTCGGCCGCATACCTTTTTATATGGAAAAAGTGCATTTCGTCCCACAACTATGTGTTGCTTTAAATATATTAGATTAATGAATTTCTAAGATTTTAAAAATGTGATATTTTTAACTTTTTACATTAATGTTACGTCAGAAAAATTAACTATTATCTGGTTATGTTGAGTCCAAATAACAATTAGGTACATAGCAATATGAAAAAGATATCTTAAATTGAAATGAGTATTTGGAAGAAGCTGGATAAGTTACAAGCCATTGCACCATCGTCGCACGCATACGCACCAACGCACACACGTGTGCAGTACGTTATTAAATATGATAATAATACATGTATATACTAATTCACATATTGACGAAGTACTCTGTTAGTGATGTACGAAGCGGTGAAGCACACACAACCACAGCCTCTCGTTGTATCTGTTTTGTATGATACAATGCAACGAACGATGCAAGTACAGTCGCTTGTATTGCACCCAGGCTGGTCGTTCGTTTGCCTATGCAAATTTTCACAATCCATATTAGAGATACAATGTGCACAAAATCCTTCGATACGATACATCGTCGACGATCCATCGGGCTTTTTCTATGCAATACTTGGCATGAATTATTATTTAAAATGCAACGTTCTCGTGCTAATCCGTGACATAGTGCCTTGGGCAAGTAAGAACATCCATTGAACGAGCTCTCTGATTAATGCATTCCCCTTTCAGCCTCACATGCCAGCTTAATAAGCCTTCATTAGAGATTATAGAAAACTGGTTAGCTGAAGAATACTATTAAATTTTTCAATATTAGTCGCGTTTCTACAATTAAACGCATATCTACTGGCAGAATCTCAAACATTATTTTTTATTTTGATCTTTTTTTGAGTAACGAGTGATGGAAGAGAGATACCCCTACGGATATATTTTGTAAATTTTTAATATTAGGATATTACTTTCAATATATTTGAAAAGCAAGCTGATGGACCTTCGACACTTGAACACAACGTTTGCCAATCTACTAACTAATTTACATATGGTTACAACACTCCCAAACGACTGACTCAAGACAATAATAATCACGTTACGATATTAGTTACGAAATTAAGAGTGAAAAGCCAAGATTTTTATGATAAGACACTCAACGTCGTACAACCGTCACCACCAAAGATCCCACATAAAGAATAGTATTACTTTGTGCTTTTATTCATGAGTAATTATACTGATCCGTATACCCAGATACCGCAAAGTCTTTCAATGCAGCTATCATCGCAAATCTAACAGACATCTAATCTACTCTGCTACAAGCGTGCACGTGCTCATGCCAAACTGATCGAACATGCGATATCCACCTGAAGTCGGTTCCAAAGGAATAGGCCCCTCACATTTTTTGATTGCAACTCGCACAAAAAAAAAATCTCTGAAATATCTAATAGAAAGCATCTGAAAGCTTAAAGTCTTCTGAATGCAGCGATATGTTCACTTTTTTCCTAAAAAATTGTTTGCAATAGTTCGAGGACAGAACGTCCCAAAAAACAGGGTTTTTCGGCCTCCTTTTTCAATGGTCCACTTTGACCTGTTCCCAGAAGGAGAGCGACGTTAGGAAAAATCTGAAAAAATTCACAGATATTCTTCGAACATTTCTGAATGCAGCGCATTTTTTAAAATGGTCAAACATGCAGTAGTTTACTTTATACGGTGATTTATTTACAAAAACTTTATCTTGCGAACGAATGGAGATAGGAAGCCGTTTAATGGCTTTACCAATGCGACATACGGAAAAAATAATAGCGCCATTCGATTCTGCGGAAAATTACATAAAGAGCATACATTGGAAAATTTTTGTACCTATCCAATTTGTGGTGACACATAAATACACAATGATTGTTTATTTATACTACCTCACCAATTGGGTACATAAAAAATTTTCGAAAAGCATAATCTTTATATAATTTTTTCTGAATAATCGAATGGTGCTGTTAGTTTTTTCGTATCTCGCATTTTTAAACAATTTGTTCAAACAAAATATAACAAATGTGACAAATGTTTAAAAATGCGACTTACGGAAAAACTAATAGCGCCATTCGATTCTGCGGAAAGAATGACATAAAGTCCATGTATTGGACAATTTGTTTCCACCAAACTTGTTATGCTGTATAAATACAACATTCTATAACATTTCATTGTTTATTTATACTTCGTCACCAATTGGGTCCATAAAAAAATTGCAAAATGCATATAACTGATGTAATTTTTTCCGTACAATAAAATGGCACTATCATTTTTTCCGAATCTCGCCTGTTACACAATTTGTTTGAACAGAAATTGTTTGAACAATTTGAAAAAAAAAATTTTTCTTGAAAAGCCTTCTATTAGTGTTTATGCTATTAAAAATTCAGCAAAAAAAAAACAATAACAAAATCAAAATTCCGATGGACTTACACGGTTTTGACCGCAGTCGACTTTTGACGCTATGTAGCTCGAAAAGTATTAACTTTTTTAAAATTTTGTTTATGGAGATCTGTAGAGCTCCATCAAATCTCGAATGCACTTTCTCATTTTTTTTAAGAATTCGATTTTTGAGGAGTTTTTTTTCTCTCCTGGAAAATTGATGTCGATGGATCTCCATGCTTTTGCCGCGACACCCTTCAATTGCAAAAATTACGCTTCAAATTGAATTAAAATTTAATTCAATTAAAAATTTCAGGTAAATAATCTATATATATGCTGATCTGCGTAAATTTAGTATTTTACTGCAGTATAAAATTCCATTTATTTGTATCCATTGATCCTCTAAGCTCTAAATCTTCTGCTCACTCATGAAGAACATAATTCAAGTCATAGTACTCAAGCCCGGCGGATCACGTGGAGTCCAGGTGGGCAGTTTTTCAAATGGAAGCAGGGGGGGTGGGGGTATAATTAAATATTTAATAATTTTAAAATATTTCGACATAAACGTAAAATTTATTCTTTTTTTCTTTTGTATAATTATTTCAGAAAACAAACAATCTTTTTATCGCGATATCAAAATTGTAAATCATTTATGTTCGAAGTGCAAAAACAGAAGTCCGTTTCGAATTTTTACAGATGAATTTATCCATCAGAATTTCTAAATCGAGCTTATCAGCACTTTCAGGCTCTGATTGGGTCAGATCGGATTTACCGTGCAGAAAATGCCCTAATATTCCCTACATTAAACAGGGAACTGGTCGGGTGTTATAAAGGGTAACGTGACTAGAAAATGTTATGTAAGCTCTTGTCAGGGGTTGTTAGGGTTGCCTCTGTTTGCTTTCTAGAGAATTACAGGGAAGTTTAAAAAGGTCCTAATTTAGAATTTCGACAGGCTCTACTCAAATACGAAAGGTATTTTCCTAAATTTGTCAATATCTATAAAAATGGAATTTTTAATTGATTTTTAATAAATTATAATCATAAGAGTTTTTATTCATACACCAAATTCAAATCCTGACGGGTAGAACGCAGTAGCGTGTTCAAGCCAATGTTTGATTGCGTTAGGGCGCAGTCACATGGAGGTAGATTAGAAGAATAGTTGAACAGTTTTGAGCAATGAGGTGACTTCGTGAGCTTGTGCAAACGCCTCATTGGTCAAAACTGTTCCACTATTTTCCTAATCTACCTCCATGGGGCTGCGCCCTTATGCTCCAAAAGTTTGAAGCTATTTATAAGGTTGGTGGCTATAAGTCTTTTATTATTGGTTTCGGTGAATTTTAATAAACGAAGTAAATTATAATTTACGGTTGACTCATGGAAAGAAAAAGGGCATTAAACCAAAGAAGCAGCAAAAGTTACAGAATGAAAAAAAAATTACGCACTGACCATTCGGCAATAATGGACGAAAGTAACAAAGCAGAAGGTGAAAGTGAAGTTATGTATGTTCAGGATGACACCCGTGAAGATAATATATTCTAAAGATAATAAATTTATGAAAAGTGAGGTATGTGAATGAAAATAGAAGTGTATAAAAGTTCAGTTACATTATGTAAAAATAATGTAGACTGTGCCAATAAGTAGTAGGATTTTGAAGTTATGAAGTGGCAATTTGATGGCAGCACTTTTGTCTCGCGGGAATTATTTGAAAACATTTATTTACTTTTTTCGAAGAAACACATTTTAAGCAATATGTTCATTAAAAAAATTAAATAAATGTTTTGTATTAATTTCCGCGAGCTGAGAGTGCTAGGCTGTATTAGGTCTGAACATGAATTTTCTTAATTTTCAATTTTTATTAAATACAAATTTTAAGCTAAAAAATTCTTTCACCCCTTGAAAGTATTTGCTATTCATAGAGAAATAAGCCCTATAATTGAAAAATCAAAAATAAATTTGTTTTAAAATATTATCAGGCCTAGAATCAGAAAATTTGTAATTTCATTACAATTATTAAAAATATTCGAACCGGGTAGTGACAGAAAAAAATCTTGAATGTCGAAATACCCCAAAAAATGTCAATTGCATTATAGTTTAAAGATTCCTGTAGTAATTTGAAATGTATTATTACCTATTATTTACCTGCAAAAGATGTATGCTAGTTAACTCAGCTCGATTTCGATGCAATTCTGCATTTTTATAAGTTTTGCTTATCAATTTTCTTAACAATTTCATTGCATTTTTAATTGCTGAAAATAAGACTTGATAAAAAATTACAAGCAAAAATATGTCATTTTAAGTACTATAGGAATTTTTAAACTATAAAAATGGTGTACTTTTTGTGTACATCGAAATTCAAGATTTTTATTCTGTCTGAAATCGGATTCGGAAATTATTTTCTTCTCTCCTCGTCGACTTCCTTCTAGTTATAGTAGTACATTGTTCCGAATTTCGAAACTCATCAATCTATGTCACTTTATAATCTTAAGAACACTTAAAAACTGTCCACAAAGATATAAAAAATGCACAACACACCGAGGACGCGAAGACAAATTTATTCTATCTTATTAGGTTATTTTTCGTCAGAGAAAACAAACGCTGGTCGCCGCCGGAATCGCCGCCCCGATTGAAAACAATTAGGAACATTAGAAATTGAAACATAACTATACACAATAGAAAATAATTGAAATCGATTAACAAATGGTACACCGATTAGGAACGATTGCAAACGATTGAAATGTTGACAACTGTGAATCGTTCTGAATCGTGTTCAGTTCATTATTTCTAATAGGGTGTTTCTAAATGAAAAATTATTTGTATCTTCTAACCAAACATTTTTTTATTTACCGTCAAATAAACTAATATCTAATACTCAATTTTATAATCTTTGAATAAATAATAATGCAAAACAAATACCTAACATCCCATTATCGAATTGGACCTTTAAATTCAATTCTGCAATGCATTAGTCTCTATTCGGCCGAGTTTATTTTATGAAATGAAGGGAAATTATAATTTTTTCATGGTAGCAATGAGTATAATTATGAAAAATAAAGTTGCCCAAATACATTCGTGCGGTTTGGGCGAGCGATATTAATTATGAAGGTGCCTGCTTTCCGCGGTTGGTATTAATGTCGCTTCCTCATCTTCGGCTGCAGCTTGATCAAGCAGCGGTTGGTCAAGCGCTCCGCGTACATATCCTTTTTTCGAGAGGTAGACACGTTGATTTCGGAAGGATTGAAGCGAAACGTGTTAAAGCTCCGGGTGTTTTTGGCACCACAGAGTAT
Organism: Andricus grossulariae; assembly: GCA_011634705.1. Classification (NCBI taxonomy): domain Eukaryota; kingdom Metazoa; phylum Arthropoda; class Insecta; order Hymenoptera; family Cynipidae; genus Andricus; species Andricus grossulariae. The sequence goes on from JAABKJ010075445.1 coordinate 100,931, forward strand.
GCATACGTGCCATAAAGCGTCGGTGAACAGGGATAATGCTGGTATCGTAGCAGTCTGGCAAGTCATCCTTGAGTTGATTTGTCCACTCAATGTGGGCGTTCCGCCGGTTCGTCGTCGTTTTTCAATCTAAATTATTTGCAGCACCCCGAACTCTAGGAAAGGGAACCTAGGGAAATAGTTGGTCATTCCTTGTAGAGCCCCGCGTGCAAGGATAAGGCTGCATACTCTGAGAGGTCGCCCGTTGTCCCAGAGTCACCGTTTAAGACACCTCAGTCAGGTGCCATTCAGCTTTTGGCACGGGTGCTACGCCTCCGTTTAGGGGTCATTCCTTCGGGACGATCCCTGGACAATTATCCGCGACTACTTATTAATTATGTTAACCATATTCAGCAGAAACCAGTGGTACAGGGACCCTCTATCCGCAACCCAAGGACGCGTTCTGTGGCTTTGTCATAGGCCCTTCAGTTCTATTCCGAATAAATAGAAAGAAAAAAAAATACATATATATATATATATATATATATGTTGGTATATTTATTTACATATTTATATATTCGCATGATTATATTAACCATAAATACTTCATAAATAGAGAGCGAATATTGCGCACTGCAGAGTATAGAGTCTAATCATATATGTAGATAGTCACCGCGGTGTACGTTGTAGAGTGTAGAATATAACTATATATATTAGCACGAGAGTAAATGTATAGGCTATACTAAGAACGTTGTAACCTGTAGCGAGTAATGTGTAGCTAGAGACTATAGGGCATAGAAGCACGTGGAAGCTGGAGGATGTAGCTATAGATATACTGAAAACGTTGTAATCCGTATAGTACATCTATATATACTTGTGACGTATGCGTATGCACCAACATACTAAGCCGCAGCGGCGTCTCTATAGGCCCCTTATAAATCCCAAAAGATCAGCATGGGCCAGTTACAAGTTATAATTCAGTTCAACGCTCTTCTCTATTTTTTTACGATTCTCTTCGATTCAACTGTTCAGTGTCTAGTGTCTCAAACCGGTATTTCTCGCGTGTTGGTGTGTGTGCCCTTGTGACAGTGTTGTTCTTTGGGAAACCCGAATCTGGGATTTCCCATCTTTTGGAATACTTCGAACCAATTCCATCTTGAACCGGACCCACCATTCTTAACCAGTGAAACACTTTAGAAACCCAATTAAGGATTCACCCAATTCTGAATTAACATCAAGGTGCACAACCACTTCTTTCACACCAGGAACTAAATTAAACTAAATTAAACTAAATTAAAGGGGAAGTATTTTACGTTTTCTATGACGTAACATACAACCTGTTTATGGTGCATCGGCCGGGAAACCAAACTAAACAGAGCCAATATATAATTAACCTAAACTAAGTTTATTTTTATACACATTTTTAAACACAAGAACTTGAACGAAGACAGGTAACTTATACTCTTTGCATTTTATATATTTATTATTACTGTGGAATATGTCCGAATTGAGAAATAGCAAATGCCGAAACAAAACCCTGAAGATTTAGGGAATATTTGAAAAAAAATTACCAGAAATCTTGCTAAACAAAACACTCAATTAGCTAAGCTAGTAGAATTAAATAAGAACGGCCTTGAGAGTGATAGGAAACATAAAATTAACATTGATAAGGAATTATGTAAACTAGATTTGGAATTCGGTTGTGATACTTCAGAAAACAGTAATTTTGATCGTTCTGCATTCATTGATCCTGAAAATACTACCTTAATCAACACAAATTTGAGTTTAATTAGTGGTTCTTCTGATCTAAATAAAACCTTAACTTTCGATGACGTGATCGACTATCAGGCTAATGTGAAATCATTATTAAGTTCAACTTTTTCTCAGCAAATTAATAAGGAAGTACCGAAAGAATCCTCATTTCATAATTTAGATCGCGAATCAATAATAAGTGAGCACGATAGTGACGACGTGGCAAGCGACGAAGATTCAACAAAATCGAAAAAATGACACTGCCAACCAATCAACAAGTTTCGCTCCGAGACGCATTCGAAATAATACCTATTTTTGATGGAAGTAACATCCCTTTAGCCCATTCTGTTGAGGGCTGTCAGAAGCAAAAGCCATAATTCCTATACAGGCGCACGAAAATCTTGCTAGATTAGTCAGAAGTAAATTAACCGGAGAAGCGCGAAAATGCATATTCGGAAACACATTTGGAAACTTATATGAATTAGTAGAAAAATTAAAAAAGGTTTATGCCCCCGCGAAAAGTGTATACCAGTTGCAAGGAGAACTAAGCAACATATTTATGTGGGATAAGGAAAATTTAATATCATACGCTGTGTGAATAAAAGAATTAGCGGATAGAATCGAAGACGCGCATAAATTAGACAATGATGGTGCCACAGATGACACATTCAAAGCAAATTTGGAAGATGATGTGATTAAATGTTTTAAAAGGGGCTTACGTTCAGAAATAGAGATAAGATTAAATGTTAAATCTTCAGAAGAAGAATCAGAATCGCGAATTATTACAAAAAATAATAATTTCAATGTTGCTCAGGACACTAAAATAGCGTGTTTAATTTGCGGAAGACCGGTACATGCGACCAAAAATGTTACCACTTTAAGAACTTTCGTCAAGGAAACTTTAATAATTGGAATTCTCCACCAAATTCAAGTTTTGTACCCCGACAGAATCAAAATTTTAGACCTGAACTAAACCAAAACTTTGTACCTAGACAAAATCAAAATTTTGGATACCGACAAAATCAAAATTTCGGATACAGACAAATCAAAATTTTGGAAACAGAGAAAATCAAAATTTCGGATATAGACAAAATCAAAATTTCAGATACGGACAAAATCAAAATTTTGGACCCAGACAGAATCAAAATTTTGAGCCTGGACAAAACCAAAATAGAAACAATTCTGAAAATGCGAATAATCAGCAAACCCACCCGTATCCCACCCGTATCCCACCCAAGGATCCAAAATTGTTTGCATTTTTTGTAATATCCCTGGCCACATCGCTAAATATTGTTATAAAAAGAGTAGATATGTACAAAATCGAAACGGAAAACAAAGCCCTCAAAATTATACGCTGAACCAGGAAAACGCCATTCCCCCAATGGGTGCTGGGAGGAAGGCGCCGAATCATTAACTAAAGCACCTACAGAAATTACAAATAAGGAAAATGATATCAAAATTCATCTCAGTAGGAATAATATAATTCCTGCGGTCATGGTATCTGCCGTTGGTCTAAAAAGCCCGGCACGTATGATGATCGACACTGGTGCTGGTGGAAATCTAATAAAAAGAAGTACAATTGACCCCGAAATAAAAATAAATAAAAATGAAGTACTGAGACTAACAGGAATAAATGATCTACCTCTTTATACTCTAGGTCAAATTAAGGTCGTGATACTTGGATTCTTAACTATACTAAATATAATTCCTGATGATGTACCAGTAAATGAAGATGGAGACTTAGGCTCTGAATTTTTTCTTAATAATAAAGTAAATATAAACTACACACATAAATGTATTGAAATTAATGATGCAAGTAACGCACTTCAACTCTTCCATCCCGATCCTTCCCGCAGGAGAGACCATTAACCTGCGAGTGAAGCTGCGTGCGCGGCTTCGCCGCGCACTTCAGCCACAGGCGTGCTCTGAGTCTCACTGGAGTGGGCGATGGCAGGCACCCACCCCAACCCCCTTTTTTTCTGCCATATCGAGGTGCTGCCCTCACCACACTACGAAGTCGAGCGCTGATTTTTTCGCTTTTCGTCAAATATGATGGTAAAGTAGTAGAAAGATTTTTTAAGGTTAGAAAAGTTTGACATGTATCGCTTCATAAACACTGCACTCTCGAAGATTACAATATATAGCGCAAAGTCTAGGCACACCGAAAATACATATTTGGAAAAAATACTGAAAAATCAATAATGTCAGAAGCACTAATAAACTAATAACTAATAAACTTAATTGTGAGAGTAATAATCCCAAAGATAATTATGTTTATATTTGTTAAATATTATAATTTCGAATACGTTCATGTTTTTCTATGAATGATAGATATGGTTTTTTAAATTATAATTTTTTGTGCTTTGGAAGTTTAATTTTTTTTACTATACTGAACCGAAATTTAAGTGCATTTAAGAATATATAGAATTTTTGCAGATTTGAAGCGTGAGACAGGTTTTTTGTACATAGTCCTTTTAAAAACTTATAAAAAAAGTTTTCCTCGAAAATCAAATTGTTATTTTAAGAAACTAAAAACAAATTTCGAGATAAACCATAAACCAGTGCTGAAAAAATGTTTCTTTGATATTCTTAAAAATTAAATTAGTCAAATATTTATACCAGAGAAAAAACTTTTCTACTGTTTTTTAAAAATTACAAAAAAATTTCTCACAATCGAATTATTACTTACAAACAAAAAATTAAAAAGAAACATCGAGATAAATTAGTGCTGATTTGAATCCTACAAAGTTTATTTGGAAAATGTTATCAGTTTCGAAGGAAATTTAGGGAGAATTTTTTTCCGTTTGAGGCGCACGTGTTTTTACAATTTTTTGTTTATAAAATTTTTGTAGTAATATTTTTATTTTAAATTCAAACAATAATTTTTGAAAATTATGGATTATCCTAGTTCGGATATTTTATGGTTTGGTAATTTTATGTCGGAAATTTTATTATTTGGGAATTTTACAGAGTCGGGAATTTTATTTTCGGGATATTTCAGTCGTTCCTAGAAGTACAGAAAATTTGCTTGAAAATTAAATAATTTGCTGTATATCCAATTTGTATTCCTGGGTCTTGGAGATTTTTTTCCTAGTGCATTTCGGTCACTGGTAAACGGGGGTGAATTTAATAGGAAATATCTCTCAGAAAATAAATGATTAAAATCTGAAAAAATTGGGTAGACTTTTTTGACATCTTGATTTTGAACATTAAAATTTGCCTCATTTTCAAAATGCAGGCTTATTGTTTGAATTCTCACAATTTTCGTTGTAAGTTGTAGGTTACGTCAAAAATAACAAATTCTGATATTGGAAATTGCTAAAGCGTGAAAAAGTAAAAAGTTTAAATTTAAGCGTTAAAAATGTGAAAATACACATCCCCTGCTTTCAGTTTTGTTCTCGAAATATATATCTTAAATTCAACGCATTTTAAATTCAATGTTTTCAGCTGGACTTATATTAAAGTATACAAATGCTTTTGTTTTAAAATATAAATTAATTAAAATATTTTATTTTTCACAATTTTAATTTATAACCTTTAAAATTGAATAATTATAGGTCAAACATGAAAAAGTAGACTAATTTCGAATTTATAGCGTTTCTATTATATATTGAACCTCTGACATTTTTTGAAAACTTGTTTGAAAACTTTTTAAAATGCTTTTTGTGTATAATAAACAACATTCTTCCATCTAATAATTGTTTTAGAGCAGAAAGCAGTAAAAAGAAGCAGAATTATAAAATCTAATTTTTACATTCTCATTCTAATGAGAAGGTATTGGTTTTATGTGAAATTTGACTTAGTCGGTTTTCATCAAATCTCCACGTTTTGAGACCCTTTGAGCTAGAAAAAACTATTTTTAACAAGGTGTCTGTCTGTCCGTCTGTAGTCTGTCTGTCTGTCGGCACGATAACTTTCGAAAAGGACAAGTTTGTTAGCCATCTATTTTTGATAAAAATTCAAAAAGTTAGAGCATTTTCAAAATTTTTAAAACCATTCTTTTCAATTTCGAAATTCTATATACGGTAATTCGTAGTAATCGAAAATTTGAACAATTTGTCATTTTAACCTTTTTCGATAAATAGAAAATTATCAGAGTTATAGCATTTTCAAAATCCAAAAAAACAAACGAAAATGAACATTTTAAGCCAAGCAACGCACGATATGAAAAAAAGTTACGAGAAGAAAAACATTACTTTTTGAAAGCCCCTTATGGTTATCAGAACATCTTTTTGAATTTTCTTGAAAAATCGAAAATTCAAATTTTGACCCCATAAAACATAATAAAAAAATAAAAAATTCCATTTTGCTGTCAAACTATGCAAGATACGAAAAAAGATGATTGAGCCAAAAATATCCACCCAGGAATGAACTACAAATTTGTAGTTAATTATTTTTTTATAGGACGCGTAGTTTTTGTTTTAATCGTGAAAAATGACATTACAAGATGAAGAAAAAATCAAATTTTTGGATTCTCATCCTAATGAGAAGGCATTGGTTTTATGTAAAAAAATTTTAATATAGTTTTCTATGAATAAAACAAACACTGTTTGACTAGAAATGGAACTTTCGATTTTTTAGTAGCATTCAGTAAGTTGAACCAAAACTGTTTCTTAAGCAATTAAGAGTTTTTCTTTGGACATTAAAAAAGTATGCGGGTATTGTAATGAGAATGTGTTCCTTAAGGCCCATAGAGCCTTAAGTAAATAAACTTCCTTTTTAATCAGAAATAAAAATAAATTTAACAATCACTTAAAACGTAGAGGTTTTATCAATTTTATAATATTTGCAAGTAAATTTCTTCTCTTTATCTAAGCCGAACACGATGTGCGAAAACAGAAAAAAGCCGAGCGCGAAGCGCGAGGCAAAAAGTATCCGAGCGCGTAGCGATAGGTACATATATTAGCGAGCGCGAAGCGTGAGGCAAATATATTGTCTAGCGCGAAGCGCGGTCAAACTTGCGAGCGAAGCGAGCTGCGTGCGATGAGAATGTGCCCGCTGAGCGGACAGATTTTTTTTTTAATTTTTGTTGTGATTTCTTAATAAAAGAAAGTTCTATTTATTCTACAAAACAGGCAAAAACTCAGACTTTTACGGAAGAAATTGCTAAATATTTTTTTCGTATAAGTTCAAGAAATAAAAAATGTATGCACACGGAAGTTTACAAAGAAAGGTGTTTTTTATGTTACGATGCTCTTCAAAGGGCTAATCGCAATTTCAAAAATATTTAAAGCCTTAATAGTTGAGACATTTTAAATTTGTAGTATTCAGTATAGTGAGTAATTTGAAATTTAAGACTATTTAAATAAGCAAGAATTTTTAATTGAAAGTGTTCGATAATTTTAGATTGTCAGATAACTTCAGATAAATTTGAAAGTAGGACTATTGAAAATTGGGAGTACTTGAAAGAACTGACCAAATATTTAGTTTCAAAAGCTCTTTAAAAGGATGCTTTTTTCAAGTTTTATTTTATTATTATTATATCATTAAGCCGTTTCCCTTTCGGGGTAGGCGTGAATTGCTCGGTGGTAAATTAGTGATGTGTGATAAAAATTATAAAATTATTATATCTGCACAAATACCTATATTTAAGTGCAATTTTCTTTTTGTTGGCATATAAAAAAGACTCAATTATACAAAAGTGATTACAGTACAAATTATATAAAATAAAATCTGATTTTAATCAATAAAAATGATAGAATTTATTATATCTGCAAAAATATTTTCATTTTATTGCATCTTTCTCTTGTTGACACATAAGAATCAGATAATTATACAAAGTGATTACATGGAAATCTATAGAAAAAAACTGATATTTAAGAAAAAATATATAAAAATGACAAAAAAATAAAAATTTTTATTGCACGTAATTTATACAAATTAAATGTTACCTTTTAAAAATGAGAATTAGAAAATAATTATGCAGTTTCAAGAAAAAAAAAAAAAAAGCCTGATTATTAAGAAAAATTTTATAGAATATAAATTTCCATACAATCAAATTACGAGTAGAAAGTATACACATTATAAGAAAATCATCATATACAGATAATGATCTTAACGTTAATTGCTTCATTTGAAAACTACCATAATTTATGGAATATAAAACTTGTGTGTTTTGGGAATAAGACCCGGAAAAAATTAACAATAGCTTCAATTTCAATGAACATTATATTATAAAGATAGAAAAAAGAAAGAAATAAGATTTGGTTTATTCTATTTTAATGTCAATTATTATAAACTATAACATATAAATGTTATCTTTGTCAGTAAGAACATTTCTTTTTCTCATCTTTCAAGTTCTCGCGAACATGGCATTATCCATACATCGAAAATCAAAATGCACCGGTATTTTGAAAAGATGTCTATCACTTTACAGTCTCAATTATATGGCAATTGAGATTGGAAAGACAATTTTTTTCTCTCTCACTTTCTCTTTGCTCATGGAAATTAATCAACCTTTTTATTTTTTTTTATTTTCCTCTTTCGTAAGAAGACAGTAAGTCATTCACTCCATAAACATGACTCTTTGATTCCCTGTTTAATTTTCAAGTTCCTAAAACAATTTTCGGTAATCTAGAAATTGTGAATTCTAAATTCTATGATCAAATCCAGACGGTAACAAAAATAAGATTAGTTGCAATTAATTTCTTAAAACATTTTTAATTTAGCATCATTTACAGATGCGATAGTACGGTTTCATTTATAGTTTCAGGTATTCCTTAAAAAAACACACACACACAATTGAGTATTTCCGTAATTATATTTTACTGTGAAGCCCAATTGAAAAATGATACAATACATTTTTGTTCAATGTTAATAAGACCTTACATGTTTTATTTATATATTTGAACAAATATGCACTCTAAATACTTCACAGACAGTATTAACATCAATTATAATATTATTCATATAAAAGTTATACACATTTCTCTCATATATATGTTAGCCAATAATTTAATGGGAAAGACATAGAATATTAAATAATTCTCTATTTTTTCCCATTAACTTCAAAATTATATCGATGATGGACGCATGCCGCCCATCCTCGATCTGCGAGGGGAGGGTATAACTCTGCATAATCTTGTTCAAATTTGTAAAATAACGTTTTTACTTAAAATTAATAACTTAGTAATCTTGAAAATATTCTTTGATACAAGAAATTGTAAAATCATTATTTTACTCTAAATGACTCATTTTTCAATATTAAAAATGTTCTTTCATACAGGAAACTTATAAAATCAGCTTTTGCTCAATATCATTATTGAAAATGTTATTTAATACCAAAAAATGTGTCAAATCAAGTTTCACTCGAAATCAATAACTTTATATTATTGAAAATGTTATTTAAAACAGACAATTGTAAAATCCGCGTTTTACTCAAAATTACTAATTTTATAACATAAAAAAATGTTCCTTCATACAGGAAACTTGTGAAATCAGCGTTTCACTCAAAATTACTAATTTTTAAATTTTAAAAAAGTTCTTCCATACAGGAAACTTGTAAAATCTGCTTTTACTCAATATTATTATTGAAAATGTTCTTTAATACCAAAAAATGTGTCAAATAAAGTTTCACTCGAAATTAATAACTTTATATGATTAAAAGTGTTATTTGAAACAGAAAATTGTAAAATCAGCGTTTTACTTAAAATTACTTATTTTGTAATACAAAAAAATGTTCCTTCATACAGGAAACTTGGAAAATCAGCGTTTTCATCAAAATTACTAATTTTGTGATATAAAAAATGTTCCTTCATACAGGAAACTTGTAAAATCAGCGTTTTATTCAAAATTACTAATTCTGTAGTATAAAAAATGTTCCTTCATACAGGAAACTTGTAAAATCAGCGTTTTACTCAAAATTACCAATTTTTTAATATTAAAAATGTTCTTTTATACAGGAAACTTGTACAATCAGCTTTTACTCAATATCATTATTGAAAATGTTATTTAATACCAAAAAATGTGTCAAATCAAGTTTCACTCGAAATTAAAAAACTTTATATTATTGAAAATGTTATTTTAAACAGAAAATTGTAAAATCAGCGTTTTACTCAATGTTATTATGTGAAATGTTATTTAATATAAAAAAGGTGTAAAATCAGCGTTTTTACTCAATATTATTATTTTTAATGTTATTTAATACATAAAATGTGCAAAATCAGCGTTTCAATCTAAATTAATAACTTTATATTATTGAAAATATTACTTAAAACAGACAATTGTAAAATCAGCGTTTTACTCAATATTGTTATTGAAAATTTAATCCAATGCCGAAAATGGGTAAAATCAGCTTTTCACACGAAATTACTAATTTTGTAATATAAAAAATGTTCTTCCATACAGGAAACTTGTAAAATCAGCGTTTTACTCCAAATTACTAATTTTGTAATTTAAAAAATGTTCTTTCATACAGGAAACTTGTAATATCAGCGTGTTACTCAAAATTACTAATTTTGTAATATAAAAAATGTTCTTTTATACAGAAAACTTGTAGAATCAGCGTTTCACTCAAAATTACCAATTTTCCAATATTAAAAATATTCTTTCCTACAGGAAACTTGTAAAATCAGCTTCTACTCAATATCATCATTAAAAATGTTACTTAATAACAGAAAAACGTGTCAAATCAACGTTTCACTCGAAATTAATAACTTTATATTATTGAAAATGTTATTTTAAACAGACAATTGTAAAATCAGCGTTTTACTCAATGTTATAATTTAAAATGTTATTTAATAAAAAAAGGTGTAAAATCAGCGTTTTACTCAATGTTATTATTTGAAATGTTATTTAATACAAAAAAGGTGTAAAATCAGCGTTTTACTCAAAATCATTAACTTTATAATATTAAAAATATTATTGAAAACAGACAATTGTAAAATCAGCGTCTCACCACAGATAATAACGTTGTAATATTGAAAATGCTCTTGAAAACAGACAATTGTGAAATCAGCGTTTGACACAATATTATTATTGAAAATGTTAGTTAATACAGAAAAATGTGTGATATCAGCGTTTCACTCGAAATTAATAACTTTGTAATATTGAAAGTGTTATTTAAACAGTCAATTGTAAAATCAACGTCTTACTCAAAATTAATAACTATGTAATTTGGAAAATTGGGAAATTTGCATTTCGATCAAAATGATTAATTTTGTGTTATTGAAAATATTCTTTGATATAGGAGAATTGTAACATCAGAGTTTTGTTCAAAATCAATAACTTTATAATTTGGAAATTGTTAAATCAGCATTTCGCTCAAAATTAATAACTAACTTCCAACTTGTGAGACCCTCGATGTTGTAAAGTTTAAACAAGTTGAGTGTGACTTACCTGAGATTGAGCCCACTAATCTCAGCTCAGATCAAAGGTATCTTTATGAGATATCAGATGCCATATGGTCCGGAGTGTGCTCTCCTGAGTTGGCCTCCCGGAAGATGGGCCCCATCAACATGGCGCGCTGGCTAATAACTGTAAATAGAATTCTGAGATTATACATATCAACAAAAAGATACACAAAGGAACTACAAGTATTAGTTGAATACTTACTCACAGTGTACGTACCTCAGTGGTTCCACATCAGACGGGATATGTCTATCGCTGATGTGAGTCAACACCTCTTCCAAGCAATCAAATTTTCAAGGTTTCTTCCTCTGAAGTACCGAAATGTGGCAAACACTTCCATTCAGACAAACGGCTTCTGTGCCATGCCAGAAAATATACCTCTTGGAATGGTAACCGACCCTAGCCTTACCATTCGCCAAGACGCACTCACCAACATTCTGGAAGCAAAACATAAGCCAGAGACAACTGTTAGATACAATATTGTGCCAAAAATTAATTTTGGAGCTAATGATTACACAGAAATGATTGACTGGGAACAGAGAGATGTTTCACTTACCGTACCTCCAGTTTTAATTCCTATAACAGAGAATGAACTTACCGGTAAGCTATCTATGGCCGATGGCTTGGAACCAGACTGGGACTTTACTTCTTTCCCTTGTCACGCAGTACTGGTGGAAAGAACTGTTAGCCTGTTAACAGAGGTGTCAAGACAAGGCATCGGTTCCGACGCTCGGAACTGACAGATACGCGCCACACTTCTTTCTCGAAAGTCTGTCAACTTATTTGACACTTAGAAAGACTTTTTGGGTGTAATTAATGACTCTGAGACTTAAATAAGCACGTTCTACATATGGTTGGTTGGTTGGGTATGGCGTGGGTGGAGCCCGATGTGCAGTCACCTCCGTGTGGTGGGCTCTGGGTCACTCGAAGTAGAAGAACTCAGTGAGGTAGGAGCTGCACAAGTATTTAAGCGTTTTGCTCGAAAATACGCAATTTTGAGCCATTTCCCCCTCCATGAGGATTGGCATGGGGTGACTTTGGCGACTCGGTACGGGCCTTTGAAGTACCCTCTGATGACTTTTCATCGTAAAGTCACCCTTGGAAGGCTTCGGTATCGATTTTAAGCCCATTTTCGCAAAACCTTAAATTTTAGTGTATTTCAGTGAAATTTCGAGATTTCACCCTCAAGGCACAGACTGAAGATATTATCCGATTTCAAAATTTCAAAGTGCGCTGAGTTTCGGATTGGATAGGGCCACTTTTCCGTATCCAGGCGTTTCCTGGACGCACAATGTTGGATTTTCGCCCCAGCCTAATGAATATACCCCAAATTCCATATTACCCGAGTTTCATTTCACCGAAAATCAAGTCCCCGAACAATCATTTATTATAATTTTTATTTTGCCGAAGGGTCAATTCACATAACCTCTATTTGTCCTAACTATCAATTATCATAATTTCTATTATGATAATTGATTATTTGTTATAAATTTCATTTTCCCTAATTTTCATTTATCCTAATGTCTAGGTATCTGAACTGACAGGCGCCATAATTTCCATGTCACAAAAATTTCATTTGTTTTACCAGACTTCCGTTCAGTTTCGAAGCAGTTGCTTCCCATCTAGATGTATTTAGTCTGGCCGCTAAGTCAGGTGAAGATGGCGCTGTGCAACACTTCCTACGGTACCAAATACATTAGTCGAGAAATTCAAATGAGGTCTTTGGTTAGAAATGCATAATCAAAACTCAGCTAGTGTGTTCCGTCGGTAACATGTCCCTAAACACTAATGCGCCAACATTCACGAAAATTTGAAAGATTGGTGCAGAACTGCCTAAGTGAAGAACGCGAGAAGGTGAATTACAAAAACATAGTTTAATTTTTAATTCATCTTATCATGTACGTAATATTACCTGATTTTATGTATCAGCAACAAGGAAGGAAATAGGTTTTAGGTGGTCTATAAATAAGTAACATTATTCTTTAATTTAATTTGTGAAAAATTTATTGGAAAGCAATTAAAAAAGGTAAAGCAGTAATTTAAAATTACATTCCACGTTCGAGTAACTACGTATTACATGCTGCAGAAGGCCCTGCCTTTTCTTAGTTTATAACCAAAAGTCAAGATCGGTAAAAATGTGCTTGAATGCCATATACCGAGCAACTCTAATCTGATTCTTCATGCAGACTCACCCGAACTTAAGGATATACTAAAGTTATATCAAGTTCAGAAAAGAGCACTGCTGAAAATGATTTATAAAATCCAGGAGAATATTACCATTTCTTTGGTTTGTAACTAGTTTTGGAACAAAACTGAGGGCGAACTAGAGAAAAAAATATTTCAGGTTGAAATTCTTTATTTTACAATAATTACTTACGGCTTAATGTTTTCCTTTAAATTTAGGTAAAAAGTTGCGATTCTTATTTAATCCTAATGTTACAGGACGCATTTTATTCATTAAGAGATTCTCTAGAAATCTCACTGGTATGCTTTTATTGAACATATTTTATTTAAGAAAAGTATTTTTGATAAAATTAATAATTTTATAAGCCTTAAATAAAAAATTCTCAAATAAAAACCTACTCAACAGACTTGTACAGAATCTTGCAAGAAATAAAATAAGCCCTACAAAATTATAATTAAGTGAAAATTGCAACTTTTACCCACAGAGAAAAAAACTCAATATCAAACCAATTTTCCTTCCAAATGAAATACGCCGTATAATATTAGGATTAAATGAGAATTGCAACTTGTACCTAAAATGAAAGCAACAACAGAAACCCCTGAATAAATATTGTAAAATAAACAATTTCAACCTGAAATATTTTTTTCCCTAGTTGGCCTTCAATACTAAACTTATCTCAAGTTAAAAAATGAGCAATGTAAAAAATAATTTATAAACCCGACGAGAATTGTTAATTAGCTATTTGTTGATTGTAACTATTTTTGAAGGAAAATTGGTTTAATATTGTGTTTTTTTTTCTCTGTAGGTAAAAGTCGCAATTCTTACTTAATTCTAATGTTGTAGGGCTTATTTTATTTCTTGCAAGATTCTGTACAAGTCTCTTCAGTAGGGTTTTATTTGAAAATTTTTTATTAAGGGCTTATAAAGTTATTCATTTTATAAAAAATACTTTTCCTAAATAAAATTTGTTTAAGAAAAACATACCAGTGAGATTTCTAAAGAACCTCTCAATGGATATCATGCACCCTATAACATTAGGATTAAACAAGAATTGAAACTTTTATCGAAAGTTAAAGCAAAAATATAAAGCCGTAATTAATTATTGTAAAATAAAGCATTTCAACCTGAAATATTTTTTTCTCAAGTTCGCCTTCAGTTTTGTTCCAAGATTAGTTATAAACAAAAGGAATGGTAATATTCCCCTCGATTTTATAAATCATTTTCAACAGTGGTCTTTTCTGAACTTGAGATAACTTTAGTATATCCTTAAATTCGAGTGAGTCTGCATGAAGAATCAGATTAGAGTTGCTCGGTATATGGCATCCAAGTCCATTTTTATCGATTATGACTTTTGGTGATAAACTAAGAAAAAGCAGGGCATTCTGCAGCATGTAAGACGGAGTTACTCAAACGTGGAATGTAATTGTAAATTACTGCTTTACCTTTTTTAATTGGTTTCCAATAAATTGTTCACAACTCGATTGAGATAATATTGAGGATTCTGAATAAGATTTACAAAAACGTCTTTTTTTCTTATGGGAAATGCATGTGAAACTTCATGGGGCTTGCGGCACATCTAACTATCATTTAAATAAAAAAAAAAAAAATGGATTTATTTTTGGGTGGATTCGAACAAATTTGGGGGATGTCCCGATAAAAATAAAAAAATAAAAATTTCCAATGCATTTTTGGATCACCCTACTGTGCACCCTGCAATCAGATACCAGGATTTATTCCGCTTTTACAAATAATATAAATACCATTCTGAAAAAAAAAAAAAACTCGTCGTTGAAAACATTACAGGATAATAAAAGATTTTCCCGGAAAGGGAATTGGGTGAGTGTTGAGTCACACATTTTTCTGGGGAAGAAGTAAAAAGCATATAAACGTAGATAGCGTAGTCGTTTTCCGTGTAGAAGAAAAAAGGTCTTGTCTGGCTTCCGAGATTCGGTTCGATCCAATCGAGGACATTTGGAAAACATTCCTTGGAAGTCGATCAGCCAGAGCTGCCAGAGCCAGAGGAACCGGGTACATTAAGGGTTTTCGAGAACTCCTAATGTTCCCGGTTACGTGGAACACCGCCACGTTCTGACCTCGTAAACAGGTACTGTAACAGTCCTCTTCGCCGCTGCTATCGGCATAACAGTGAATCGTTCGTTCCTTCCTTCTTTCGTTTTACAAAGTCCACCAAAAATGTGACGTTCGGGCTTCGCCCCGAATAGTTCACCATAAAACAAGGGCATCCCAATTTTTTGTCGGTTCGATCAAATTTATGGAGAGAAAACGGAAAATTAGAATTCGATTCTACCCCGCTTCGGAGAAAGGCTCCAACCAAACAACCAGTCCTGGAATATTAAATTGTGAATAGAAATTCAATTCATAAAAAGAGTGTCATAAATTTTAGCCGAAATTAAATTTATAGCTGAGCGATACAACTTTTTTTATTTATTTATTTATTTTTTTGTATAATTCTTATGAAAAATGATTGGATTTTTTTTTTGGTTTCGCTAATCCCACGCTTCATTTCACAAAACCGCAACGTTCTATTAGACCTAACACGAAGGAGAAACAACTATCTGAATTGATAATTTTATGTAATCAGGGTAATCCACTTGTAATCCAGTTCTAACCAAAGTAATCCACTTGTTCTCGAAAGTAATCAAGAATAATCCACTTATAATCCAAATAAATCGGATTAATTAAGGTAAATCAAGTAATACACTTGTAATCCACTTTAATCTACATATAATTAGGAGTAATCCACATGTAATCCAGTTCTAACCGGAGTAATCCACTTGTTCACTAAAATAATCAAGAATAATCCACTTATAATTCAAATAAACGGATTATTTCAGGGACTCCAAATAATCCAATTATAATCCATGTTTAATCCACATGTAATCCATTCGTAATCCAGTTCTAACCGGCGTAATCCAGGTATAACCAAAGAAAATTGGATTAATTCAGTTAATCCAAATAATCCAGTTTAATCAAAATATGAACCAGGCAATCCACTTGTAATCCAGTTCTAAATGGAGTAATCCACTTACAATTTTAATAAATCGAATTATTTCAGAGAATCAAATTAATCCACTTGTAATCCACTTTAATCCACATACAATCAAGAGTAATCCCATTGAAATCCAGTTCTAACCGGCGTAATCCACCTATAATTTAAATAATTTGGATTAATTTAGGTAATCCATAAAATCCAGTTTAATCCAAATATAAACCAGGAAATCCAATTGTAATCCAGTTCTAAATGTAGTAATTCACTTGTGCTCTAAAGTAATCAAGAATAATCCACTTATAATTCAAATAAACTGATTATTGCAGGGAATCCAAATAATCCAACTGTAATCCATGTTTAATCCACATTTAATCATAAGTAACCCACTCGTAATCCAGTTCTAACCGGAGTACTCCACTTATAATCCAAATAAATTGAATTATTTCAGGTTATCCAAGTAATTCAGTTTAACCCAAATATAAACCAGGCAATCCACTTGTAATCCAGTTCTAAATGGAGTAATCCACTTGTAATCTAAAGTAATCATGAATAATCCACTTATAATCCAAATAAATGGATTATTTGAGGTAATCCAGTTTAATCCACGAATAATCACACGTAATCCACTTGTAATCGAGTTCTAACCACAGTAATCCACTTGTAATCTGGATTAATAATAAATAATCCACTTGAAACAAAAATAAATCGGATTAATTCAGATAATCCTGGTAATTAAATTGATATCCAGTTTAATCCACATGCAATCAAGAGTAATCCGTTTGTAATCTGGATTAAGAATGAATAATCCACTTATAATCCAAATAAACCGGATTAATTTAGGTAATCCACGTATAATCCAGTTTAATCCACTAACAATCAAGCGTAATCCGATTGTAATCCAGTTCTAACCGGAGTAATCCACTGGTCATATTGATTAATCATGAATAATCCACTTATTAATCAAAATAAACGAATTATTTCTGGTAAGCCAAGTAATACACTTCTAATCCAGCTTAATCCAAATATAATCAAGAATAATTAAAAATAATATTAATAATATAAAAACTTTTAATCCAGGTAATTCAGAGTAATTTATATAGGTAATCCACATAGTTTTCAACTATTTTGTTAAATTTTTTTTTTTATTACATAAATTTTGTTACATAACTGAGAATTTAAGTATTCCATTTCTGGTTAAAAATTATCTATTTTAGTTGCAAATTTATGTATTTTGGTTTTGGTGAAAAATTAATCTACTTTGTAGAAAATTCCACAATTATGTCAAAAAGTAATTTTTTTGGTTGAAAATTCAACTACTTTTGTAAAAACTTTATATTTTTTGGTTGAGAATTTAATTACATTGTTGAAAAATCGCTTTTTTTAAGAAAATTAATTTTTTAACTAAAAATTTAACTGTTTCATTTTTAGTTGAACATTTTTTTTAGTTGAAAATTTAACTACTTGATTGAAAATTTAACTACTCGATTGAAAGTTCAACTACTTTGTTAAACATTCATTATTCTGGTTAAAGATTCTTGATTTTAGTCGAAAATTGAAATATTTTCTTGAAAATTTGTTTTTCCTAGGTTGAAAATTAATTTTTAACTAAAAATTGAACTATTCCATTTTTAGTTGAAATTTTTTTGGTGAAAATTCAACTACTTGGTTGAAAGTTTAACTACTTTATTAAAAATCCAGTTTTCAGGTTGAAGATTGTTGATTTTAGTTCAAAATTTAACTACTTCGTTGAAAGTTCAAACTTTGTTAACAAATCAGATTTCTGGTTGAAGATTCTTCATTTTAGTTGAAAAATGGTTTGGTTGAAAATTAAACTATTTTCTTGAAAGTTCGTTTTTTTATCGAAAATTAACTTTTTGACTAAAAATTTAACTGTTTCATTTGTAGTTGAACATTTTTTTTATTTTAAAATTTAACTACTTGATTGAAAGTTCAACTACTTTGTTAAAATTCATTTTTCTGGTTAAAGATTCTTGATTTTAGTCGAAAATTGAAATATTTTCTTGAAAATTCATTTTTTTCTTGGTTGGAAATTAATTTTTAACTAGAAATTTAAATATTCCATTTTTAGTTGAAATTTTTTAAAATTAAAAATTCAACTAATTGGTTGAAAGTTGAACTATTTTATTAAAAATTCAGTTTTCTGGTTGAAGATTGATTTTAGTTGAAAATGGTGCACAGTCGGAGAAGACGAGGCGCTGTTACCCAGCCAATTAGAGTAAGACGGGTTGCCCAGTCGGTGAAGACAAGGCTCTGTTGCACAGCAATTAAGGCGAGACGGGTTGCCTAGCCGGTAAAGACAAGGCGCTGTTGCCTAGACAATTAGGGCAAGGTGAGTTGCTCAGTCGATTAAGAAAGGGCGTTGTTGCACAGTCAATTGAGGCAAGACGGGTAGCCCACTGGTTTAGGACAAGGTGCTCTTGCCCATCCAATCAAGGCAAGGTTGGTTGCCTAGTCGGTGGAGACAAGGCGCTGTTGCCCAGCCAACTAAGGCAAGACGGGTTGCCAAGTCAGAGAAAACAAGGCGCTGTTGCCCAGCCAATTAAGGAAAAACGGTTATCCCAGTCGGTTGATAAAAGGCGCTGTTGCTTAGCCAGTTAGGGCAAGACAGGTTGCCTAGTCGGTGGAGACGAGGCGCTGTTGCCTAGCCAACTAAGGCAAGACGGGTTGCCTTGTCAGAGAAAACAAGGCGCTGTTGCCCAGCCAATTAAGGCAAGCCAGGTTACCCAGTCGGTTAAGAAAAGGCGCTGCTGCCCAGACAATTGGGTCAAGACGGGTTTCCCAGTCGGTGAACACAAGGCGCTGTGGCACAGCCAATTGAGGCAAGACGGGTTGCCCAGTCGGTGAAAAAAGGCGCTGTTGCCCAGCCAATTTAGGCAAGATGGGTTGCCCAGTCGGTAAATACAAGGCGCTGTGACACAGCCAATTGAGGCAAGACGGGTTGCCCAGTCGATTGAGGGATGAAGGGTTGCCCAGCCAATTTAGGCAAGACGGATTGCCCAGTCGGTGAAGACTAGGCGCTGTTGCACAGCCCATGAATGCAAGACGGGTCGCCTAGTCCGTGTAGACAAAGCGCTGTTGCCCAGGCGATTAGGGCAAGACCGGTTGCCCAGTCTGTGAAGAGAAGGCGCTGTTGCCCAGCAAATTAGGGCAAGACGGGTTGCCCAGTCAGGGAAAACAAGGCGCTGTTTCCCAGCCAATTAAGGTAAGACGGGTTGCCCAGTCGGTTAAGAAAAGGCGCTGTTGCCCAGCCAATTGGGTCAGGACGGGTTGCCCAGTCGGTGAACACAAGGCGCTGTGGCACAGACAATTAAGGCAAGACGAATTGCACAGTCTGTGCAAAAAGGCGCTGTTTCCCAGCCAATGTAGACAAGACGGGTTGCCCAGTCGGTGGAGATAAGGCGCTGTTGCCCAGCAAATTAAGCCAAGGCAGCTTGCCTGGTGAGTTAAGAAAACGCGCTGTTGCCCACCCAATTATGGCAAGACGGGTTGCCCAGTCAGTTATGACAAAACGCTGTTGTCCAGCCAATTAAGGCGAGGCGAGTTGCTCAGTCCTTTAAGACAAGGCGCCGTTGCACAGCCAATTAGGGCAAGACGGGTTGCCCAGCCGGTGAAGACAAGTCGCTTTTGCCTAGCCAATTAAGGCATTGCGGGTAGCCCAGTCGGTTAAAACAAGGCGCTGGTGCCCATCCTATAAGGCAAGTGAGGTTTCTCAGTCGGTTGAGACAATGCGCTGTTGCCCAGCCAATTAAGGCTAAACGGGTTGCCCAGTCGGTGAAGATAAGGCGCTGTTGCCCAGAGAATTAGGGCAAGACGGGTTGCCCAGTCGGTGTAGACAAGGCACTGTTTTCCAGCGAATTAAGGCAAGACGGCTTGCCCAGTCAGAGAAAACAAGGCTCTGTTGCCCAGACAATTAAGGCAAGACAGGTTGCCCAGTCCGTAAAGACGAGGCGCTGTTACCCAGCCAATTAAGGTAAGACGGGTTGCCCAGTCGGTGAAGACAAGTCGCTTTTGCCTAGCCGATTAAGGCATTGCGGGTAGCCCAGTCGGTTAAAACAAGGCGCTGGTGCCCATCCTATTAGGGCAGGGCGGTTTGCCTAGTCGGTGAAGACAAGGCTCTGTTGCTCAGCTAACAAGGCAAGGCAAGTAGCCCAGTCGGTGAAGACAAGGCTCTGTTGCCCATACAATTAAGACAAGTTGAGTTGCTCAGTCCGTTAAGACAACGCTCTGTTGCTCATCCAATTGAGGCAAGAAAAGTTGCCCAGTCGGTGAAGACAAGGCGATGTTGGTCAGCCAATTAAGGCAAGACGGGTTGCTCAGTCGGTTAAAGAATGGCGCTGTTGCCTAGCCAATCAGGGCAAGACAGTTTGCCTAGTCGGTGGAGACGAGGCGATGTTGCCCAGCCAATTAAGGCAAGACGGGTTGCCCAGTCCGTGAAGACAAGGCACTGTTACCCAGTCAATTAAGGCAAGACGGGTTGCCTATTCGGGGAAGACGAGGCGCTGTGGCCCATACAATTAAGGCAAGACGGGTTTCCCAGTCGGAGAAGACAAGGCGCTGTAGCCCAGCCAATTAAAGTAAGACGGGTTGCCCAGTCGGTGAAGACAAGGCTTTGTTGCACAGCCAATTGAGGCAAGACGGTTTGCTCAGTCGGTGAAGACAAGGCGCTGTTGCCCAACCAATTGGGGCAAGACAGGTTGTTTAGTCGGTGAAGACAAGGCTCTGTTGCTCAGCGAATTAAGGCAAGGCGGGTAGCTCAGTCGGTTAAGAAAAGGCGCTGTTGCCCATACAATTAAGACAAGGTGAGTTGCTCAGTCCGGTAAGACAAGGCTCTGTTGCCCAGGCAATTGAGGCAAGAAAAGTTGCCCAGTCGGTGAAGACAAGGCGATGTTGATCAGCCAATAAAGGCAAGACGGGTTGCCCAGTCGGTAAAGACAAGGCGCTGTAGCCCAGTCAATTAGGGCAAGACGGGTTGCACAGTCGGAGAAGACGAGGCGCTGTTACCCAGCCAATTAGAGTAAGACGGGTTGCCCAGTCGGTGAAGACAAGGCGATGTTGATCAGCCAATAAAGGCAAGACGGGTTGTCCAGTCGGTTAAGGCAAGGCGCTTTTGCCCAGCCAATTAGGGCGAGACGTGTTGCCCAGCGGATGATGACAAGGCGCTGTTGCCCAGCCAATCAAGGCAAAGCAGGTAGCTCAGTCGGTGAAGACAAGGCGCTGTTGTCCAGCCTATTAAGTCAAGACGGGTTGTCCAGTCGTTCAAGACAAGGCGCTGTTGCCCAGCCAATTAGGGCGAGACGGGTTGCCCAGTTGGTGCAGACAAGGCGCTGTTGCCCAGCCAATCAAGGCAAGGCTGGTTACTCAGGCGGTGAAGCCAAGGCGCTGTTGCCCAGCCAATTAAGGCCAGGCGGGTTGCCCAGTCGGTTAAGACAAGGCGCTATTGCGTATGCGCGCGTGTGTGTCCCAACATGCTCAAACACATTCGCTTCTTGTTCATTTACTATTTCGACCTCTCTATTTGCAGCATCCAGTGTGGTATTTAGTAATGAGTTATCGGGATATCTGATATTGTTTTGATGTCGTAGATATCTCAGATACAATAGCACACTAGCAATATGTGCACATGTACCTAGAGTCCGAGCTCCGCTTTGACAGGTACAATGGTATCCAAGAATTACATCATTATCATTTTCGACATGATTGTGATCGTCTTTAACATCAAGTCTATATGCTATAAAATGTTGATGCTTAGTTGCATTACGGAATCTTGAATAATGACCTACTCTCAAGAATCCCGGCTCATTGATATTTTCATCAACCTGAAAATTCTCATCATTATCTCTTACTAACTTGTCTTGAATATACGAGGAGGAAAGACGTATTTGGTAAGTTCCTACAGTCAGGTTGGATAATTTGAAGATTCCTTGACAAACTGATTTTCTGAATTGGTTGAATGCTCTTCTCGTTCACTGGAAAGATACTGTTACTGGTCCAGGTGTTTATTGGTTTAGTACAGGTGATGTTGATTGTCCTTCTGGTGATTTACCGTTGCGATGGTTTGACATCGAGGATATGCCAAAGGAGTCTACTAGTGGGCAGGTAGGCTCAGGTCTCCTGCTGGTACTCAAGGGTAATGATGGTTGACAATGGAATTGTCAAAAGGATCTTGCGGGTATAGTTTCACTTCTTTAAAGGGATTAATCTTGGTTGTATTGATTTACAAATTCAATAGTAGCAACGAATCATACTAGGGAAACATAATTTAATCAATTTTTTAATACTTTATGCTGGTTTTTGAGTTCTAATTAAGAAAGTTTAATGTTTTCTTACTTTATGTTCCAAGTTTATATTGTTATATTAATAATAATCGTTTATGAACAATACAATGTTCAAAATTCAAACAGTTGGTACATTTTATTATTTTATATGCAAATGAACACGGGTAAGTTTGGTCAAATATGACACTTTTTTGGCGATGGAAAATAAATGTTGAACTTTTTGTGTACACCTAATGGATAACGTGTTTTGAAATTCAAAGTAAAAATTCGCTCGCATTTTTTTGTATGGTAAAATTCGAAAAATCGAATGGGGCAATGTCTTTTTTAACCATTATCCTACATTGTTATACGAAAGAAAAATGAAAAATTCGTCTAAATTAGGCGTCTTGAACTACAACCCTATTCAAAATAGATTGATTTTCTACCAAATAGTTATGTACCTCAGTCTAGGACTGCTTATTCAGATATTTCAAAATAAACACAAATTTTATTTTTCATGATTACTTTAACATTTTTAATTTATTTTGTATCAATTTTTATTCTCAGCTACCCTAAAAAATGTATCATTTCAATAAATGTATATCATTACAATGCATAATATGCATTGATATTGAAATAAATGTATTTTTATTGTCTTGTTTTTATAATTAAAAAAGTGCGCATCTCATAAAAACAATTTGGTAATTAACATTTTATTTCACTTTGTTTCGTTTTTCCAAAAAATTAATATGTTTACTTTCAATGTTATTCTTTACGATTTGAACAAAAAATACGCATCCTACCAAAAAATGTATTGATAAAAAATTTAATGTTATTTTCGACGATTAAAACAAAAACTAAGAATCCTATCAAAAAGATATTATTAAAAATCTGTAAATATTTTTTGGATGCACAATTTTTGTATATTCATATTTTTTCGTAGCTTGTGTCGTCTGTCCAAAAATTTTAATTTTTAATTTGATTTGTTACGATTAAAACGAAAACTACACGTTTCATAAAAAATGATTTATAACAAATTTATAGATCTTTTTAGGATAAACAACTTCTGTCTGTTAATTTTTTTTAAATCTTTTGCGTTGTTCATCCAAAAATTTAATTTTTTTATGTCATCTTTCACTATTAAAACAAAAACTACCTATCCTATCAAAAAACGATTAATAACAAATTTGTAGCTCTTTTTCAGGATAACAACTTTTGTCTGCGTATTTTTTCCGTAGCTTGTGTTGCTTGTCAAACAATTTTAATTTTCAATTTCATTTTTTACGATTAAACAAAAACTACATGTTCCATGAAAATGATTAAGAACATATTTTTAGATCTTTTTAGGGTAAAGACCTTTTTTCTGTTAATTTTTTTCATATCTTGAGTTGTTTTTCCAAAAATATAATTTTTTCATTTTTCATGTTATTTTTCACAATTAAAACAAAAGCTACGTATCCTATCAAAAAACGATTAATAATATATTTCTAGATCTTTGTCGGATGTACAATTTTTATCTCTTCGTCTTTATTCGGATCTTGCATAGTTTGACCGCAAAATGAAATGTTTGATTTTTTTTTGTATGATCAAAATTTGAATTTTCGATTTTTCATTAAAATTCAAAAAGTTATTATGATAATCTTGTAGGGCTTTCAAAAAGCAATGTTTTTCTTTTCTTGCCTTTTTTCATATCGTGCTCAAAACGTGGATATTTGACAAAAACGGGTTGGGGGGGGGGGGGGCAAATTTTACACAAATCTAATACCTTCTCTGATGAGAATGTAAAAATTTATTTTGAACCAGAAAAAAAACAACAACTTAAATCTTCTATCAGAGCAGTTTAAATTTCAACCAAAAATATCAACTTTCAACAAAAAAGTTAATTTACGACAAAGTAGTGGAATTTTCACCTAAAATGATAAATCTTCATCTAAAATGTAACTGTTTCATTTTTGGTTCAAAATTGATCTCTTTAGTTAAAAATTTTACTATTTGATTGAAAATTCATCTTTTTTAGTTACAACTTTATGTATTTTGCGGGTAATTCATTTTTTTTTTTGTAGAAAAGTAATCTTTTTGGTTAAAACTAAAGCTTTTGGTTGAAAATTTAATTTTTTGGTTAAATTTTAAACTCGTTTTTTAAAAATTAATTTTTTTTCTGAAGATTCATCATTGTGATTGAAATTTGATCTTTTCTGCTTGATAAGTCTTGTTTGGTAGAAAATTACTTCTTAATTGAAAGTTGATCCTTTTCAGTTAAAAATAAAAGTGCTAAACTATTTCAACAAAATAGTTTGATTTTCAACTGAAGAGATAAAGCTTCAAGCAAAAAATTAATTTTTCATAAGTTAGTTCAACTTTCAACCAAGTAATTGCATTTTTAACCAAAAAGGTTAATTTTTCTATCAAGAAAGACAAATTTTCAATAAAACACATGAATTTTCAACCGAAAATGGAATGGTTAATTTTTCAACAAAAAATATTAATTTTCAATAAAAAAAACGAATTTAAAAAAAAATGTTAATAAAATAATAAAAATGTTCAACCAAATAGTAGAATCTTGAACAAAAATAGATGAAATTGCGAACCAAAAATATTGTTGATTTTTAAAATCATTATTCATTTTTTAAATATTTTTTAGGATTTCGTTGCCCCACATACATCCCCTCCCTCTCCATAATTTTTGGAAAAGGATGGAAAAGAGGGAAATGAGGGGAAGTATAGGACGTAGGGGAGAGGGATGATAGGATATGAGGAATGGGGAAATGAGGGGAAATAAGGAGCGTGGAATTAGGGGAAAGGAGGGAAAATGAGGAGCGTGGAAGTAGGGGAAAGGAGGGGAAATGAGAGGAGGGAAAGTAGAGGAAATTATGGGAAAAAAGGAAGGGAAGTAAGGGGAAGAGCAGTAGGGTAGTTCGGGGGAGTTTGGGAAGGAGGGAGATGAGTGTGGAAGTGAAGAAGGTGGTGGGAAGGGGAATAGAAGGGGAAGTGAGGGAAATTAAAGATGGGACGAGGGGGAGTTGGGACAAAGGGAAGAGGGAAGTGTGTGAAGGGAGATAGGGGAGGGCGGTATGGGAAGTAAAAGATGGGAGGGGTACCAGTAGAGTGGCAAGAGGGGGGCCTTAGTGGAGAAGGGAAGCAGGCGTCGGACCGGGTAGTAGCAAAATTAGGGAGGGGGAGGGGATGTATGTGGTGATGAAACAGGGAGAAAGAAGTAGGAAGGGAGGGGGTAGTAGGAATGGAGAATTATCAGATAGGATTGGATAGGATAAGGTAGGATAATATACATAAGGAGAGGATAGGGCAAGATACATGAGGATTGAAGAGGATTGAAGAGGATTGAAGAGGAGAGGAGAGGAGAGGAGAGGAGAGGAGAGGTCATTCGGATTGAAAATTCAGTGTATATCAATCCGAATTCGGATTGATTCGGACTCATTTGGATTGAAAATTTGGTTAGGATTGGTTCATTTTGGAGCTCGCATTGAACCGGATTGAATCGGATTAATTTTTAAACGATTAAGGTCAAACGAAATTTAGAACTTCTTTCGGATTGGTTCCGATACAGATTCCGGAATGATTGGGATTGGTTCGGAAGGAAAACCTATCCGATACTTACGCCGAGGTCCTGCTCGGCATTAATTAAAACGCAGCGAATACACAACCTGTTCGTATACGTCGCAGATGGTCATCCATACGAGTGCTATGCGCGCTCGAAATGGCTTGACATCTGGACTCTTGTCGAGTCGAGATCATTTATTGCGTATTTCTATGAAAATTTGTACGCGCCGATATTTTAGAGGTTTTTTTCTAAAGTTGCATGAAAATGTTTAATAGTTGCACAATTATTTATTCGGTATCGTGAGAGGGTACCCATGCGAAGCCGTGTACTAGTATTTCTTCAAAATTGATTGCAGAACAAAACCAAATATTATTGACCCTAATGCCAATTAAAAAATCTTCTTCACAGTCTTGATACTTGGGTCAATTAATAACGATACCTTTCGAAAAAACAGCAAAGATGTCATTTAACTACAGCACAGTAGATTTAAAATCGCAGTGGTACGATGAACCAGCCTATTGCACAATAGGCTGCCGACGTGAACACAGGTGAAAAATTGATGGTTTTATGTTATGTTTTTGTTTTATGTTAACCACGCTTAAACTTATTTTTATTGGTTAGTCAGTCAGCTGCCAATTTTCATTGACATCGGTTGAGAATTGCACCGACAGTACAAAAAGAATCCAAAATAGAGTCTAACTCGGATTTAACGTCCCCGGATTTACCGCTTCCGAGAATTGACGCCGCGCCGCGGATAGGCTTGTCAGGAGCTGCGCAGGGTGTGCGGGGTCCACGAAGGCGTGACAAAACAAGAACTGTTTACGTTTGGAGTTGAGCTAAATCCGGTTCAGTTGAGGTAAGTCAGGTCCAAAGACAGCCCCAAAACCGACCTTAAATCCGAGTTCGACTGTACATGATTATTTCAGATAAGGATTGCTGTAAAAATTTTGCACTTACCTTGGAGTTTTTTGAAGTAATTTGGACACTAAAAATACTTGAAACAAAATAGGAATTGAAAATTAAATTTAACATTCCAGCCGATTCTGAACTTCCATTACATTCAAATTATTGATCATTGTGCTCGACTTCTCCAAAAGCTCCGAAATATGGAAGACGACGACGTTTGTGAACATAAAGTGATATTTCGGCCCGAATTTTGGCAGCAGTACTCAGACTTCTTTTCTGCCAATCTCGCCAAGGAAGAAAACTTGTAACGATACAGTCAACCGGGACTATTTGGTTTTACGGGGATATTATAACCATGGGGTAATGCTCCGTAGAAATCTTTTGTTTATTTGTGTGACTGCTTTATATCCTAAAAATATTGTCTGAGATATACAGAAAGTCCTACTAAAAAAAAAAAGTAAAATTCCACGAACTTACAGAGCATGAATGTTGTCCCCCATTTACCCAAAAATGTACCATAATAGCCCCGCTTTACGGAAATGAGCTCAATGAGCTTGAGAGACCCCTTAATATTTCTTAAAATACTGCCGAAATTCAGGGGACATTTCGGCACCAAACGAAAAAAAATGTGGGGGAGCCATTTAAGAAAAAAAAATCCTTTTTTGGCCTACCCGATTAAACGTATTGATTATCATGATTGTATAATTAAATAAATTAATAATACAAGAAACATAATTAATAACTTCTTGAATTTGTTCCTAAAGTCCATGAATTTCAATAATGATCGAAACAAATATTCATTTTATCTTCGTACTTAGAATTCAATATATATTTAGGATATTAACACTTTGAATAAAATATATTTTCCACCGATTACTGAAAATAATAAAACAGTGTCTAGCGTTTCTGCAAAAAAAAATCAAGACTTTTCCAGGTTTTTTAGGACAAAAGATTAATTTTTCCAGGTGGAACTAAAAATAGTATCAAATGAAAATATTTCTCATACGTCCCGAAAATCTCATCTTGTGGTCAAAAAAAGTTTTTTGGTCATTGTTCATTTTCTCGCGGTAATAAAAACGACGCCACATTCAACAATATTTCAAAGCTTCTCATTTTTTCAACCTTAAGAACAATTGGAAGATATTTTTCAAATCTAATAATTTTTTACTCTTAATATAATCAAAGTGAGATGAATTTTCAAACAAATGATCGAATTTCAGACAAAAAACATTAAGCTTCAACCAAATAAAGTTATATTTTCAAGGAAATAATTGACTTTTTTAGAAGACAGTTTAATTATTAGCAAGACGGGTGAATTTTTAATCCAAGAAGACCATTTTTTTCCAAATTGACGACTGTTCAACAAAACAGTTGAATTTTCAACCAAAAGGCATGATTTTTTAACAAAATACTTGAATTTTTCATTAAAAATTTGCATTTTAAAGCAAATAAATGGTCGATTTTTGGAAGAAAAATTATCGAGCTTTAATCAAAAACCGACTTAAATTTTCAACATGAAAAATTGAATTTTTAATAAAATAGTTGAATCTATAAAACTATAAAAATCTATACAATTGTTGAATTTTCAAACCTAAGATATTAATTTTCTACTTAAAAGAATTTTCAACAAAACTTGATATTCAATCAGAGATTAATTTTCAGCTAAAATGATGAAACTCTGACAAAAAAATAAAAAGAATTTTTAACATAGTAGTTCAACTTTCGAGCCAGAAATTAGATTTTCTCACCAAAAAGATCAATTTTCAACAAATAAACATTTTCCTGTCAAGAAAGAAAAAAATGCATTCAAATTGTTGAACTTTTAAGCCAACAGACGAATTTTGTATAAGAGTCGCATTTTCAACTCGAAAATATGAATTTTCAACAAAAAACTTAATTTTTAGCCACAGTTGTAGTTTTAAACAAAAATGAGGAACTGGCAATCAAAAAGATTATTTTTCTACCAAAGAAGAAAAATTTCCAACTAAAAGCGATCAATTTTCAAACAAAATTTAACCGTTAAATTTTCAGGTAAAAAATGAATTTTAAATAAAAAAACTAATTTTCAACAAAATATTAAAATTTACAATCAAAGAGATGAACCTTCAAACAAACGAAAATGAATTCTTAACAAAGGGGTTCAAATTTTATCAAAGTAGTTGAATTTTTAAATAAAAAAAAACAATCAATTTTCAACCAAAAATGTAATACAGACAGTTTCAGTTAAAAAATGGAATATTTTGATTTAAAAAAAGTTTTCAACAAAGTAGTTAAACTTTCCACCAAAGAGATAAATTTGGAACTAAAATGATGAATTTTCAAGAACATTATTTCTTACCCACCCGAATAATTGAATTTTCTGCCTAGAAAAGATTAATTCTCAACGAATAATGTTATAGCAGATATTTCAAACAAAAAGGATAACTTTTTAATAAAATTGTTGAATCAGGTATAAATGAGAAACTTTGAAATATTGCTGATTGTAACTTCGTGAATTTTTAACCGTGATAAAATGTTGAAAATTGTTAAAAAGGTTTTTCTTCCATTTTCAAACTTCGTCTTCTTGCCTTTTTTTTTATTAGTTGAATGTTTATAGTCGCATCAACTGCCAGGGTCATTAGCGACTGTACTGTAGGGTTAATTCATTGGGTCGTGGGCAATCATTGGGTTGTGACCAATAATAATAGGAGGTGGCCAATGATTGGAGGTGACCAATAATTAGTGTTGGGCAATGATTGGAGGTGGTCAATCATTGTGTGGTGGCCAATCATCGGGTAATCACCAATAATAATAGAAGGTGGTCAATAATTGGAGATGGCGAATCATTTGGTTGTGGCCAATAATAGTGGGAGGTGGACAATGATTGGAGGTGGACAATCATTGGGTAGTGGACAATAATAGAAGGTGGCCAATGATTGGAGGTGGACAATAATTGGAGGTGGCGAACAATAATAGAAGGTGCTCAATAATTGAAGGTGGCCAATCATCGGGTGGTGGTCAATCATTAGGTTGTGGCCAATCATTGCTTAGTGGCCAATAATAATAGTAGGTGATCAATGATTGGAGGTGGCTAATAATTAGAGGTGGACAATAATTGGAGGTGTCCAATCATTGGGTGGTGGTCAATCATTGGGTAGTGGCCAATCTTCGGGTAGTGGCCAATAATAATAGAAGGTGGCCAATGATTGGAGGAGGCTAGTAATTAGATGTGGACAATAATTGGAGATGGCCAATCATTCGGTGGTGGCCAATCATTGGAGACGGTCAATCATTGGGTGGTGGCCAATAAAAGAAGGTGGCTAATGATTGGAGGTGGCCAATAATTGAAGGTGGCTAACATCTAGAGGTCGAAAATGATTGGAGGTGGCCAATAATTGGAAGTGGTCAATAATAGGAGGTGGTCAATGATTGGAGGTGGCCAATAATTGGAGGTGGTCAATATTAGAAGGTGGCCAATGATTGCATGTGGCCCATAATGGAAGATGGCCAATATTGAAAGGTGGACAATAATTGGAGATGGCCAATCATTGGGTGGTGGCGAATCATTGGGTCGTGGGCAATCATTGGGTTGTGACCAATAATAATAGGAGGTGACCAATGATTGGAGGTGACCAATAATTGGAGGTGACCAATAATTAGTGTTGGGCAATAATTGGAGGTGGCCAATAATCGGGTAATGGCCAATAATAATAGAAGGTGGCCAATAATTGGAGATCGCCAATCATTGGGTTGTGGCCAATAATAGTGGGAGGTGGACAATGATTGGAGGTGACCAATAATTGGAGGTGGCCAATCATTGGTAGTGGACAATAATTCAAGGTGGCCAATGATTGAGGTGGTCACTAATTGAAGGTGGCCAATCATCGGGTGGTGGTCAATCATTAGGTGGTGGCCAATCATTGGTTAGCGCCCAATAAAAATAGGATGTGGCCAATGATTGGAGGTGGTCAATAATTAGAGGTGGCCAATAATAATAGGAGGTGGTCAATAATTGGAGGTGGCCAATCATTGGGTGGTTGCCAATCATTGGGTGGTGGCCAATCATTGGGTAGTGGCCAATTTTTGGGTAGTGGCCAATAATAATAGAAGGTGGCCAATGATTGGAGGTGGTTAATAATTGAAGTTGGACAATAATTGGAGATGGCCAATCATCGGGTGGTGGCCAATTATTGGAGACGGTCAATCATTGGGTGGTGGCTAATCATAGGGTAGTGGCCAATCTTTGGGTAGTGACCAATAATAATAGAAGGTGGCCAATGATTGGAGGTGCCTAATAATTAGAGTTTCTGAATCATTGGGTGGTGGCCAATCATTGGAGACGGTCAATCATTGGGTGGTGGCCAATAATAGAAGGTGGCTAATGATTGGAGGTGGCCAGTAATTGAAGGTGGCTAATAATTAGAGGTGAACAATAATTGGAGTTGTCCAATCATTGGGTGGTGGTCAATCATTGGGTAGTGGCCAATCATTGGGTAGTGTTCAATAATAATAGGAGGTGACGAATGATTGGAGGTGGCTAATAATTAGTGGTGGTCAATAATTAGAGGTGGCGAATCATTGGGTAGTGGTCAATAATAACAGGTGGTGGCCAATAATAGGAGGTGGCTAATGATTGAAGGTGGCCCATAATAGGAAGTGTCCAATGATTGGCGGTGGCCAATCATTGGGTGGTGGCCAATCATTGGATGTGGCCAATCATTGGTTTGTGGCCAATCATTTCGTTACGATGCACTGTGGATGAAACCAATACTAAAAAATAGCAGCTTTTCAACTAATCTGTCTACTTTGTTGTGGTATCATGAAATTGCGGCGAAGAGTGGCAAATTGTGGCAAGTCGAGCTCGAGCTCGAGCCTTTTTCCCATGGATAATCTCGAGAGACTGTCTAAGCTATAACTCTGACCACAGTGCAGGCAGTCAAACTCTTGAGGGATTTTCTGGTTGAAAAAAGTCTCTTGTGGGTTCGTAATAGCTCTTCACAGTCAGTCTCACCATACCGCATTCGGAAACAATGTGACAGCAAAGCGCAAAGTAGCATTTCATGGAGACTAACTCGAGAAAGGTGACTTTCTGTCTTTCTGAGTATATTCAGGGAGCTTGTTTACTGCTTTACAGTTTACTATACCAATGTGGCTATCCTCGGTTCCGTTCATTTCATTCTTATCTTTTTTGTATGGCGCACCACGCACCATCGAGACGTGCCAAGAAATCGAACAACGACACGGTTTCTTTTACCTCTTTTTCAAATTCTGAAATTCTATTCGTTTCTTGGTTCTTGCCTTTTTCCATCTACGAGATTGAAGCTCGTATGACATACTCGACGTTCCATAGAGGAAATTCCATTCAACCTCATTTTGAACCAACTAACGCGAAAAATGGGGAAAAGATTAAACATTTGTTTTTACATTTAGAAAAGTAGAAACAATCTTTTTATAAGAAATTTTATCCCTAGAAAGTTTTTGGCCCAATCTAGGCGAACTTTTCGGGCCCTGATCGGGTGCTGGCTAGCCCGGCATGACCAAACATTTTTCTAAGATTCTAGCTCGAATATTCTTTTTCACATTTTCAAAAAAAGTCAGGGTGTTTAAAAGTACCAATCATGAGAAATGAACATTAAAGAAAATGAATTTTATTTCTCACCTAGTCAAGTGTTTTCGGGCCCTGATCGGGTGCTGACTAGCTCAGCATGGCCAAACCTTTTTCTAAGATTCTAACTCGAGTATTCTTTTTTACATTTCCGAAAGAAGTCAGGGTGTTTAAAAGTACCAATCATGAAAAATTAACATTCAAAAAATGAATTTTATTCCTAATAATCTAGTCAGCCTTTTCGGGCCCCAATCGGGTGCTGGCTAAGTCGACATACCTAAGTGTTTAAAAATATTCAAAAAAATAAAAATTAATACTAGAAACGAAGAATTTTTTCTTATTATCTAAACAGTCTTTGAAATTATTTTTAAAGTCAACTATCTAAAATAGATTTTCACAAGACCGACTGACTAGCGCCAGATTAGCTTGTCCAGACCAGCTAATCTAGCTAGTCCTTTGGTTAAAAATTAATTTTTGTTGCAGATTCAACTATTTTGTTGAAAATTCTTCTTTTTCTTTTTGAATTGAATTACTTAGTTTAACATTAAACTACTTTGTGAAAAATTTCACTATATATATCGTTGAAAATTTGTTTTGTTGGAAATTATTATTTCTAACTGAATATATATTTTTTTTGTAGTTTAAAATTCAACAATTTGATAGAAAATTTATATCTTTCATTTAAAATTCGTGTTCTTATAAGAAAATTAATGTTTTTGCTTTAAAATGTATATCTTTGTTTGAAAATTAATTTTCAACTAAAAATTTAACTATTCAAAATTTGGTTGAATATAATATAATAATAATATTCTGCATCATTAATTTGTTATTCCTCGTCTCATATCGTCTCGAATCTCGAGCGAATTCTCGATGTCAGTGTTACAAGTAAGAATATCCAGTATGGAAACGTAAAAAAGGGTTGCAACAGAAGGTGATAAGCCAGGCGAGAACGAAGAACCACAAGAAACTTCCTCAAAGTATTTTACACTCAGTTCAATGAATTTTAAAAAATTTTGAAGTGAATTATATATTTTCACAATTTCAAGACAATCACTGTTAGAAGTAAGTTTATGAAATTTCATGAAAATGTTAGTGAAGCTTTTTACACTACAGTTAGTGAAAACTTCATTGAAATTTCATGCAAAACTGCAACTTAAATAGCCTTATTGAAATTTCAATGTAAGTTTTGTAACTATTTTGAGGGATAATGCATTGCATTCTTTGTAAATGTTCATGAATATCCTATGGATATTCAATGTAAATAGTGAAACTTTTTTAAGAACTGTTCTCTGATATTACTTCTTTCGAAATGACAAAGTAAAACCAATTTTGTACATGTAATTCCGAAAAATGTATTAATCGACAAAAAAATATGTCACATACAAAGCTTCTAAATTTAATTTCATGAATTATTGTTAAATTTTGTTCATATTTTAATCCAGGTTTATTAAATTTATTACAAAATGTTACTTCATTTTCAATGCATGTTTATAAAATTTACGTAAACCACAGTGAAATTTATTCATCCACCAATAATATTTTATGCGCAAGAAATTGAAGCCAAACTTATGAAATTTCATTGACATAAGTCATTGACAACTGACTGAAATTTCAGGAAATTTCCAACAGTGAATATTGATGTACATTTAAACGTTTCATACCTTTTCTATTTTAATAATGTGTAATCAAAAACATTACTATCATAATTACTAATTTCTATTCAAATTTACAACAATATACAAACCTGATAGATTTAAATTTAAAATTTAACCTTAGTAGCAATCAATATTCCGAAAAAGCCGGGTGTCTAGCGTCTTTGAAATCCTTGAGAACCTGGAAAAGTCCTTGAATTTTTTTTACCTGAAAAAACCTGGAAAATTCGTTGAATTTTGCCTATGCTCGTGGAATTTTCATTTCCTCAAAGAAAAAATAGGTTTAACTGAGTTACTCCATACTATTTGTACAGTCAGGGAAAATGAAAAATTTGTCAGAATAAAGATAGAGAATTTTGAAAATGATGTTTGTGGCTACCCTGGTATAATGTTCTTGAATTCATCTTTTTTGGTAGAAATTTCTATTATTTGGGTAAAGGTTGAACCAATGTATTAAAACATCATTTTTTTGTTGTTGAAAATTCATCTTTTTGACTGAAAATTGAACTATTCCAGTTGAAGGCCTTTTTTTTAAATTCATTTCGTTGGTTGGAAGTTTAACTAGTTAATTTAACAATTTTTTGTATTAAAGAATTAATTTTTCAAGTTGAAAATGTAACTATTCCATTTTTGTCTGAAAATCCTTTTTTTTTAATTGAAAATTCAACTATGTAGTCTGGCAAAAGTTGAACCCCTTTGTTAAAAATAAATTGTTTTTTGTTTGAAAATTCATCTCTTGGGTTTAAAATGGAACTATTTGATTGAAAATTCGTTTTTTTTTTGGTTGAAAATTAATTTTTTAAATTGAAAGTTCAACTATTCCAGTTCAACTACTTCGTTGAAACTTATTTATTTTTTTTTTTTGTTAAAGAATTAATTTTTTATCGAAAAATATAACTTCTCCATATTTGACTGAACATTTATTTTTGAAATCGAACATTCAATTAAATTGCGTAAAAGTTGAACCACTTTGCTAAAGATTAATTTTTTGTTTGAAGAGTCATCTCTTAGGTTGAAAATTGAACTATTTTATTGAAAATTCGTTATTTTTTTATTTAGAATTAATTTTTTACCTGAAAATTGTAACATCCCTTTTTTGTTGAAAATTGATCTTTTTAGTTTAAAATTCGTCTTTATGGGTAGAAAACTAATCTTTTTAGTTGAAATTCATATTTTCGGGTTGAAAACGCAACTTTTTTTACAAAAAATTCGTCTTTGTCATGAAAATTTAACAATTTGAAAAAAATTTGTTTTCTGTCTTGTCTGAAAAAGCTTTATTCATTGACAATCCTTCTTTTTGATTAAAATTTGAATTTCGGCTTGACCATTTTTCTTGTTTGGTCAAAAAATTCGTCCTTTTGGATTTAAAATTCACTTTTTTTGTTAAGAATTAAGCTGTCTTCTAAAAATTCAATTATTTTGTTGAAAATGCAACTGTTTTTGTTTGAAATTAATCTTTTCTGTTTAAAATTTGATCATTTGGTTGAAAATTCAACTATTTGGTTAAAAATTTAATAATTTTATTGGAAATTAAATTTAAATTAGCTTAAAAATAGATAACTTAATCACATTTCAACCAATTATAATTTAAAAAAATTGTTTGTGAAAGCCTAAAAAATGAGAAAGTTCGAAATATTTTCGATTTCAGCGCTGTGATTTTTCACCGTCATAAAAGAAAAATTACCATGAAACGGGTTTTTGACCCTAAAATCAGATTTTTGAGGCATGTTTCGTGAAAATTATCTTTTGACTGTAAAGAAAGGTACCTTACCAAATTCATTTTTTCCTCCTGGAAAATCTGGAAAAGTCCTGACATTTTTTTTTTGCAAAAAAGATAGACACCCTGAATTAACAGTTTCCAAAATACAGTTGCAAACTTCAGATTTTTATTTTTCATCTACTGCTAAAAAAAGTCCGATTACTGCATTTTCGGAACGGTTTTGGACGATTTTTGGAACTATTTTCAAAAATATTTCCAGGAAGCTTAGTAATCACTTGTAGCCTATTTAGAATTTGAATCAAGATCGCTAATTAAACCGTCTTAGAAAAAAAAGCTCTACCTACTTTAAAAGTTAAACAGGCCTTTTTTACTACCAGATACCTGGACACGTTGGGGTGCCGTAAAAATTAGGATTAGTAACACTACCAAATTTAGTCATCAAGGGAATAAAAATCAAATCTCAAGAGGAAATAACTGCCAGGAAAAGGTTTTTGTAAATCTTATGAATTATTTTTTCGTAAACGTATTTATGGGCAAAAAATGGATAACGGTCCCAAAGATCATGAGGATTCTACCGTATTGTATCGGTAGTTCCGCATCAAGTCCTGAAAGAAAACTGATTTTAATGTTACGCGTGAACAACTATGGCGTGACAAAACCTGATAACTTCGATAACGTTATGCAATTTGCCAAGAGAATGCAGGAACTTGACTTTTTCTCAAAGTTTATAAACATCCGTTAGGCTATCCGAACAGTCCTAGACTCCTAAATGATAAATAGAGGAGTCACGTTAGACGTTAAAAATGAAACATCTTTCAACCCGGGGGCTTTCCACCGATTTTAATGAAACCTTTTGCATTGCACAGCTGAATGTGTGTAAGGAAAAGTTAAACAAAAATCGCTGTGCGCTAATTATTATTTAGTTATTTAAGACAATAATTATGAATTATTGGGGATTTCAGAGAGGAAGGCGGTAAATTATAAATTTTTTTGTGTAAGATGGGCAATCAAAGAAATGAGGAAAACATTTTTAACAAAAAAATATATATATTCTTACGTTAATGTAGGCATTAAATAAATTGTTTCCCAAACTTCTGACTGACAGTCGCGCAAGCGGCGCCGAAAGCCTATGAGTATGGAAACTATCATAGGGATTTGTCCGCGTCTAGGGGAAAATCCTGAGGCGCTCGGGGAAAGCTGATGTCATATTCGTGTTTAGCGTCCAAAAATACGCAAAAATATCGTGCCGGATCTGTTTCCAGATGATTTCAATGCCAAGGGTAATCTATATCCAGAAAAGTTGATTTACTAGGAAATTTTCCGCATCTAGGGGGAAATCCTGACGTGCTGGGGGAAGACTGATGTCAGATTGGCGGTCAGCGCCCCAAAATACGTATGGTTACCATACTCTGATCTCTCGCACAACCCATTTTTTTTGGATGAGCAACTTTTGTGAATTCATTTTTTTCATGGTTTGTGTCGTTTGTCCAAAAATTACATTTTTTAAGTTTGAATGTTGTTTTTAATTTTCTAATTTTCAATCAAAGAAATAAATTTTTGACCAGAAGGATAAATTTTCAACCAAGAAGCTTAATATTCCACCAAAAAAGATTAATTTCTAATCAAATTTTCAAAATTATCAAACAAATATATTCGAAATTTTGAAGGAATATTCAACCTAATAATTAGATTTTTAACCGAAAAAATGAATTTGCAACCAACAATAATAATTTTGTAATGAAGAATTTTGATTTTCAAATTTTCATTTAGAAAAATTTAAGCCAAATAGTTCAATTTAACAAAAGAGGATTTTCAACTAAACTGATGAATCAGCAATCAAAAAAATTATTTTCTAACAAAGAAGTTTCGCTTTCTAGTAAGTCGTTGAAGTTCCAACCAAAAAAGATGAATTATCCAATAAAATATGATAGTTGATATTTCAACAAAAAAATTTTTTACTTTAACCAAAAAGCAGTTGAGTTCCACCAGGAAAAACGAATGCTCAACAAAATAGTTCACCTTGAGTCGTTTTAAACAAAATTTAATTTCTTATTGTTAATATTATTTTTCACGATCAGAACAAGAACTACGCATCCCATCGAAAAATAGTTAAGAATAAATTTGCAGCTCTTTTTGGTTAAAATAATTTTGTCTCTTAATTTTTTTCGTATCCTGTGTCGTTTGTCTGAAAATTCAATTTTTTTTTTATTTTTAGGTGCAGTCTGTTACGAATAAAACAAAAACTACGCGTCCTATCAAAAAGTTATATGTAACGAAATTGGAGATATTTTCTGAATGCACAATTTTAGTGGATCCATGTTTTTTTTGTATCTTGTATAGTTTGACCGCAAAATGAAATTTTTGATTTTTTATTATTTTTTGTGCTGTCAAAATTTGAATTTTCGATTTTTCAAGAAAATTCTAAAAGTTTGTTGTGATATCCTTATAAAGTGTTCAAAATGCAACGTTTTTCTTTTTGTGACATTTTTTTCATATGGTGCGCTGTTTGGCTTGAAATATTCATTTTCGTTTGTTTTTTTGGAATTTTGTAAATGCTATAACTCCGGTAATTTGTTTCAGAACGAAAAAAGTCATGAGAATAAATTGTTCGCCTTTCTGAGTTCCACTAATATTTGTATATAGAATTGTCAAATCTTGAAAAAAAGTCGTCTTAAAAATTTTGAATATGCGCTTTCTTTTTGAATTTTTATTCAAAATGGCTGGCTAACGAACATGACCTTCATTTTAGGACAGTTGAAAACTATACTGAAGCTCAATCTAATATGTTAATTCTTTCGAAAGTTATCGTTCTAACAAACTAAAAATGTACAGACACACACAGACAGACTGACAGACACATTCGTAAAAACCAGTTTTTCGGATTCAGGGGGTCTCAAAACGTGGACATATGACAACAACAGGGGACATTAAATTTTACATAAATCTAATACCTTCTCTGATGAGAATGTAAAAAAACACTTACATTGCACTTATCGTGATAAATGTTATCAAAAAAGAACAGTTTTCATGTTTTTTTACATTCTCATCCTACAATGAGAAGGTATTAAATTTGTGTAAAATTTGACCCTCCCCCCCTTTTTGGTCGAATGTCGACGTTTTGAGACCCCCTGAACCCAAAAAACAGGTTTTTACAAAATGTCTGTCTGTCTGTCAGTCTGTGTGTAGATTTTTAGATTGTTAGCATGATAACTTTCGAAAGAATCAAAATATTCGATTGGGCTTTGGTATACTCCTCAAGTGTCCGAAAATGAAGGTCAAGTTCGTTGACCATCCATTTCGGATAAAAATTCAAAATGTGAGCGCATTTTCAAAATTGTTGAGACTACATTTTTCCAATTTGAAAATTATATGTACGGTTATTAGTAGTATTCGGAAAGAAGAACAATTTTTTATAATTACTTTTTTTGCTAAAAAAAAGTTACCGCAGTTATGGCATTTACAAAATTAAAAAAAAAAACGAGAATTAACATTTTAGGCGTAACAACGCACGATATGAAAAAAGTCATGGAAAGAAAAATGTTTCTTTCTGAACACCCTACAATATTGCTATAAAACTTTTTCAATTTTCTTGAAAGATTGAAAATTCAAATTTTTATCGCAGAAAAAAAGAATGAAAAATTCCATTTTGCGGTCAAACTATACAAGATAAGAAAAAAGATAGTAAGAC
The DNA here is from genome assembly GCA_011634705.1 of Andricus grossulariae. NCBI lineage: Eukaryota > Metazoa > Arthropoda > Insecta > Hymenoptera > Cynipidae > Andricus > Andricus grossulariae. The sequence continues at coordinate 140,586 of JAABKJ010075445.1, forward strand.
AAAAATTATGCACTCATGAAAGGTCTACAAATTTGTTACTTATCACTTTTTGATGGGAAGCGTAGTTTTTGCTTCATTCGTAAAAAACTGACTTAAGAATAAAATAAATTAAATTTTTGGACAAACGACACAAACCACGAAAAAAATTAACAAACGAAAGTTGTTCAATCAGAAAAGAGCTACACATTTTTTATTTATCACTTTCTGATAAGATGCGTAATTTTGGTTTTAATCGTGTAAAATAATATTAACAATACATTTTTTTTTTGGGAAAAAACGACGCAAGGTACGAAAAAAGATGAATAGACAAATGTTGTTCTACCAAGGAAGATCTACAAATTTGTTATAAACTTTTGTTATAAAAAAAGTTTAAAATAAAAAAAATTCACTTTTTGGAAAAACGATACACGCTACAATATACCTAACAAAATTTTTCGCCTAAATTACATTTAAAAATTTGCTTGGAACCACTTTACGCTAGGATGCATATTGTTGGTTCAAATCTTAAAATAAATTCAACATAAATAAATTAAATAAATGGAAAAACGACATAAGCTGCAATAAAATACATATTAACAAAATTATTTTTTTTATAAGAGGTGCACTTTTTTTAATTATAAAAACAAGACAAGGAAAACACGTCTATTTTTAATATCGATGCATATCATGAATTGTAATAATATACATTTATTGAAATTATATAACATTTTTACGGTAGCTGAGGATAAAATTATATGCAAAATCAGGAACAAATATTGAAGTAACCATAATAAATACAATTCGTACTTTATTTTGCAATATCTAAATAGTGATGCATATCGAGCCGAGAAATTCTCGTTATCGTTCGAAATCGTTCGAAATTTTACAAATTTTCCGAGTCGAGATTTTTGTTTTTGTTCGTATCGTATCGTCTGAAACCCGATCAATGTGCTCGCTAAACGTCTATTTTCAAAACATCAATAGAAAATGTAAACACAGGAAAAGGCAAAAAATCCGCGGAAGAAAACGAGGAATCAGATGTCGAACTGATATATGAAGGTTTAAAAAATAAAATATTTTTGATGAAAAATAAATTATATAAAACTATTATATGCCATTTATTTTGAAGTTTCTTTAACCTATATGCTTTTAATTGATCCAAAAATGGTTGTTGATATTATTTTTAAATATTTATGACATTATGTATTATGCCAGCATGTCGAATCAGCCCAGATTCGTGCTGCCCATATACGCGTTCGCAGTGCCCATATACGCTATCCAAACGAGGATTTTTAATCGAAGTCATTTATTTCTGAAAGAAAACACGTGAATTGTAAATGATTCTTCAATAATAAAGGCAAATATTTTTTTCTTGACTTTCGACAACATATTTTCAAAATGGTAAAATTATTCTATTCATAACCCTGTGTCCATAGAAAATAAGAATATTTGTATTCATCTGTTAATAAGTATTTAGGCTAATAGCACTCATTACGCACACTTTTTTGTACGCAGTTGGATAATAATTTTAATTTTAATTGTTCTTATCGAAAGCTTATCTTCATCAACCGAAAGTTCGTCGACATATTTTTCCTTACAACATGATTTCATATCAAGTTTCATTTATAGTTATACGAATTCCACACAATATCATGCTTATTACCTCTATTTTCCTGCTTCTAATTCTTATCATGTGTCGTACTCTTGAAATTGGGTGTGTGTGTGTGTGGAACCTTCGCACCTTGCTTGTGCAATCAGTCGTCGTCAAACCAATTAAAGATACACTTATATCATCGTTTCGAATTTAAGGTACTTAATTATAATTTGTATAAATTAAATTATCCGAGTATCATTGTTTTAAATGAAGACCTCTCTCAGTAGAGTTTTTTTCCTGTTAATTCATGTGCATTACAACATTTAATTTTACCTAAAGTTCAAGTGATGAAGTCCGCGTAGCCATTAACAAAAATAGCCCAGCGTATCTGAGAAATCTGAACATTACAGGTCTTAACGATGACAAGAGAATCAGACTAGAAAATATATTCAGTTAATGCAAATAGTAGCGTACTTAGAGGCAGACCAAGAAAAGAATGGTAGAAATGTGTGAATGAGACCCTAATTCTAAAAAATTTGAGAAGCTATAGAAACAAATGAGCCCACCTGAGAAAATGTATGGACGTGAAGAAAGCTAAGGAGGTATGCCGGGACAAGAAAGTTTTGCGACAAATATTTTATCCTGAACGTGTGGAGGGTAAAGAAGGTCATCCTTCACCCGGTCGTGTTCTCCTCCACTAAGAACGTTCATGCGAGTGTGTACAAATCTTGGAAGAGCTGGGAGTTTGAAATTTGCTACATTCAATTCAGAAGGCAACATTACTGAACACGTGCCACATCTTACGGAGTTTTCTAGGCGTGAATAATGATATCGGCTAAACTCGCCTTCTATGGGCATCCCGCGTATACAGCAGATGACGGTGAAACCTAAGTTTTCAATTTTCAACTTCAAATTTGTCACTTTTAAGCTTGAGCTCTTTTGTATCTATGCATGTACGTGCGCTGGTGTGAATTTACGTCTGGCTCTCACCGTCTATCGTGAATAAAACTACTATATTGAATCGTTGGTCTCAGTCGTCGTCTTTGGAAATAACGTTTGTAAGAATGATGGATCCTTTTAAATGGGCTCTCGAGTATGAATCTTGAATCCCTATAGGGCTCCTCAGGATACATTTTTAGATCCGTTCCAAAAAGGTCCTCTAATATAAATGTTAAATCCCTATAGACAGACTCTCCAGGATGAATATTGGATCCTGGTGGGGCTGTCCAGCGTGATTTTCGGATCCCTATAGGATATTATAGATCACTTCTACGGAATTTGGAGAATTTTAAAGATTTCAATTTATACGAAAAATCTATGTATAGAATATTATAAACTCATATTATTTCGTTTCAAAATCTTTGGCCTCGAACCAGAGGGCCTATGGCACAGCAACCGAAAGCGTTCTCAAGATGAGCAGTCGCGTATAGTTTACCAGATATGGTCTCGAAGAAAAAGGGCACTATCAAAGGCGTACCAATCATGCCGAAAACTGAATGACACCTGGTGGAGGTATCCTGGATAGTAACTCTGCGATACAAGGTGACCTCCTAGAGTATGAACCCTCATTTTCACATGCGGGGCTCTACAAGGATGGACGAACCAAACATCGAACACAACCAAACCACCAAAAAGTTGCAGATGCGGTTCAAAACGATCGAAGGCGCAGAACACGTGACAATAGGTCGGAAAGCAGTGGCTTTCCGACCTATTATCAGCAAGACTTCGCTGAAAGCAGACATATCCTGAGAGATTATATCAATTTCAGGACAAGGAAGAACGTTAACATTCAGGTTCCTCCTAAGACCCAAGATATGGCTGAAGTGGACAAGAAGTTATGATGAAAAAAACAGAGTGCATCTACCATCATACATTGAAGAAGTTAGAACTGCTGACAATCAAGCAGCACCCTATTGACTCTGTGAATCGTTCGAGTTACGCAAATTGTAATCTCTAATGGACGAGTAAATTAGACATTTTGTAAGGGTGAGTAGAAGATCCTCCTTTTAACCCAGAATACAAAGTTGAGATATTAGTTGTGAATCAATCACAGTAGAAACAACTTTTGAGATCCGCTCAATCATGAATTAGGAAGATGTCCTGAACTGGAAAAAAGCCCCCGTTTAAAATGAAACGGGGCTTTTGATAACTAAAATTGCTATTTTCCAATCTTATCAAATCTTGAGAAAACATGTCTACATCATATCTGTTAACCATGCCAACAATTTGACTTTCCAGGGTGAAGCAATTCAGCTCAATTGAGTTGTGATTGATGCCCACATTTCCCAGCCATCTTATAAGCTGACCCATTCAATTGTATTTGAAGTGTTTACTGTGTGCGGCTAGAGCCAGTTTTTGCATACAGATTTTGGGGTCACGCGAGTCATCCATATCGAAGACCCGTGCCGCCCAGTTCAACGCCATTTTTATTATCTGACCAAACACACAGATTAAGCCTCATTCTAACCTGACTACAAAGTCATGTGTATTTTGTCGGTAGGCGAAAAAAATTCTTGAAAAAACGGACTTGTGCTTTTTCGTAAACTTCTCAACAGTTGAGACTGACAATATAAGCCGCTTATAATAAGGTGCTATCCATAAGATAGTTCTGTATTCTGATAATAGAAGGCTAGTAAGAACATTCGGTTCGGATTAAAATATTGTTAACCGCTGCCGAGGCTAGGTTGGCTCTGCTGGCTGCGGCATGAGCTGCCAAACAGAATATTCCAGATCTAGAGAAAATCGTACCCAAATAATCGAAACAAGAAACAAACTTCATCTGATTACCATCATATTGCAAGCCAAGAAGTTTTTCTCTAATACGATCTTTTTTTTGAAAATAGTATACTTGGTTCTGTCTTTATAGACCCTCAGTTTATCTATGTTACTATATTCCTTCAGGGCATTAAGATTTCTCATTGCATCAATTTTGGATTCAGCTAAAATAATTAAATAGTATGCATGAATTAAAACAGTAATATCATCATCACCCGAAATTCTGAGGCCGACCAGACCTTTTCTCCTAAAGAAAGTCTCCATGTCGGAAGCTAAGAGGTTATATATTATTGGACTCAAAATTTCACCCTGCAACACTCCTTTCTTAATCGGTAACTCATTTGAGGGTTCATCTTGCACATTCACAGGGGTTGATGCTTTCTCATATAACGTTTTCAGTATCCTAATCATTTTTGAGCTTAAACCTAAATCATGAAGCTTTTTTTTTTAGATGAAGGCATGATTGACCAAAGGAAGCGCCCTTGAAAAATCGACTTCTTTGGCATAGAGGTGTCTGCCTTTTTTTATAGATATATCTGTAAAATGGTGACCAAATTGAAGACATTATCAACAACTTTACAGCTACCGTTTGATCTGCCTTCTAGCTTCAGAATCGTACTAACTTCCGAAAAAACTACCGAAAATCTAACATGAGTTTTTCCACGCGTGTTCCCACATTCGCGCACCAACCGGAAGTGATATATGTATAAGTATTTTTAATTAATGATTATCCACTGTAGGAAGGTTTCTCCTACTTCAAAAAATATTATTATTAATTTTCTTACAAGTTCGGTTTAGCAAATTTGGCTAAGTAACTTTAGTTTCAGATGTTTTGTTTTAAATTTCTTAATTTCTTAATCATAGGGGAGACTGCCCTACAGTAGATAATCGTTAATTAAAAGCACAAATATACCTAAAATAATTAATTATAATTATAATTTGTTAACACGTATAGTATCATAACTATTAATTAAATTAAATTATTATTTTATATGCATAGGTATTTTAAATAAATGATTATTCACTGTAGGATGGTCTCCCCTATTTTAAAAGAATTTGTTTAATTAAATTTGCCTATAGCGAAGTAGCTATATACTACCTACTCCATTTCATCAACATGTTATTATTAGGATTTGTCTGATATTGATTAGACTATAAGTTTGTTGAACTATGTAACATTTTTTACATTTAACTTTCCCGAGAAAGCTTATTTAAAACTAGTTTCAATTGTTACCTTAATTAAATGCGTAAAAAATTGAAAAATTGTAAGCTAACAATTTTCAAACTCTTTCAAGTTAGAAAAATTAAAAAAAATTTAAGTGTTTAAAATTGAACAAAACGAGATTTGAAATTTTCGTAATTTGAAATCGTAAATGCAGAAATGAAATATTTCGTATTTAATGAAAACGTTTAAAAATTTTTTCAAAATTGTATACTTCACTTTTTTATCGATTATCACTCTCAATTTTGTTACTTTAAAAAGCAATTTTATCATCAATGAAAGAAAAATTATTTTAGAAGCACCATCAAAATTTACAAAAGAATTATTTTTTATTTGAGAAAATATTGCAGATTTATAACATGGAAGGATTTGAGAGCAGATGCAATGGTAAAAGAATGGAATTCTTCATTTACAATGAAGGCTCTTCGAGCAGGATCAAATCTTCTTTACGCTTTTTCCCGAAGCAAAAGATTTTTAGCCGGAAGTGTTTTGAAACTCATGAATACTCAGGTTTGGTGTGCATATTATTTTATAATCATTTGTTTTTTTTTTCAGAAAAAAAGTCGACTTTTAAATCCGAAAAGATGAATTTTCAAAAAAAGATGTCATTTTCAACCCAAAAAGACGATTTTTCAACAAAACAGTTGAACTTTCAATTAATAAAATGACTCTCTAATAAAATTATTACATTTTTAACAACATAATTAAATTTTCAACCAAATAATAAAATATTTATATAAAAAATGAATTCCTAACCAAAAATATAATAGTAGACTTTTCAACCAAAAAGAATAAACTTTCAACCAAAAATAGTTGGATTTTTCAACCAGATTTGAATTTTCAACAAAAGAGTTGAATTTTTGACAAAATTGTTGAATTTTCAACCTACGAAGATGAATTTTCAACCAAATGATTAATTTTTCAAACAGAAGAGATTAAACTTCAAACAAAAAGAGTTTAATTTTTTATCAAATAGTCGAATTTTGAAGCCAAATAGACGATTTTTTTAGAAGACAGTTTAACTTCTAATCGAAAAGGACGAATGCTTTTGAAACAAGATGAATTTTTAAAAACAGTTACATTTTTGACCAAAAAGAGATTACTTTTTAACAAAATATTTAAACTTTCAACGAAAGATTAACTTTCTATCGAAAGACGCATTTTCAACAAAATACATCAATTTAAAACTAAATAGTAGTTAAATTGTCTAATAAAAAGGATAAATCTTAAATCAAGAAGATTAATTTTCTACAAAAAATGACAAAAACAAAAAAATGAATTCTTAAAGTTTCAGTAAAACAAATAATTTTCTTTTTTTTTAAACGAAGTTTCAACCAAAGATATGAATTTTCAACTGAAATATTGAATCATCAACCGAAAAAGATAAATTCTGAACAGAAATTTAATAAATTATATTTCACACAAAAAAAGATTTTGATTTTGAATTAAATCAATTGAATTTAGATAAAAAGGACGTATTTTGAACCAAATATTTGAATGTTCGGTTTAAAAAATTAATTTTCAACCGAAAAAACAAACGAATTTTAAACAAAATAGTTAAATTTTGGACCACAGAGATGAATCTTGAATAAAAAAATCAATTCTAAACAAAGGAGTTAACTTTCAATCAAGCCTTTGAATTTTATATAAAAAAGATTAATCTTAAACGAAAAATATTACAGTTGATATTAAAAAAAAAAAATAATTTCAATATAACAGTTGAATTTAACCAAAAAGATGAGTTTTCAACAAAAATATGTAAAAGTTGATATTTTAGCGACAACAATATTTTGATTTTCAGTCTGAAACAGTTGAATTTAGCAAAAACAGACGAATTTTCTACAAAATAGCTGAATTTTCAAACTAGAAATAATCATTTCTAACAAAAAAATTAAATAAACCAAATAATTAAATTTTTAAGTAAAAACTATCAAGTTTCAACAAAAAGTAAATAAAAATGAACGATTTTCAGTCAAAACTAGTATAGGTAAATTTTCAGTTAAGAGAAGTAATTTTCGAACGAAAAAGATTAATTTTTGTTACATTTTCAACCAATAAAATGAATGTTTAACAAAGTAGTTTAACTTTTAATCATTAGTTGAATATTTAACAAAAAAATTGGGCTTTTTAATAAAAAAAGTTCAATTTTCAACAAAATAATTACATTTTCAACGAAATAGTCAAATTAATTTGTAATATATACAATCATTTTTTTCAAATTTGTAATTTGTAATTTAATAAATCCTTTTTCGTATTTTGTTTGGTTTGAAATTTCTGTTAAACTTTTTAAATTAATTACACTTAGCTTTTTAAAATTTTTAATATTTAAAAAAAATCTTAATTTCTAATTTTTTTTGTGATTAAAATTTTTGTAACCTTTTTAATTCATTTTTGTAATGTGTACCTAATTTTTTTTCAAATTCATGATTTGTAATTTTTAATAAATTGTAATTTGTATTTTTTTGTAATTTTTAATTTGTATTTTGTAATTTGTAATTTGTATGTTTTCAATTTGTCCTTTTTTGAATCTTTTTTTGTATTTTTTTTTTGTTATTTTTCAATTTGTAATTTTATTTTTATTTTTTAAATTAATTATTTGATTTTGATTTTTTTTTCGAAATTTAGAATTAAAAAAAAAAATTCTAATGTGCATTTTCATTTTTTTAAATGTTGGAATTTATAATTTTTTAATTGTTTAATTTGTAACTTTCTATTAGCTTTTTAATTAATTAATTAATTGGTAATTTTTAATATCCTTTAGAAACCCGTGAAGTCTGTTGAAATTATTTAAAATCACTGGAAATCTTTTCAAATCTCGTTTGGAGTGAAAATAATAATGTGTTATTGTTGATATGCTGAATAAAGTATATAAAATCATACACTAGGGGGGGGGGGGTGAAATTAAAAAAAAATCTTACGTGATTATTGGACATTTTATGTGTACCTGAAACGAAGAAAAAGGGTCGCGAATGTAGAAACATAGAAAATGGGGTGTTAAAGGACGGTTTTGAAATCTGGTCAGGAGTAGGTAGTGAATCACATGGTAGTCAAGGGGTCGGTTTAATTATGAATAAAAAAGTCCATTTTTATAAACAAATTTCGCAATATTTCTGTTAACTTACATACTGAAATTCTAAACATTAATAAAATTTATCAGAGTATTTTAAAATAATATCACTTTTTTTTTATGGTGGAAATAATTTTTTCTCCCATTTAAATTCAGTTTCGCGCATTTCCTCATCAGCGGTTTCAATGAAAAGTCGTCTATGTCAATGCTCATTATGTATACTGTCTTATTGTATCTCCATATTGTCAATTTTTGTTCTTCCTTCCTAACCATTATAAAGATCTCTTTTTCTGTTTTTTAAGATCTAGTTTTCAAAATGAGTGAAGTCTCTTTATTTATTTTTTCAATTTCCATAACAATTTTAACGTTTTCTAAATTTTTAACTCAAATTTTGACTTGTATTCTTCAAAATTGACATTGGTTTTTCAATGCTCCTTTTCGCTGTTTGTTTTACTCTTCGAAATTAATCTTATCTCCGGTACAAATTTATAATAATTTATGAAATTATTCTTTTTATTTGTAATTTTTCTGTCTAATATTGTTAATTTGAAATATTATTGTATTTAGGTTTTAAAAACCTTTTGAAAAAGGTACGCAATTCTACCGAAACGTACGTAAAGGATGGAGGAAGGAATTTATAAATTAATAAATTCTGACTTTGAAAAATGCTTTTGGCTTAATTTTTATTTAATTTTATGTGGGCGGTAAGACATAACAAATTTACGATAAAAAAATTGTAATTATCGTCGGTTGAATAAAAGAATGGATTTGTTACTTATCAAATCATTTGACAAGTTGAATTTTTAATTTGATAATATGAATTGAAAAAAGGTTAATTTACAACAAAAATGTTGAATTTTCAACTAAAATAAGAAATCTTCAACTGAAAAAATTATTTTTTCTTACGAAGTATTTCAGCCAAGAAAATTAACTTTCTAGCAAAAAAAAACAAAGCTTTATCAAAATACAAAAATTTTCAACCAAACAGTTGAATTTTTCATCAAAACAGATGAAATTTTTACCTAATGAGATGAATTTTCAAAACAAAGAGACGAATTTTCTATGTGACAGTTGAATTTCCAATTCGAAAATATGAATTCGTAACAAAAAAATTTCATTTTCAATCAAGTATTTTATTAACTTGAATACGCAAGCCAAAAACCTAGTTTTTATTCAAGTTGTTAAACTAACAAACAAAAGGCAAGAATTTCCAAAAAAAATATTTAAACCTTAAACCAATAAAATTACTTTTGACAAAATAATTAAATTTTCAAATAAACTTTTAAATTTTCAACCCGCAAAGATGTATTTTAACCAAAAATTTAGCAGAATCTGTACAGAATCCTTGAAAAGGTATATACTTACATTGTTCAAAATTCTTCCTTTTGGGCATAAAATTCCATTATTTTGGTAAAAAAATTCATTTTAGCTGAAAAGTAATATTTTCGATTTCGAAATTAAAATTTCTTGTAGAAAATTGGTATTTTTGGCTTGTGAATTCAACAATTTGGTAGACAATTCAACAATTTGCCTCAGTTCAAATATTAGGTGTAAAATGAACTTCTTTGTTGAAAATGTATGATTTCGGTGTCAAAATTCAACTGCTTTGTAGTAAATTCATTTTTTTTGGCTTGAAAATTCAACTTTTTCTAGAAAATTCATTTTTTCGGCTGGGAAATTTAACAATTTGGTGTAAATTTTTTTCTTTCTTGACGATCAAATCATTTTAGTTCACAATTCATCACGTTGGGAGCAATTTGTTTTCAACTATTTGTTCCAAAATTTGTTTTTTTCATTCGAAAATTCAAAATAATCGCTGAATTATCAATGTCAAAAAATATATTTTAACATCTGCAAAATAATTTTTCACCAGTTTAATTTGAATGAAGCAGGCGAATAAAGAAAAAGAAAAATGAAAAAATTAGTAAATAATAATATTAAATATAAAATAAATCTAATTAGGAATACATTTTCATCAAAAAATGGAATAGTTAATTTTTCAGATAAAAAAATGTATTTTTTACATGAAACAAAGAATTTTCAACAAAATTGTTTAATGTCCAAGCAAAAATATGAATTTTCAACAAAAAAGTTAATTTTCAATCAAATATTCCCGTTTTCTACTAAATTGTTAAATGTTTAGACCAAAAAAGCAAATTTTCTATAAAATAGTTGAGTTTTCAACTAAAATAATAAATCTTCAACCAAACAAATAATTTTTAACAAAATGGTTTATCTTTTAACTAAGTAGTTGAATTTACAACTAAAAAAGATTTTAAGTTTTAATGGAGAAAATTTTTTAGACAAATTTTTTATTTTTTAATACAAAAGGGTGAACTTTTTTTGAAAGGGTTGAGTTTTTAATCCAGAAATATGAATTTTCGACCAAAAATTTCATTTTTCAAGCAAATAGTTGAATTTTCTACGGAAAAAGTTGATTTTTCAACCAAAAAGATGAATTTTCAACCAAGAAGATTAATTTTCTTTCAAGTTTAATTTTAAACTAAACCCATGAAGTTTTAACAAAAAAATAACAAATTTCAGTTAAAGAATTCTTTAAAAAAAAAACGAATTTTCAACAAAATAGATGAATTTTTAACCAAATAGCTGATTTTTCAACCAAAAAGATGAATATTCAACGAAGAAGATTAATTTTCTTCCAACACTAATTTTAAACTAAACCCCATAATGTTTTAACTAAAAAATATTAAATTTCAGTTGGAAAATTATTTAAAAAAAAAATCCGAATTTTCAACAAAATAGATGAATTTTTAACAAAATAGTTGATTTCTCAACCAAAAAGATGAATTTTCAACCAAGAAAATTAATTTTCTACAAAGAAAAACAAATTTTAAGCAAAGCCAATGAAGTTTCAACTAAAAAATATAAACGTTGAGTTAGAAAATTATTTTAAACCAAAAAATCCGAATTTTCAACAAAATAGATGAATTTTTAACCAAATAATTGATTTTTCAACCGAAAAGATGAATTTTCAGTCAAGAAGATTTATTTTCTATCAAGAAAAACTAATTTTAAAATGAACACATGAAGTTTCAACTAAAAATATATAAAATTTTCGTTAAAGAGTTATTTTAAACAAAAAAAAAGGCATTTTCAGCAAAATAGTGAATTTTCAAAAAAAAAATAGATTAATTTTCTACCAAAAAGGACGAATTTTCAACAAAATATATTAATTTTACAATTGATTTTCAACAACAAAAAAAGAATTTTCAATAAAATAAATTAGTTTTTTTCTAAGAAAGACGAATTTTAAACTAAAAACAAAAGGTTTCAACTAATAAAAAATAGAATTGTTTGGTTAGAAAATTATTTAAAACAAAAAAAAACGGAAATTTCAACAAAATAGATGAATTTTTAACCAAAAAGTTGATTTTTCAAACAAAAAATTAATTTTTAACCAAGAAGATTAATTTTCTACCAAGAAAACCCAATTTTAAATTAAACCTATAGAGTCTCAACTAAAAAAATACAAAATTTCAGTTAAAGAATTATTCGAAAAAAAAAAACGAATTTTCAGCAAAATAGATGAATTTTTAACCAAATAGCTGATTTTTCTACGAAAAATGTGAATTTTCAACCAAGAAGATTAATTTTCTATACAAAAAAATATAATTTTAAACTAAAACCATGAAATTTCAACAAAAAAAAATACAAAATTTCAGTTTATTGAATTATTAAAAAAAAAATCCGAATTTTCAACAAAATAGATGAATTTTTAACCGTTGGTATATGGGAAAGATATCTGTTAAGGTGGTTCGGACATGTTAAATGAATGAAAAAAGAACGACTGACCAAACAGGTGTACAAAGGTAAGATAAGTAGCTGAATGCCGAGAGGTAGATCGCCGAAATAATGGTTAAAATCTGTGAGTGACACATTAATCTGAAGAGATATAAGAAGCCATAGAAACAGGAGAGCTCGCGTGAAAAAATACATGGGCGTGAAGGAAGCTAGAGTAGTATGCCAGGACAGAAACTCGTGGTGACAAATAGTTTATGAACAGAATGTGAGTAGAGTGAATGACACCTGAAACAAAGAACTTGGATACTAATGGGCCCAAGTGGGGAACCTTACATCTATATACCTATCGACCCTGTACCTATATACCCATCCGCACACTACTACTTTCAAACCGAGCAATTCACGCCTACCCCGAAAGGGAAATGGCTTAATGATATTTACAGAAGTTATCCAAATTTGTGGGCCTCATCAATCGCAGGAGAAACTCACATTACAAATTCATAAAAAGGACGTTGAAAATAATAAATAAGATCATTAAACATTTTTGAAGATACAAATTAGATCACAGAACACTTTAAAAAAAACTTTTTAGCATTTACGTGTCGTAGAAACCACCATGTTCTGAAAGATAAACAAAACTGACTGAACTATGCAAGTTTAGGAAGGTATATCTAGTTTTGAGTGAGAAATTAGAGGAAAAGTGTGGTGGGAATGTTTCCCAAATTTTCTTAAAAAGGTGTCATGGTCACTCAAGAGAAGAAATTTGAAGGAAATCTGGAATAGGTGCAAGGGACTTGTCAGAGAGGATCAGAAAATGTTACGTGACCTCTTAAAGGGCCGAAGTACTGATTTGTGAACAGAAGGATGCAATATGGTTGTCTGCGTGTGTTGGGACTAAAGAGTGAATTGTATTTGAAAAACGTTAAAAAAATTCTTGATTGTATACATAAATATTGTTATTATTATTGTTCTTTGTTATAACAAAAAAATGTCCCTTTGTTTGGAATTGAAATTGATGAATAATTGTAACTTAATTTTTATTTAATTAATGAATAGTTGGGACAAATCGACAACTAACGATGAAGTTTAGTTAGTAACGCGTAACACAATGCAGAAGGATTTTCATTGTCAGTTCGCTGGTTTACTGCTTTTGGATTACTTTCTATGTGAGTCTTTTCAAGGAACATCCTTTTTTTTGTAATTTGTGTTTTTTTAGGATTGTAGTTTAGTCAGAGTCAAATTTGTGATCCTGATACCACGCATGTTTGGTCATAGCTGTCTCTTTGCTAGGTGATCGGTAAACATCCTTGGTGTGTTCTTTTTTCCGAATTTGTAAGGGGCGCTTTGTTGAGCCGATATATACTGATTCGCACCCTGTGCAAGGTATACTATAGACAACATTTATATTATCATCTGTATTATTATCCTTAACATTCAGAAATGCTGTTTTCACGTTGAAAGGTTTTACGATCGCTGACATTTTTTTGGAAAGACCGCGAACATAGGGTGAAGAGATATATTTAGGCGGAGTTTCTGAGTTTGGGGCTGGATTCTGACCTGGCATGTGTGAGATCTGTGTGTCAGTAGCTGCTTGTGTATGTATGCCGTTGAGTGTAGCAGTGTGATTGGAAGCGTTTATTTTCTCTCTTACTGTGCGCAAATAATGGATTCTTTTCTTGACATTTAGGTTGATGAACTCTGATAAGTAATAGTTATGAATTAAAATAGCTTAACTTTTCTGATATTTTCTGCATGAGGATCTTTGTGTGATAACAGGATGCTTCTGTCTACTAAATTATTAATGAAATTGACTTTGTATTCATGGGGATAGTGTGATTAATAATTCAGGCATCGACCGGAAACTGTAGACTTTTGATACCAATTGGTTTCCAAAGAGTTGCCTTCTCTAATGACTAATGTGTCGAGGAGACTGATTTGCCCGTTATTTCCTTTTTCTATTTTGAATTGAATTTTGTGGTTGTAGCTGCTGAAGACACTTCTAATTGTTAAAATTTGATCAGCTGGTATCATGGTTATTATATCATCCACGTACCAGGAATAAAAATTTAATTGAAAGAGAAACTAAACCATGCTTTTCTAAATCATCCATTGCTATATTTGCGAAAATTGGAGTAAGCGGTGAGCTTATTGAAAAACCAGCTTTTGTTTTGTATGAATTGTCTTTGAAACTAAAAGGAGAGTTGCTAGCACAAATTCTTAGACCTTGTACAAATTCATACCAAGGCATTGGGACGTTGGGTTGTATTTCGTGCCATCTGATTTAAACTCCTGCAATAGCTAGGCTGACAGGAATATTAGTGAATAACAAAACTACATCGAGAGAACATAATTTGTGATCAGGTGGAATGATGATGTTTTGCATCCTTTTAACGAATTTGAAACAGTTCTTCACACGTGATGTTGAAGGAGTAATATGTTTTGAGTGACGTTGCTATAAAATGTAGCAAGTTTGCAAGTGGGACTGTTACAAAAGGAAACGATAGGGCTGAGAGGAATACCATGTTTATGAATTTTTGGTAATACATATATTCTCGGAGCAAATTTATTATACGCTTTCAAATTGGATGCAGTTTTTTGGGTGAAATATTTAATGTTTTGCCATTTTTTGACCAGGTCATTAACTTTAGTTTGTATCTAGTTCTTTGACGAAACTACAATCCTTGAAAAAACCACAAATTACAACAACAAAACAAGAATGTTACTTGAAATGACTCACATAGCAAGTAATCCGAAAGCAGTAAACCAGCGTACTGATACTGACAATCTTTCTGCATTTTACCACACGTGACTAACTAAACTTCATCGTTAGTTGACGATTTGTCCTAACTATTCATCAGATAAATAAAAATTAAGTGACAATTATTCTTGAATTCTAATTCCAAAAAAAAAGGGAAATTTTTAATTATAACAAGAAATAATGGTAACAATTTTCCTGTATACAAACAATAATTTTTTTAACGTTTCCTGGATACAATTCACTCTTTAGTCCTGATACATCCACAATACCATTTTTTGTTATGAATTTGTAAGGTGAGTTTCTCCTACGATTGATTGAACCCTCAAATTTTGATAACTTCTGTAAATTCATTTATATTTGTAACATTTTTATGATTTGACAATGTCGAAGCATTCTAGGTTTTGTTGATTGAAATTTTTTATCTTTATTCACATCTCTCTAACAATTATTTCTTTTATCAACGCAATAATTTTGGTGTCTTCATTCACAACTCCAAAAAATTAAAATTTGTTACTGTAAATAATTATATATTATAAAATTTTATCCAAGAATCAACCACAAATTTTTGTTGTACTGTTATTTCAGAAATAAATCACTGATGAGGGCCCATAATCGAGGCTTAGAGGTCTGACTCAATGATAAATTGATATCAATTTTTTGGTACCCTAAAGCCAATTCTACCATCAACATCCAAATAACAATTGTACAAGTAATTGTAAAATATATATTCAAAAGAATTTGTTTCAAAAAGACATATCTAATGTTTTGAAAGGACAATACAATTTCTTTATGGTAATTATTTGTATTATTCTAATAATTAATAAACATATTTCTAGAATATTTTTCCTTGATTCTGCCCTACGTTCAAACATGGTACAAAAAATGTCGTGAAATTTCAAATAAAGACTGTACTTTGTATACATTAATTTTAAAAATGAAAAATAGGAATACACTTTTTCTCCTTTCCCGTCTTTCCCCTGTCCCATTCTCCCTTTCCCATTTCCCCCTGCCCCTTTCTCTCTTTCCCTTTTCCTCTGCCCCATTTTCCCTTTTACCTTTCCTCTTTATCCCCTTCTTCTCCTTTCCCATTGTCCCTTTTCCCTTTACCCCCTTCTTCTCCTTCCTCTTTCTCATTTTCCCCTGTTTCTCACCCCCCTTCCCATTTATACTTTCCCCTTTCCTCTTTCCCCTTTCCCCTTTCCCTTGCCCCCTCTCCCCTTTCCACTTTCTCCTTTCCCCTTTCTCCTTTCCCCCCTTTCCCATTTCTCCTTTCCTCTTTCGACTCTGCCCTTGCTCCTTTCCCCTTCCCCCTTTCCCCTGTCCCTTTTCCCTTTCTACTTTCCCCTTGCCTCTTTCCCCTTCACGCCTTCTTATTCTTTCCCATTACCCCTTCACCCCTCCTCCTTTCCCCTCCTTTCCCTTCTCTCCTTTCCCCCCTTTCCCTTTTCGCCTTCCCCCCTTTCCTTTTTCCCCTTTCCCCTTTCCTCTTTCTCCTTTCTCATTTCCTCTTTACCCTTTATTCCCTTTTTCTCCTTTCCCCTTTACCCCTTATTCTTCTTTCTCATTACCCTTTCACCCCTTCTTCTCCTTTTCCCTTTCCCCTTTCTCCTTTCCCCCTTTTTCCTTTCACCTTTCCACTTTACCCCTTCGCCCTCTTCTTCTCCTTTCCCCCCTTTCCCTTTTCTCCTTTTCTTCTTTCCCCCTTTTTCTCCTTTCCCCCCTTTCCCCTTTCTCCTTTCCTCTTTCTCCTCTCTCATTTCTCCTTTCCCCTTTACCCCTTCACCCTCTTCTTCTCCTTTCTCCTTTCCTCTTTCTCCTTTCTCATTTCTCCTTTCCCCCCTTTTTCTCCTTTTCCCCCTTTTTCGCTTGAATGCAAACAATCTGGATTACTTTTAAACAAAATTCTTCAATTTTGAACAAGATAAATAAACTTTTAACCAAATAGTTGAATTTTCAACCAAGAATATTAATTTTCTACCCAAAAAGACA
Organism: Andricus grossulariae; assembly: GCA_011634705.1. Lineage (NCBI taxonomy): Eukaryota > Metazoa > Arthropoda > Insecta > Hymenoptera > Cynipidae > Andricus > Andricus grossulariae. Next base: position 157,732 of record JAABKJ010075445.1, read on the forward strand.
AATTTTCAAAACAATACATGAGTTTTCAACCAACTAATTAGTTAAGCTCTCAACTAAACAGTTGAATTTTCAAATAAAAAAGATGAATGTTCCACAAAAAGTGGAATAGTTAAAGTTTCAACGAAAGAGATGAATTTTCAACTGAAATTATATATTTTCAACTGGAACATTTAAATTTTCAGTTAAAAAATAAATGTTGAAGCAAGAAATAACTATTTTTTTTTATCAAATAGTTCAATTTTCCACAAAAGAGATGGATTTTCAACTAAAAGGAATCTTCAACCAAAAAATTACTTTTTTTACGAAAATTTTGAATTTTCTGCAGAGTAGATTAATTTTTAGCCAAAAGAGATTTTAATCTCAAATAAAAAAAAGTTGAAATCAACCAAAAAATTTGAATTTTTTACAAAATTGTTTAATTTTCAACAAATTAGATCATTTTCAACCAAAACACGAATTTTCAACGAAAAAGACGAATTTTCAATTCAAAAAACTAATTTTCAACCAATAAAATGAAATTTCAACAACCAAAAATTAATTTTCTACCTAAAAAGAATAATTTTTAACAAACTACGTGAATTTTAAACAAAACATTTTAATTTTTAATGGAATTTTCAACCAAAAAGATTATTTTTTCACTAAAAAGACGATTTTTCAACAAAATAGATGAATTTTGAAATAAAAATAAAAAATTTTAATTAAAAAAAAAGAATAGTTTAATTTTCAGTTAGTGAAATAAGTTTTGAAGCAAATAAAATGAAGTTTCAACGAAATAGTTAAATGTTCAACCAAAAAAATTAATTTTCTACCTAAAAAAAAAAACAATTTTTAACAAAATACGTGAATTTTAAACAAAACATTTTAATTTTCAATGGAATTTTTAACCTAATGATTGATTTTTCAACAAAAAAGGTTATATTGATACTAAAAAAAGAACAATTTTCTACAAATAAGATGAATTTTCAACTAAAAAATATAAATTTTCAACAAGAAATAGAATAGTTTAATTTTAAGTTAGACAAATGAGTTTTTTAACCAAATAAAATAAATTTTCCACGAAATAGTTGAATTGTCAACCAAAATGAATTTTTTAGCCAAACAGATAAAAAAATGTCGATGTAAAATAGAATAGTTGAATTTTTAGTTAAAAAAATTAATTTGCAATAAAATAAAAACTAATTTTCTACCAAGAAAAGAATAATTTTCATCCAAATACATGAATTAAAAAAAAACATTTAAACTAAAATTGAGAATCTTCAATCAGAAAACTGAATTTCAAACAAAGCAGTTCAACTTAAAAATAAAGTAATTGAATTTTCAACTAAGAAAGTGAAATTTTTAACTAAAAAGGAAATAGTTAAATTTTCAGTGACAAAAGTTAATTTAAAAGAAAAATAGTTGAATTTTCGACCCAAAAAGATTTGAGTTTTCGACAAAACCGTTGAATTTTTTACCAAAAAAATGACTTTTTAACAAAATTGTTTCATTTTTAACAAATTAGATTAATTCTCAACGATATAATGTATTTTTTAACCAAAAAGATTAATTTTTTGCCAAAAATACGAATTTTCGTCAAAATACATAAATAAAAAAAAAAAAAAAAAAAAAAAAAAAAAAATTTAAACGAAAATCAAGAATCTTCAACAATAAAACTGAATTTTTAACAAAGTAGTTCAATTTAAAAACCAAGTAATTGAATTTTCAACTGAAAAAGATAAATTTTCAAGTAAAAATGGAATAGTTAAGTATTCCGTTAAAAAAATTAATTAAAAAAAAAATAGTTAAATTTTCAACAAAAATGATGAATTTTCAGCTAAAATGGAGAATCCTCAACTATTTTTTAATAATACACAGTTAAACTTTCAACAAAAGAGACAAATTTGAAGTTAAAATGAAGAATCTTCAAGCAAAAAATTACTTTTACAAAATTGTTCAATTTTCTACGAAGAATATTATTTTTTAACCAAACAGTTGAATTTTTAAATAAAAAAGATTAATTTTCCGCAAAAAATGAAATAGTTAAATTTTCAACCAAAGAGATGAATTTTCAATTAAATTATGAATCTTCAACTAAAATGAAGAATCTTCAACCAAAAAATGACTTTTTCCAAAATTGTTGAATCCTCACCCAAAAATACGAATTTTTAACCAAACAGTTGACTTTATAATAAAAAGGGATACATTTTAACAGTATTGTTCAATTTTTAACAAATTAGAATAATTTTCAACTAAATTGTTGAATTTTCAACCAAAAAAATTAATTTTTAACCAGAAAGATTAATTTTCTGCCGAAAACAAAGTAGTTCAACATAAAAACCAAGTAATTAAATTTTTAATTAAAAAAGATAAATTTGGAACTAAAAAAAGCATAGTTGAATTTTCAGTTGAAAAAATTAATTTGAAAAAAAAAATAGTTGGATTTTCAACTCAAAAAGATGAGTTTTCAAGAAAACAGTTGAATTTTCTACGAAAAAATGACTTTTTAACATAATTGTTTCATTTTCAACAAACTTAATTAATTTTCAACGAAATAGTTGAATTTTCAACCAGAAAGATTCATTTTCTGCAAAAAAATAAGAATTTTCAACAAATTACATTAATTTTCAACAAAACATTTGAATTTTTAACCAGGAACAATAATTTTCTGCCAAAACATACGAATTTTCAAGAAAATACATGATTTAAAAAAAAAAGGATCATGTCTAGGTCAAGTTACGTTTCATTCACAAAGAGGTCATTGACATAGTTGGTATATTTTTGACATAGAGTTCATTGAGAATAGACAATAAGGTAATCATTGCTTAGGGCAATTATAGCAAAAGTTTATAATTAAGTAATGGTCGCGAAGTAAAAGTTTACAATTGTTTATTAAGATAAACAATAGCAACAATAGTGATAATATTAATAATAATCCAATAACTATCACTAATTATTATGAACCATTAACCATTAGTTATCAATTGTTATCTATTAATGATTAGTTAACAAATAATGATTATTATCAATAATAATAATAATAATTGCGATAATTATTATATATATAGTCGCTGGACGTGACACCTTGGCCCCCAGATCGATTATGGGGGGATCAAAGAGAACCGCCATAATCGATTTCACGGTAGAGGCAATAAAGTAGATAATTGTTTAATTGTAATTTTTGGAGGTATTACGTCCTTTCATTCGTTATTGCGTAAAGTACATTCATTTGAAATTTGTAGAATACATGCATAAATCGACAGCGACTTTTAATTATAAGTATAACATGCTTGAATATAATAATACAAGTTATTGATTAAATACGAGTATAAAATGTAGAAAAATGGTGATAATTTTTACTAATTTTGAAAGTAAGAAATGACGGTTTTTTTTGTTTGTTTTTTATATCAACGTTTTTCTATGTAATTTTATTGTTGTAATCTTAAACGCATTTCTTTATTTCTAATGGGTCCTTTACAATGCTTAAATATGTGGCCTCTTTGATAGCAGGCTTCGCAATTATCAGCCCATTCATAAATAAGTTTCCGCGCTTGTGTAATTTGGACTGATACATTAAGATTGTTTTCTTCTATTAAGAGATATTTTTCTGATATAATTTCTGATATTTTAAGGTGAGAAACTGTATTCAACGCTCAATTCGTTTAAATTCTGAATTGGACAAGCGATGGTAGTTGCGTTGATGTGACGAACCGGAACTACCATTTTTCTGAAACATTGTGCAGAAAAATAGGAGTGTAACCGATTTATGAATACAATTTGTAAGTAGAAAGAGATACGGAGAAAGAAAGTAACCTATCATGCATTAGATGTAAGTAGATGGTATAATTTTTGTTGTTGAAATTTTAATGAACATTATTGTCTTTTTTGTTTTGTTTTAATTTTTTTCAATCATTGGTACTTAAAATTATTGTTTCCACTTCCGAGGCGTAATCGCTACCATTTTCTTGATTTACATCCATTTCTGAATTAATGTAATAGTTGGAATCGCAATCGGAATCGAAATCGCTGTCCCATTGTATAGCTGGTCTTAATGCTGTAATGCATTACTTGCAATCAATTGCCCGATTGGGTGACATATAAATTGTTATTTTACATATCACGCAATTTAACAATTCAGCTCTTCTAATTGCACAATGATTGCTTATCATTAGTTTGTATTCGGAACGAATCTCTGGAATATTTTCGGGTAAACAAGAAGAATAGACACTTCCACATTTTTTCACTTTTGGACGTATCGTGTTCGCAGACGACAAAAATAACCATATAAATCTATTCCGTTTGTTGGGTCGATATAACGAGGTGCACTTTTTGCTACTTTCGGAACCGTTTCTTTTGAATAAATAATTTTCCTGAGGGTAAAAAGAAATAGAAAAATACATTTGATTGACATTATAATTGTTATAGAATATTTTGCTACTTGTATTGTCATGATTTGATGAGATAAGATATGATGCTACTAGTGAGATCATGCTCGTGGGTAGGGGGAAAATATGTTATTATTAATTAAAGAAACTAAACATTTTTCCTTAAATTTACTGTTAATGAATGAACACTGAGAAGTGTTCAAAGACTTGAATACCGAGTGTTCTGACATAAGATTTTTCTTTTTTTTTGTTGATTAACAATTTTAGATTACTATTTTAATAATTTATATTTTGTTTACATATATTGTTGATATAAGTGAAGTTCATATAAAAAAAAAATTATCACAAATAAAAAATTCCCTGTTTTCTTGTCTACTGTAGTCCCTTCATTTTGTTTGATTGAATATTTAATTCGAAATGAGTATGATGATATATGTAATGTGAAAAATTAATATAGAGTTTTTTGTAGAATTTGAATAAGTGAATTTTAATGTTCCTAATATGTAACTATTGAAAGCCAAAAGGTATCGATTTTGGGTTTTACGATTGAGCAAGAATTTTGTATGACTTTTCATGGTATAATTCGTTTTCCTGCTGTAATTGTGAAATGGTTGAAAACTCAGGATGTTGTTTTTTCCCTGGGCCTGGCATGCATGTTGCGCAAGGTTAAAGGACAAATTAGTTAGGAGGGTTGTGTGTGGTTTGAAAACTAGGAAGTTTTAGGGTTGTTTTCCTCTTTTTTTTTGCTGAAGGAAGGCTTTAAGAGATTTTTGTGTGAAAAATCAAGGGCAGTGTCCAAGAAAGATTTAGTCCAAGTCCAGTTCCTTGAGTCTCAAGATGTGCGATGACGAAAGTAGTATCAGGTATTTTGTTTCGAATTTAGATTTTAATATTGTTGCAAATAATTAAGTGATGGTAGATTTTGAAATTCCGAAGACGAGTATAGTGAATAGTGAGTTGAGAAATGAACGTGTGAAGGAAGAAAATGAAAATGAGGTAAGTTGGGACGATCTAATTTTTGATAGTCCTGTTAGATTGAGTGAAAACACTGAAATAAAAAAAAAAATGAAAATAATGAAATAGTGGAAATGAGAGGGAGCATTGAGCCAGATGTTCGAATTGTAGAAAATGAGGTGCAAGTAGGTGCAAGTAGGTGAAAAGTAGAAAATGAGGTGCAAAATGAAGCACAAAATGAAGAAGAAATTGTGGTTTCTGTAGAGACGTACGAAGTAATTAAATGGTGTGAAAACGCTTGGGACCTAAAATTGGGCTTGAGCGAATTTCGAGTAAGAGAATTCAATGGAAAAAATATTATGGACCTAGTTACTGGACAGATTTTGTTTGGGGAAACAAAAAATCTTGCGTGAAGAAATTCTCGGTGAGTACAATTAGCATCTGAAAGGCTTGTACCAAGCTGCAAAAAAATTGTGTAGTTTTGAAACCTTCCGGTTGATTCATGTAAATGTTTTGAATAAATTTATATATATATTTTTGTTTTATTTGAAAGAAAGTTATGAGGATTAAAAAAAATATTGGGAAAATTTAAACTGTTTTTTATTATATAGGTTGATTCGATACAACGATTCAAATGAGAAATATTTCTTAAAACCTAAAAGATTTCGCCTCATCAATGACGTATTTGTCCAAATGCCATGGCAATGGGCTGGACAAGATGAAAACTGCATAAAAAAGAGTAGAGCGTACTAAAGCGCAGATTGAAGAAAATGGATTAAATCAAACTTACATTGCGGACACTATAAAGTTTAGAATCTTAAACTTGATTATTGAAGAAGTAAGTGTATAGAATGAGGGGAGGAAAGGCAGAGAAAAAATGGATTATCTTATATTTAAATTGCTCTTCTTTTTACAGTATTTGGATTGAGAAAAGGAAAAAGAAAACTGAGAGAAAAGAAAAAAGACTGAGTCATGTGATAAATTTGTGATCTTAATATATATATATATATATATATATATATAAAAAGGCTAACAACCACCGCAGGGTCCCACCGGGAGTAACTGTCATCTAAAAAAAAATGACATCGGCTCCCAGTAGGACCGCGGATTAAAAAATGTCTCATTTTCGCTCGTTGTTTATTTATATAAAAAATAGAAAATGACAAAAATTAAAAAATCGAATCGATAGACGCTCTTGTGCAACTATCGCTGATCACTTCTAAACAAATACATTGAAAATCGGTTCAGAATTGTAGGCTGTAGATGATTTTGAATAGTAAATTCCCGATTCAGCCCACTGTGCGGTGTCACAGTATGACAGACGATTTTTCGCATTCAGGTAGATATAAATAATAAATTTAACATTTTATGCTGTTGAGCCATGAAGATATTGAATGAAATGCCTTTTGTGAATATCATAAAAAAAAGCTTGATCACGAAAGTCTTTATTTTTAATGTATATGAAAATTAAACGTTAAGGTATTGCCACCATCGAAAATACGATTTCGAACGATACTTTTAAGTCGATGCGTATTTTAATTTTTGAGAATTTTCTAACAATAAACCCCACTTTCAAAAAATTGTCAGTTGCCACCATGGACATAGGAAGGTAGGGGACGAGGCATGTACTCCCAAATAGGGTTGTAAGTCCATGAGACGTTTCATTGAAACATTGGAAGTTTCATGAAACAATTAAACGTTTCATGGGATCAAAGTTTCTGAAACGTTTGAAAGTTTCACAAACACGCATGCGCTTGCGCACTCACGTCAGGTTGAGGAAGGGGTGGGGAGTGACCGAAGTTGACGCTGACCGACTCTGTCATCTGACCGATTTCATGAAATTCCATGATATTTGGTGAAATCATTGAAACCATCTTATATATCGTTATTGCAATGCTTTATAATAAAAAAGGGATACTTAAATATAGCAGATATAATTTTCATTCGGTAATTAGGCCACAAATGTGAAAATTATGGGAGATAACTTAAAAATAAGTGATATTTTGTAAATCCTAACCTAAATATATGATGAATCTAAAGCAGTGCCCTCTATACGAGCAAGTATGAGAAGAAGGAAAAATATGAATCGGTGCTGCACGAAATAAACTTTAATGCAATAAATAAGTGTTAACTAAATAAATGAAGTAACAAATGTACAAATATTATAGAGTTAAAATGCATCCATTTTTGAAAGAAATATTCATGCAGTTATTGTATTCTGTCTATATTAAAGTGATATACACATATAGAAAGTATATCCTGCATGTTATAATATACAGATACTAAATTCATCCTCAAATTAATATATTTAATATCCGTTGAGACTAAATTTAGCTATAAATTCAGCCTTTTTATTACAAGTATTTATTAGAACCATTATAATTACGTACTTCATAGGTCATATTAGCAGGAAAATGTACTTTTTTATATTCCAAACTTTTATTTAATATCTGCTGACAAAATAAAGCCTCTTACGTTTATCATGAACGTACCCTAGCATACCGAATGAACGGAACAGATACGCCACAGCGTATCCTTATAGTATCCACATCGTATCCTCCCCGTATCATGCATGAAAAACTCATTAAAAAAGGAAGATGAACATTTAACTTGTTGAATTTTGGATTCTACGTGCAATTTCCCATTAAATGTCACCGAGTAATTGCAATAGTTTTTCTAGTAACATTAAAAACCTTAAAAAATATAATATGTATCGACAACGTAAGCTGAAGGCGACTTGTCGATAGGTATCATATTTTTTTAAAGTTTTTAATCTTGCAAGAAAAACTATTGAAATTACTCCGTGACCTTCTAACTCAAAATTTCACCTAAAATCCGAATTTCAACCAGGTAAATGTTCATCTTCCTTTTTTAATGAGCTTTCATGCATGATACGGAGAGGATACGATGTAGATACTATAAGGATACGCTGTAGCGTATCCGTTCCGTTCATTCGGCCCGCTAGGGTACCTGATTATTCATATTAATGAAAATACACCCAATTTTGACATAATAGGAGTATTTCGCCGATTTCATGCTGACTGTCAGGTGACGGTCAAATTTCATAAAATCGGTCAGATGACGGTCACTCCCCATCTCTAGGTTGAGGCTAGGTAATTTAATGTCGTTGTTCCATGGAATAATCGTGCTGAAACTTGTAAATACGAACAAATACGAGTACAGGCGCGATTACCGAGTACCGAACTACCGGCGTTACCGGGTAAGATTTGAAAAATGGTTCGCCACACGCACTGTGTGCACAAGTACTTTACGCAGCACGTTAGTGAAGAAAGTGTTGTAAAAGTTAAATGCAATTTTTGCACGTGGACGAATCGAAGAAATACGACGAGAATGATTCTTCACATAAAAGATTCATGCAAAAAGTACCCGGTAGTAGTTAAACAAGAAATGAGTACGGAAGCGTGTACTCCTAATCCTGATCTAGCTGATCTTTCTTATGCAAATATGTATTTCTATATCAAATATTTCTTTAAAATATTGAGAGATATAGCACTGATAAAAATTAAAACAAGTTTTTCAAAGAAGACAAGTTATAAAAATAAATCTGATAGTTTAATGAAATAGCAGGATGTTATTTTATTCATTTCCATTCGCAGTTTCTACATTTTTAATGAAATCGTTTTAAAAATGAAACATTCTAAAAATTAAATATGTATTAAATACGACATTTATTTTCATTTTATTGAAATAAATTTTCAAATTTTCTAAATAAAATATTTCAAAAAATACACGTTATTAACCATTAACACGTGATTTATTAATTCAAATTACTTGAAACGATTTGCTTTGAAATACAAGGATAGTATTTAATGTTTATATTTAATACCTAATAGTATTTTTCGTATTTTGAATTTTCCCGCCCTAATGTTTGAAACTTTTCATTTATTTAAAGTTTCATGAAACTTTACAACCCCACTTCATCATGGCATTCTTCCCTTTTAGAGAAGATGTCGTTGATGGGTTTTACGAAGGATAATTTCCTCAACATAACATCAATTTGCATAGCGATAATATTATCCTCGCACAGCAAGCTCTTACTTATATCATGTAGATGTTTCACTTCAACATCAATAAGGTTGGCCCCTTCTGGGAGTCTATAGACTTTCGCTATTGCAATCTTCCTTACGAAAAGTTGCAACGGCAGGATGTTCAGAATGACCTCAAGAGCTGATGAATTGGTGTTGTTATATTAGCACAAGTGATCCCCAAGCAGAAACCCCTTTGAAGGCCTTCTAGTTATTTGATAGTACTGATTGGTTCAGTCCTTGGCAACCAGATCGTTGATGCATATTCTATTATATATCTGATTATCATTGTATATAACTAGTAAGTAATCCTGGGTTTTAAGCTCAATGTTTTCTCTATTGCGCATCTACAGGCCCAAAAAGCCATCTTAGCTTTTTTCACCACTGCGTCAACATGGAGTTAGCAGGTTAATTTAGGGTCAAATAAATATCATTTTGAATTCTTATGATAGAAATACATAGAGAAAATGTATCCCATTGTATCTCTTTGTCAATCCAAATTCGCGTCTATCTTTTTCCACACCGTGTTTTCTATCTAAACCTATCCATTATCTCTGCATGACAATTTTTTTCTGTCTTTTTGTTAATCTAAATTCCCGTCTATCTTTTTCAATCTCTTTTTCTCTACCTCGTCCTATCCTGCTTCCATCAACGTCAATATTTTTCTATCTCTCTATCAATCTAAACTCCCCTTATCTTTATCAACCTCTTTGTCTCTATCTTATTCTATCCTGATTCTATCAACGTCAATATTTTTCTATCTCTCTATCAATCTCAACTCCCATTATCTCGAGAGTTTCGCCGGCCTGTCGTTGTGATTTCTTCGTGTCCTGTGGCCACCCATCTCACGGTTGTGAGACGTGACCATGAATGGGATTTACTGCGGTCCTACTGGGAGCCGATGTCATTTTTTAGATGACAGTTGCTCCCTGTGGTACCCTGCGGTGGTTGTTAACCTTTAGTTTTTAATTATATATATATAATTTTTTCTAACAAAAATGTGAAATTACTCAAATCTTTCAAAGGGTAAATCCAACTAGGTAAATCTGCAGCTAAAAATATTTTTTTTTTGTACATTTTCCGAAAAATACTACAAATTTTTATTGTCATGTTATGGTTCGAATACTCAAAATTGGGCTGATAAATAATGTGCCATAAGTGTTTCCCAATAAAAAACAGAACAGAAGATATTAACAAATTTCAAATTTGTATTGACTTTTTTCGAATTTCATAGAAACCAACTTAATAGCTCTGCCTGATATACCATAACTGTTTTTATTATGCATATTAACAAATCAAGTAAATGAACTTATTATAATAAATATGTAATTAAATAGAATAATTAAATTATATAAATACGCGAAAAGCACATAGGTCCTCAGGACGTAAGCGAATCAAAAGAGGGCCTCGAGGTCCAATGGGTTTCAAAAGAGGACGTGGAGGGCTAAGCAGGACTACAGGATGCCTTAAATGGAATCATGCAGGGCTAAAGTAGGGCCAAAATTTCGACTCGGGCATATTTTTTCGGTGACATGTAATACTCGAAGACATCTTTCATACAAAGCTGCAGTGCTAAGCAAATCGTTGACTATAATAGAGCATTAAAAGAGTAAAAGGGAGAACTCTTTCTAAAATTACGAACAAACTACTACCGTTTGAAAGATATAATTCGTGTTCATATTTAGGGACTCCATTTTTTTGTGAACAAAGTGGTAGAATGTATTATATAGGGACGATATCCTTTATGATATCCGGTATTAAAATGTGTCTAACCCGTGGGAAAATTGACCCTAAATGTTTGTCACATTAAAAGATTGAATTGGGAAAACTTAAAGTTTAGGTTTTCCATTTGTTGCTTTTAAATTCAAATAAATCAGTTCGGTTCTAAATTTCTTTACATTTTAAGTTTTTTCCCGATTAGGATTAAAATAGTGAACTGAATAATTGAAAATTTCAGGAAATATTGAATAGATATAAAAAAATCTGGTTGTGCAAAGCAAAGTTGCGTCTTATTATACGATCGAGTGCTTTTAGTTAGTGGTTGAATAGGGATAAGTCGATTAAACTTCCTCCTTTTATTTTATTTTCCCACGAGAAAGCGGGAAACCGATTCAGTTTAAGAATCAATGAAACCATTGGTAATTCTTCTCCCATTATTTGAATTCATTAAAAATAAACAAATGAATATAATTCAATATAAATTTCCCCATTTTTTTCTTATTAGTTGAATGTTTATAGTCGCATCAACTGCCAGGTTCATTAGCGACTGTACTGTAGGGTTAATTATAAACTGTAGGGTATCTGCGGATTATTATAACAAGGGACAGAAGCGAAGCTTCTAGAAAGCACGTCCAGCCTCGCTTCCTGCTTTGGGAATCGAGAACCCGCGCCAGCGTGGCTGCCAAGGCTGCAGTATTGGAATATAGGACAATCACTATACCATCTGAACCACGATGACTCCCATTTTCCAATTTTGTTTTAGTCTTAATAATAATTGTTTACGTTTAATCGTAGTTTACGGACAGTAACATAGGGAATTTCAAACAATTTTAAATTAGCTTAAAAGTTCACCTTTTGTTAGAACGTTAATACTGACTTTTATTAAACTAATTAAATTGTCGCCATGCTGTAAGAACCACCTTATAGAGTGATACATATACTAACTGGAGGAATGAGTTTAAATTATCAAAACACATTTCTATCATACGGAATTTCTTCGTAAGTTACCGCACAGTGCGATGCCCCTTGATTTCTCTTTGATCTAAGAAAAGCATTCTGCTTAAGTGTCACGATTTGATTGATCTACTTTATATAATGCTGGGAAATGTCGTCAATCCAGTTATAACTCTAATTGAATTACAATTTTCTTCTGAAGCTAATAAAATTTAACCAAATACGGGAATTCCAGATTTATTTTGCGTCTCGAGAAAGTAAATAGCTTTAGCTATGAAGAAATGTCAATATTATGTTCTTTTCGCATAGCAATAATTGATGTAGTCATCATTGTTTTCATAATATAATTCCTGTAATCAATTAAGTTAAACATAGTTAATTATACTCTTATGTAAGCTATTAGCAATATTATATATAGGCATGCTGTATCAGTGTATCGCGTGAAACATTAAATTGAATATAGACAATTAAAATACCATTCAAGATGGCTAAATCTCAATCTTAATAGTTTGGCCAATTATAATTTTTCAAACAATTACTATCAGCAACTTCAAACTATACTGTCAGTAATAATTAAATTAAAGATATGAGAACATTTTTTTATGATTTCTCTGTTACTATATATGTATAAATAAAAAACTTAATAGTTGTACGTTTTGCTTCTTGATTTTTGATCGCTTAAATTCGTGTATTATTATATCCGTTGTAGAAAGTGTTTTTTTTTTTTTTAATTCATCAACCAAATTTCACAACATTTTGGCAATTATTACGACCCGTAAACGAAGTAAAAATTTATGTTTGCACACTTTTGTCTCCTACCCTTCAAAATCTGAAACGTCAGTTGCCAGTGGACAATTGTAAATTACGTAACGACCTTTTTCACGGGTCCGTGAACAACTTGTGCAATAAGTATTGCATTTTTTTACAACTGACTGCTCAGCAAGGTTTTGCCTACCGTAAGTCTACAGGAGGACGACGTTCTCGCAAGAACGTCGCAAGAACGTCGCGAGAAACTTTCTTCGCTACGTGAATTAGGCTCGATTTATTTTTGTAAGGGAATATCCAAGCTAACAAGATAGCCTAGGTAACAATTTGTCTTCAAACGATTATCCCGCGACTCTATTAAATGACAACCTAATTGCATGTCAAAGAGTCTCGACAGAAACAATCGATACGCTCCTTGTCATTCGGTATCAATGGTCATTACTCACGGCATTTCTAATCTTAATAGTCTACTTATAACTTTTTAGGTAACGCCTTGTAGCAAGTGCTTTTCTGTAGATTAAACTACCGTAACGATGTTGTTAATAGGCAGTAATAGAAAGTAACAGCACCAGCTAATCTCGTGCAATGAGAAGAATGACGATGACAATAATCGTGACGTTCGTGTCGATGAAACTTATCGTCACTAAGTCGATTACTTTAAGATTGCCTTTTTTTATAAAATACATTCAACTTTCCTTCCGCGAAATCGGCACGCCTTATTTTTATTTACTAAAGTGCAGGGCCGGAGAAACGTGTTGAGCCCAGGTGGGTAGTTTTGCTGGCCGCGTGAGTGAGTAGGAGGAGGGGGAGGTATTTGTTATTATTCTCTTTATTTTGTTCGAATTTTCAGGTGGGTAATTACTTTTTTAATGAAAATATATAGATATTCTATTTAAGATATAAATATCCTGGATGAAACATCTAGATAGATCATGAACTGTTAGCGGATCATGTAATAATCGACAGTTACACTATCTACCTAAATCTTCACAGAAAAAACTGGAGTTTCCATTGGAACCAATTTTTGGTTCCAAAGGAGCTGCAACAAAAAGGAACCTCTCTTGCTGAAAAGGAACCCAAAATCGAGTGCGAAGCACGAGATGCGTGATAAGAATATGTTCGTTAAAGCCGAAGGAGCTTTAACAAAAGAGAATTCGCCATCATCAAATTACAGTTGTTAACGCTTTGACCTTTAATTTTAATTAGTCTGTCCACAAATGTGTGGAAAATCTAAAGACCGAGCGTATAGCGCGAGATAAATATATTATCGAGCGCGAAGCGTGAGATAAATATATTCTCGAGCGCGAAGCTAAAGAAGTATATAAGTAATACTAATAATAAACTTATAATTCTGTAATGTATATTTTTTTTTGCTAGATTCAACCAATTGGAGGTAATTCTTTTAATTTCTACTTATGTGGTTTTTGACCTTCTCGCTCTAATAGCAGCTAAATAAGAGGGCTCTTTATTTCGATAATTCTAAGAACCGCAAATTTTATTTTCCCGAGGTTGCAAACTATGATTCAAGCGAATCAGAGGATTACACCTTTAGCACGAATTATTGAAATAAATTCTTAGAAGTTGATGATGAAATAGCATTTCTAGAACTTGCTCATAATTAGCTTGGTAAATTTCGCCTTAATAAGGGTTTTTTGGGGCTTTTTTCTCTTAAAACACCTATAATCTTTTGCAGCAGCGTTGGTAAATAATTTTGAACAAATATTGTGGGTAATACTTTCCAAATCAATTCCACCAATTAATCCAAAAGCATTAGTTTAAATGAATAAGCCGGATAAAACTTAGTAATCCGGCCATCTTCGCCGAGTGTTTTTGCATCTCCGTGGGTTTCGTTGTTACAAAGTTCTGAGAATATACCTCTCAGATGCCAGGCGCACTTATCGCACAGTAACTGCCGTCCTACTTTTTAACTAGCAAAGTTTCCCCCACCCACTCTACCATTGGGCAGCCTCCCCAGCACGCTACGGTGGACAAAACGATCCCTCTGAGGTCATCGGTTAGATGCACAGATTCGAAGCACTGCCCTGTTGTATTATGTAAGTGCATGTGTGTATGTGTTGATCACTCGAAATTGGACAGCGAGCATGGAGCAAGAGTCCCCCGTTGGCGCCTCAAGCGCAAGATTCCCTCGCAGGTGCCTTATGCGCAAAGAGATCGCTGACTCATTTTCGATTCTTTTCAAAATCTTCTTTGATCCACAAGGCTAGCCTCCTCGATATGGGGCCTACACCTTGGTACGTAACCAGCTTCTTCTGAGGGGACCTGCAGCTTAAGGCGGGTTCCGGACCACCGGAGCCCCGGTTGAAGTACATAGAAAAATGTCCTTTGGTACCGGCTCAGGGATCGAACCCCAGTCCTCCTACACGGAAGCCTGACGCGCTATCGTCTGAACCACCAAGGCTCCTTGTTCAGATTCTAAGCATTATAATGGAATTTTATAAACCAATAATTGCAAAAGAATTTAACTTCTTTTAAATTTTGATTAAGGAGAATACCTACCTACTTTTGGATTATTTATTGTACACATATCCAATTTTAATTTTTTGGCAGAAGGGGACCAAGGTGTCTTTTGAAACTCAGAAGGAGTTGAAGGGGGTAAAGAAAATAGTAGAGGTCGAGCAGGATGTGAGAAAGGATATGGAAGAGGATGTGAACCTGGAGGAGGTATCGTCTCTATTAATTCTTCCTCAAGAATTTTCTTCTGCTGCGTGAACCTTTTATAATTTGGACTTTCATCCACTAAATCACTTGTTGTGTTGGTCACCGAACGCTTAGAATGAGACATTCTGTGAATCTCTGCTAATTCAGATTTGTCTATTAGGCTTGATTGTGGTGAAATTCTGTCACAAGGTGATATCTTCGGCATCTGCTTCTTATTGTTAATTATTTCTTTATATGGCGTAATGCCTCCAGAATTTTGACTTTTAACCAGTAAATCATTTTTTATGTTGGTCAGTGGACACTTTTAATTGGAAATTCAGTGAATTCATGCTAATTTAGATTTCTTAATTAAGGTTGATTGTGCTGAAGTCAGAACTGGTAAAGAATGTAAAGGAGATAGTAGATGTGTTGCAGGAGGTGGAGACTGGCCATGAGAGGGTGGTAGAGTTGTGAGAGGAGATAAAGGTTGTGGTAAAGTAAGAGATGGATGTGTGACTAAATGCTCGGAATTAGACATTCCGTGAATTCCTGTTATTTCTAAGTCTTGGATAAAGCTTGGTTCCGGTAAAGTAGCTGGGTTCGCTGAAATGGATTCAGATGTGCTGGTTCCAGCTCGATTTCGTTTGCCTCACTCATAAATTGATGATGATGATGATGATTGATATCTTTCCTTGCTCTTTTTCAAAAATCGACGTCATAATTACTTGCTTCGCTATCTATTATCATTGACGACACAATTTTTTTAATAATTTGAATGTCACATTTAAAATTAATTGCGAATAAGGGTATGAAAAAAAACTCGACACTTAGAATTTGTACGTGTGGCATTGTTGGATTTTGTGGGTCGACTCCGGTTTAAGCCTAATTCAAAATAATGAAATTTTTTTCGGGTCCTCGAAAGTACTACTGTCCATTGAAAAAATCTAGCAAGTGAAATTTGCCACAAAATTTATTTTCCTGTGCACGTATGCAGGAAAATAATTAGCACGGCCAGTGTCATTTACTAGGTCGTTCAGTTGGACACAAGAAAACCGACTAAAATTGACGCGGAGTTTCGTTCTCTAGTGCACCACCACTCATTACTTGAAAACTCACAAAACTCATCAAATAATGTTTGAATTTTTTTCGGTATCTTAAAATATTAATCTAGTAAAGGCCTTTTCCGGTAGTCCAAATAGTCCTAGTAGTCCGAGTCCAATAATCTTTAATGTTCACAAAAGTTTTAATAATTTTATTTGGTCACAGTTTTCTCTGCTTATTATTGTATCATCTTGATTGTCCGATACTTCAGTTCTAGCAATTCCTTAGATTTCCAAGAATCGTTTCCTTTACTCAGTTTGATTAATTCAGTATCATGCAGTGACTTGTCGTTGTTTGGTGGTAATGATATATCGAAATTGAACCGCGATGCATAGGTCTCGCAAGTGACAGGATGCCTAATAACACTCATATCGACAAGCGCAGGATCCCCGGGAACGTTAGTAATTCGTTAGTGCTTCAGATGAATGTTAGCCCACATGTCAAATCAAAAGTTGTATCGCCGCAGATGCGTGGATTTTTGACAGCAACAAAGAGATCGCTGAAGAGGCGCGATGGATCCACGAGAAACTGTCGATTCTCCCTGATCCACTCCTCTCTCTTATGTATTCTTCTCCTTTCATCAGATAGCACCCGCATTGGTAGATCCTCAGTTCGTAGGCGAACTTTCGGAGCCTTTCTGTAAACAGCTAACCAGATGTTATTTACTCAATCACATTGAATACGGGAAGCATTCTATCTTACACATTTAATCTTCTGGCTTAGTTGATGCAAGTGCCTTTTGGTCTTTTGACCCATCGTCGGTTTTAGAATTCGAATGGAATCTGCGAAAGCTTTCGTCATACCAGAAATTGAAAAATTGATGGTCTAGAGGTCGGACTCCTCCAAGATATTCTCACAAAGAGAGGCGTCCATTTCAGCCATATCTCGGGGCTTCGGAGGAACCTGGATGTTAATTTTCCTCCTTGTCATGAAATCGCTATCATCTCTCAGGGGGGGTTGCTTTCCGCGGTTAGTCTCAATGTGTTTACCACCTTTTCGTCTGCGGCTTGTTCATGCAGCGATTGGAGAAGCGCTCTGTATTATATATATATTCCTTCGGGACCATCCCTGGACAATTGTCCGCGACTGCTTATCAATTATTGTAACCATATTCAGCAGAAACCCTTGCTACAGGGACCCTTTATCCGCAACGCGAGGACGGGTTCACACACACACATGAAATATGCGTAGGATCCTCCGAGGTTCCTGTACAGGAATGTTCAGCTGAGTGGTGTAAACTTCCCCATTAGTTACTTGCAGAAAACTGTTTGGTAAATTTACCTTATTCTTCAGACGTTAGGTAGGACTAATAATTCATGCTTCTTATCATCTGGAGTTGTTTTCTAAACCATCTTCACGAAAAAGAAACGAAAGTCAAAAATTTGTTGATAACGAAATTGATTTGTTTTCGAAAACTATTGATGGTAGAGAAAAGTGTTAAATACAAAACAGTTGTAGTTTTTCAAGATCTTGTCGTCTGATAGTAAAGTGCAGTATGAAAAATCAACAAATTTCTTGATAACTGAAAAAAATGTTTAATGTATGCTTTTACATATAATATTCACATATAAAGTTTCGACTGTAGCAATGAGGTCGTTATGAAAATGGTAAATTTGATGAAAGTAGCTTTTTAGCCTTCTAAATATTGATGTCAGGGAAAAACAAAAGCTCCACTAAAATTATTTTCATTTAATTTTTATTTGGTATAATATACTTTATAACTTTATATAAAAGCTAAATTCTGAACTTGAAAATTAGAAATTGGCAGCTTTTTAAGTTTCTTGAAATTTAGTGAATTTTATAGACAACTCTCAGGATCGCCCTAATGTTTTATTTTCTGACATACGCGTATGGTAAATATTTTTCCTGAAACTGCTCCCTAAAGCGAATACATTCAGACATTGAACTTTAAAATCGGATATGAACTGCCCTTTTTATGCATGCTTGAAACACGAAAAAATTGACGAAAAATCAAATATAAAAAAAATCCCCTTAAAGTTCTGATTCGGAAAATCTAATAATAGTTACCCAATAAGTACCTGTATGTCCATCACACATTAGGAAAAAATTAGTAGTTTATCGGGTCCTATCTATTCAAATTTAATTTTTCTATGGCTGTGGCTTCTATATACTAAATTAAAGTTCCTAGATATTTCTGTAATTAGTTTGTAAGTCTATGTAAACCGTTACTTTTAGTATGCAAATATTTTCTGCAGTTATAAAAACCCAATACTGTATACATTAATACCTACGATATATTTTTCGTTGTAAATTAGCTTACTTGTACCTTACATCACTTTTATATTGTTATGTAAAACATTTTAACATATTTTTTAAGCTAAAGATGGTTTTTTATAAATAAGGGTGCTTATTGGGTCTTTTATATTTAAATATATTGGCTGGCCCAATAAGCACCTTTATGTCCACCACACATTAGGGGTAAAGCGTAGTTTAACGGGCCCTAAGTATTTAAATTGAATTTGTCTTTTACTGTGGCTTTTACATACTAAGTTGGAGTTCATAGATATTTCTGTAATGAGTTAAAAAGTATATGTAAAGGGTTTATTTTAATATGTGATTTTTTTTTTGCAAATATAAAAAATTAATATTGTATACATTAATATCTAAGATATATTTTCCGTTGTAATTTAGTCTTCTTGTACCTTACATCACTTTAACATTGTTATACAAAGAATGTGTACACATTTTTTAAACCAAAGATGTTTTTTTTATATATATAAGGGTGCTTATTGGGTCTTCTATATATAAATATATTGTCTGACCCAATAAGCACCTTTATGTCCATCATACATTAGAGGTAAAGCGTGGTTCTTCGGGTCCTAAGTATTTAATAGTTATTTGTGATACAAGTGCGCAAAATATGTGATTGTGTGCGCGTGTGAATTTTGCAGCACAAGCCAGAGGCTCGAAGCATGAGTCGGCGGTTAGCGCACGAGCGAAGCGACTGTGAAAACGTAGACGAGTGCTTTGAGCCGCAGGCGAATGACACAATCACACGAGTTAGCAATCTCCTATGCGCACGTGCATCACATGCTATTTTTTGCAACGCCCGTCCGAAAAAGTTGTGTTAGGAGGAGTTAACGAAAAATATTAATGTTAGAAGAAAATATTTTTAAATTTGTAAACAATTTTTTTGAAAAAAAATGTTTGAAAAAAAAATGTTGAAAAAAAAATGTTGAAAAAATTATGAAATTTTTTTTTTTTTTAATAAAATGTTTGAAAAAAAAATGTTGTGAACAAAAAATTTTGAAAAAAAAATTTAGTGAGAAAATGCCTTTTTGTACGACGGACGAAAACGGCTACGAAACCTAAAAACAAAACTTCAATCATTAAAATATTTTTTCAAGTTAAATCTAAATTTATTTCAAGAAGATACAAACACCAGTGTTTAAAGTTACTTATGCCAGTGTCTAAAGTACCTCACCTCGAAAGTGCGAATGCACAGCTTTTTCACCAGTGCCTAAAGTAAGCGATCTTCAAACTGCGCATGCGCGAGAATTGTTTCGCACACAGTCTGCTCAAAGAAGGTGCTTCAGGCGCCATTTAGAAGCATGAAAATTCAGCTTTTGAGGTGAGTGTTGCAAAAATTTAATTTTTCTTTTACTGTGGCTTATACATACTAAATTGGAGTTCATAGATATTTCTGTGATAAGTTGAAATGTCTATGTAAAGAGTTTTGTTGGATTGGGGGTTTCGTGGATGCCCCACCGGTTGCCTCGTCGTCCGCCTCTCCTTATCTTTCATCCGCAATCCTGCTACCACTCTCGGAATGTTCGCTCTTTTCCGTGGGGAGAGTCACGACGCCGTCAGTACGTATATAGCTTTCGAGCGGACAACAGTGAAAATAAAGTTCAGGGCACATTCGAACTCCGCCTCTACTCATTCTTCTGAACAACCCAACAGGTTAATTTTAATATGTAATTTTTTTGAAAATATAAAGAAGCAATATTGTATACGTTAATATCTAAGATATATTTTCCGTTGTAAATTAGCTTTCTTGAACCGTACATCACTTTTCTTTTCTTATGTGAAACATTTTTACAAATTTTTAAAGCTAAAAATCTTTTTTATATATAAGGGTTCTCATTGGGTCTTTTATATATAAATATATTGGCCGACCCAATAAGCACCTTTATGTCCATCACTCATCAGGGGTGAAGCGTAGTTTGTCGGGTTCTGAGTATTTAAATTGAATTTTTCTTCTGCTGTGATTTATACATACTAAATTGCAGTTCATAGATATTATTCTAATAAGTTGAAAAGTCTATGTAAAGGGTCTATTTTTATATGTAAATTTATTTTGCAAAGATAAAGAAGCAATATTGTATAGGTTAATATCTAAGATATATTTTCCATTTTAAATTAGCTTTCTTGAACCGTAGATCACTTCTATTTTGTTATCTAAAACATTTTTACATATTTTTTTAAGCTAAATATGTTTTTATACATAATGGTGATTATTGGATCTTTTATATATAAATATATTGGCCGACCCAATAAGCACCATTATGTCCATCACTCATCAGTGCTAAAGCGTAGTTTGTCGGGTCCTGAGTATTTAAATTGAATATTTGTTATACTGTGACTCATACATACTAAATTTTAGTTTATAGATAATATTCTAATAAGTGGAAAAGTCTATGTAAAGAGTTTATTTTCATATGTAATTTTTTTTTGCAAACATAAAGATGCAATATTGTATACGTGAATATCTAAGATATATTTTTCATTGTAAATTAGCTTTCTTGAACCGTACATCATATATATGTGTGTGTGTGTGTGTGTGTATGTGTATATTAATTTTTTTATAATAGTATATCCATGTATATAGAAAGTTTATAAATCAGAAATGCCTTAGCACTACAAATTTTTCTTTCGGGTCCCTTATAACGTGTATATCTAAGAGTTTGGCTGAGTCGAAATAAAAAAAAAAGTTTTTTATCGCAGGGTTAAAAAACATCGTGAATGTTATTATTGTTTCTCAATTTGTATGATATGCGCAATTTTGACAATTTTTTCAGAATTTTTATTTAAGTTGATATAGGAAAAATTTAATCTCTTATGGGGTCCTGAAAATGAAAACATATATAGCACCTCCAAAAATCATCAATAATTTTTGTTAGCATAGAAGAACTTTTTTACGTTCAAAATGTACTTCCAAAAGATCGAAAAGACCAGGTCGTTAGGAATTACGAGTCAAGTTGAAAAATTCAGCAGCTCGTCATTTTTAATGATCTGATCTTCTCAAATTTTTCAGAAGTACATTTTAAACATGAGAAAGTTTTTCTATGCTAAAAAAAAATTATGTTCAGAGCTGCTAGACTTGTTTCCATTTTCAGGTGCTTATACAAAAATTAATTTTTCCTACATAAACTCGAAGAAAAAATCTTTAAAAATTGTGAAAATTAGGCATGTTATGCAGATTAAGAAGCAAAAATAACATTTACGATTTTTACAAAACTGCGATTAAAAAATTATTTTCTTCTATTTCGACTTCACCCAACCGTAAGATATTAATTATTATTTCAAAAGTTCAAAACATTCCAAATGATTTCACAGAAATTTTGAGATTTTACATAGATTTTGCATGTTTCAAAAGGTTTCCAGGAATTTACTAAGATTTCCAGATAATTTAAGGATTTCACAAACATTTCAAATATTGTAATATTTTCAAATTGATACAAAGATTTGGAAAAGATTTCGTAAGTATTTGAAACAATTCTTAAACTTTTTAAAAGATTTCAAAAACTTTCACAAAGATTACAAAGGTTTTGCTAAAATTTCAAAACATTGCAAAAGCTTTCACAGTAATTTCAAGATTTCAAGGAATTCACAAACATTTCCAAATATTTTAAGGATTTGAAAAACATTTCAAATATTTTAATATGTGTTCAATTCTTTAAACTACAAATGACCTAGAAATATGCCTATGTTTTTACATTTTTGTTTCATATATTGTGTTGTTACAATTGGCAAAATAAATTATTAATAATAACAAAACAGAATACTAATAGAGTAAGGTTAAAGCTTCGAAAAAATCATAACATAGTCGTGTTTCATATCAAATTAATCAGTAAAGGACAAAAAAGTATAATATGTGATCAGATTTCGACTTGAACTATTAATGAAAGAACGCTAATTAGCATTAGCGCGTTGGAGTGGCAAGAGTACGCTCTTACGAGCTGTCCACTCTGCTAGCGCACATCTGTCACATTCCTCGAAAAAACCAAAGCGAGAAACGAGGAAGGACGACACGAGACGAAGAATAATAAAGCGAGGCAAAACGAGACGAGAAATACCGAGACAGCAGGTATGTCTCGTCCCGTCTCGTCCCGTTCCACGTTAACGAATTATTTGCAGCACCCCGTACTCTAGGGTGATCGGCACTGTTTGCCGACCGATTTTCAAGTGCTCTGTGCGTTCGACCATTTTGAACCGCATCTCCAACTTTTGGTTGTTCAATTTTGTTATTTTTTCCCCCAGGAGTAGCTAGGGAAAGGGCTCGCCCATCCTTGTAGAGCCCCGCATGCAAAGATGAGGCTGCATACTCTGAGAGGTCGCCCGGTATCCCAGAAACACCGTTTAAGTCTCCTCGCCGAGGTGCTATTCAGCTTTCGGCTCGGTTGTCACGCCTTCGCTTAGGGGTTATTCCTTCGGGACTATTTCTGGACTGCTTGTTAATAATTGTTACCATATTCAGCAGAAGCCCCTGCTACAGGTATCCTCTATCCGCAACCCGAGAACGAGGGGTTATTCTTTCGGGACCATCCCTGGACTGCTTGTTATTAATTGTTACCATATTCAGCAGAAACCCTTCTCACAGGGATCCTCTATCCGCAACCCGAGGACGCGTTCCGTGGCTTTGTCATATTTCTGAATATAGTTCCTCCTAAGCCCCAAGATCTAGCTGAAATGGATGCCTCCCTTGGTGAGGATATCTCGGAGGAGTCCGACCTCTGCACCGTCAATTGTTCAGTTTATGGTGCTGCGAGAGCATTGGCTGATTCAAATCGAAGGCTAGAATCGACGATGGATCAAAAGACCCAGAGACGCTTATATCAACTGAGTAAGAAGATTGGATGGGCAAGACAGAATGCGTTCCGAATTCAGTGTGTGATTGACTACATAAAATCTGGTAGGCTATTCTAGGAAAGGGTCTGAAAGTTCGCTCAAGAACTAAGGATCTTCAATCATACACTGAAAAAAAGCTGCTGACAATCAAGCAGCAAATGCTTAAGAAAATACGGGTGTTATCTGACGCAAAAAAGAGAATACAGAAGAAGGAGTGATGGATCAGCGAGAAGCAGCAGTTTTTCGCCCACTCATCTCGCCTCTCAAGCGATTACCCTGTTTATGTGAAAATCCACCCAAGCCCAACGAGGTGGAGACTTTTCCTCGGACTTTTCGGAGAGAGGTATACAAGATTCCAAAAACACTGGAGTTAAAAGAATATACTGATAATATAATCCGCTTCTAGAAGTTTTACGACAATCTCATAACATCTGAGGAGGAATGTCCATCCATCACTGCCGAAGAGGTGAAAAAAGCACTTAAAAGCATGAAGAACTTTTCCGCTGCAGTACCAGATGGTATCAAAAACATCTGGTGGAAGAAGTTGACTTCTACACACCAACATTTTTACCGCATATTCACCTCATATTTGAAATCGGGAACGCCCATTCCGCTGTGGCTGGTATTAGGACGCACTATACTCCTACCGAAAAAAGGCAACTTGTCGAACCCAGAGAATTACAGGCCAATAAATTTTTTTAACACACTGTATAACATCTTTACAGCTATCCTGACCAACAGAATTGTCCGAAGGATTGAGCTTGTGCGGCGAGAGATGGACGAACAACTCGACTCAAAGACAGGGGTAGCAAGTTGTTGCGAGAACCTGCTAATTGAGAGGTGCGTCTGTAAAGCCGCTGCAGCCCGTCAGCGCGTCCTGTCAATAGCCTGGATTAACTACCCGAAAGCTTTCGATTCAATCTCTCATTGACTTATCATCTGGCTGTTGGAAAGCTTGAAGGTGCATCCACACATAGTGAGTTACATAGAGAGATTGATGCCCCTTTTGAAAACTAGCTTTACTATCTCGTCTGGAAATTATCGCGTGACAACGAACAACGTCACCTTCCAGAGAGGCGTCTTTCAGGGCGATACCATGAGCCCTTCGCTTTATTGCATTGCACTTCTGCCTCTATCTCTCGCACAACGAAATTCTTCTGGATACCTCTGTGGCGACACTAACCAGCGCGATCATAAGGTCATTCATGTATTTTATATGGATGACCTGAAGATCTATGCCTCTGGTAAAGGTAAACTTCAAACTGCGATAAATATCGTCAAGAAGTACACAGAAGAGATTGGGATGGACTTTGGATTTGATAAATGTGCCTACATTCATCTGAAGAAAGGAAAGATTGTTGGCGTTCCCAAGGACCCTGACCTTGTGGATATAAGTGTTATTAGACATCTTAACACTATTCAACTTTTTGAAGCCGCCGCCAATGGGCCTATATTTTTTTCGAAGGTCATAGTCTAAGCTTTAAAACCTTGCAAGGTTTTTTTTAAATTTAGTTGTTGCAAAATTATGAATTTTTTAACAAGTATCAATTTTTTTCTATATTTTCCCCAAATTTCAATTTTTAATTTAAAAAGTTTTTAACGATTGACACTAACAATGACTGGATCGTGTAGCAGACACTTCGAAAAATAACCTTGAATTTTACTCGATTTGTTTGCAGGCCAGAAATAGTTCAAACACTGAATAGGAATTAAAAGACCCTGTCTGTAAACGGAAGGTGGGAAAAAGAAGTCTGTAAACTGAGGGTTAAGCAGACCACCACCACTCGTCGAATTCCTCCACGATCGGCATCCGCGATATAACTAGCTGATTATACATAATAAGCACTTCAATTTTATAATTACGAAAACAACACCGGTCACACGGAAAACTGCACACGAGCGCGGTATATCGGGCTGACAGCTGATGGCGGGAGACTTTTGGACATGGCGTAGGCGGCGGCTACGTCATCATCATTTTCAACAACTGAGCGCGCTTTAAAAATTTTTTATCTCAACTTGAAAGTATTAAAATAATTAAAACTTATTAGAATTCAAGTCAAAATTACGGATTTATTAAAGTATATAAAAAATGTATTAAAAATTAGAAAAATTAGGCTAAAATGCCATGAATCCCATGTAATCTTGTGTAATAATAATAATGAATGAATTCACAGAATTCGAGGAATTCATGGAATTTACTGAATTCGTGGAATTCAACGAATTCATGGAATTCCACGATTTGAAATAATTCCATCAATTCCGTGATTTCATTGAGTTCCATGAATTGCATGAATTCCTTAAATTCAACGAATTTTATGAATTCCTTGAATCCAGAGCCGTAACTAGGGCGGTGCCGTCGGTACCCCCGCACCGGGTGCCGGTCGCGAGGGGGCGCAAACGGGAACAAATTACCTAAATATTGTCTTGTGTCGTTTTGGAGGAGGGCGCAAAATTATCAAACCGCACCGGGCGCAACAAAGATTATTTACGGTTCTGCTTGAATCCCACGAATTCCATGATTACACGCGCTGGGTCCGCTACCTTGCTGGAGCGTGACGCGTAACTTGGCGCTCGAGCGTTCCGTGAAAATATACTTGGCAAATATACTTGGACATTAACCCTTCGACAACAACGTGGAATCGTGGAGCATATACAACAACGGGGCGTCATTCCAGACCCCACTCTGCTTTTTGCGTACCGGCTTTCGAGAAATACTTGGATTCAATCCCAAATAGCTAGAATTAATGAAGCAGCTATCCAGTAAAGTTTTTCAATAGCTAAGCAATTGTTTAAAAATTTATTGAATTTGTTATAAACAAATAAGTGAGTGGAAATGGAATCGTGGGGATTGACGATGATCTATCAATTGATTCGCACTAACTATGAATCATTTATAGTCAGAAATCGTTTTTTAACTGAATCCATGAAAGAAAATAAATAATTTGTTATTTTATAAACAAATTTGAGAAACAATTGGCCATATCAGGTATTTATGATGAAATAAATAAAGTTTTTTCTACTGAATCCTACAAAAATTATAAATTAATGTCTCTCACTTATCAGATTTAGTCATTCAATAACAATTGATGCTTGTTCAAACAAATTTAATTAACAAATGCACTGTTTGGCTATTATCAGAGGTAGAAACTTGATTCTTTCAACGTGATCAAGTGTAGATGACTAGTTTTTAAACCTTTAGGGAGTTTACATAACAATAAACCATTTCAATTGTTAACAACAAGTATATAAACATATTTTTATCGTCTTAAGCAATTTTGGAGATAAAATTGCGTTACTATGATTCTGTTAGAAGCTTATTATTTACCAATCACTTTTTGCTATCAATCGATAACAATTGATAATTGTTTGAACATAATTAAATCACAAATGCACTGCTTGGCTATTTTCAGAGATAGGAATTTGGTTTTTGCAACGTAATGAAGTGTAAATGACTAATTTTCTGACTTCTAGGGAGCAAAAATTTTAACAATTTTATCAATCAACTATTTTAAATCTTAAAAACAATTAAAATTAGCATCTTTGGTATTTTTTAGCAAAAAATGCCTAAGATGATAAAAATTCGATCATATAGTTGTTCTTAACAATTGAAATTCTTGATTGTCATGCAGACTCCCTAAAAGTTTGATAACTAGTCATTTACACCTGATTACGTTGAAAGAATCAAGCTTCCACCTCCGAAAACAGCCAAACAGTGCATTTGTTAATCAACCTTTTTCAAAAAAGCATCAATTGTCATTGAATGACTAAATCTGACGAGTGAGTGACATCCATCTATAATTCTTGTTAGATTCAGTAGAAAAAACCTGATCCATTTCATCACAAACACCTGATATGGACAATAGTTTATCAAATTTGTCCACAAAACAACAAATTATTTATTTTCCTTCATGGACCCAGCCGAAAAACGATTTCTGACTATAAATGATTCATATTCAGTGCGAATCAATTGACGAATCACTGTCAATCCCCATGAATCCATTTCCACTCACCCATTTGATTATAAGAAATTCAATAAATCTTTAAACAATTGCTAAGCCATTCGAAAACTCCACTGAATAGTTGCTTCATTGATTCCAGCCACTTGGGACCGAATACAAGCATTTCTCGAAAGCCGGTACGCAAAAAAAAAATTTCTTTCTTTTCACTATTCCATTGAAATTCTCAAGGTAATAAAATCAAAAATTATCCGTGCGGACAAGGGTCAAATCGGACAAAAATGTGCCTTAGTGTGACGGTTTCACTAATTTTTACGAATTTTCAATTTGAAATTTTTCATATTTTTTTGCATATTACTGTAGGATAATGTTCATTAAAGACACTAGCACTCTGGGTTTTTCGAATTTTACATTTAAAAAAAAAATGGGAGCAAGAAGAAGTTTTTTTTTCAGAAATGTCGATTTTCATATAAAATTAATAAAATATGACAGTTTAAAAAATGATATTATGAAATATATTAATCAAACGAAATAAAATCAACAATGAAATCAACAATTATCCGTGCGGACGAGGGTCTAATCGGACGAAATGTGCCCTAGTGTGACGGTTTCCCTAATTTTTACGAATTTTCAATTTGAAATTTTCCATTTTTTCTTGCATATTACTGTAGGATAATGTTTACTAAAGACACTAGCACTCTCGGTTTTTCGAATTTTACATTTAAAAAAAAATGCGAGCAAAAGGAAGTTTTTTTCCAGAAATGTTGATTTTCATATAAAATTAATAAAACATGGCAGTTTAAAAGTTGATATTATGCAATAAATTAACCAAGCGAAATAAAATCAACAATAAAATCAATAATTATCCGTGCGGACGAGGGTCAAATCGGATAAAATGTGCCCTAGTGTGACGGTTTCACTAATTTTTACGAATTTTCAATTTGAAATTTTTCATATTTCTTTGCATATTACTGTAGGATAATGTTCATTAAAGACACTAGCCCTCTCTGTTTTTCGAATTTTACATTTAAAAAAAAATGGGAGCAAGAAGTTTTTTTTCAGAAATGTCGATTTTCATATAACATTAATAAAATATGACAGTTTAAAAAATGTTATTATGAAATATATTAATCAAACGAAATAAAATCAACAATGAAATCAACAATTATCCGTGCGGACGAGGGTCTAATAATGGGATTTACCGCGGTCCTACTGGGAGCCGATGTCATTTTTTTTAGATGACAGTTACTCCCAGTGGGACCCTGCGATGGTTGTTAACCTTTAGTTGTTTTTATATATATATATATATATATATATATATGAAATTCGGGCCCTCGCAAGAGTATTTGTTCCAATCATTTGGCCACCCATATCGCGGTCATGAGACGAGGCCATATGTGTTATTTACCGCAGTTCTACTGGGAGCCTTTGTCATTTGATGGAAGTTAGCTACAGAAGCGGCACCGTTGCAGCCGCGTGTTCTTTGCTGAATTTCTAATAAAAGTTAGTGAGTCCTAGAAAGCCCTTCAGTTGCTTCACGTTGCGTGGTACTGGAAAATCATGAATATTGCTGACTTTATCAGGGTCCGGTTTTATACCTTCTGTAGGAAGTATAAATCCAAGGCAATTTATCTCTTTAAAAAGAAAATGAGACCAAATGAGATCCAAATGTTCCAAATGTAACTCATTTTTTTCTGACGTTATTAAAGTTGTCATCCAAAAATGAGATGATTTGTTCGCGGAGGCCTTGTAACGACTCGGAACTCATAGCTTCTCCCGCGGTACTGGAATGCCATATATTGACTCGAATCCGGATGTCATGGCACCTTGCAAAAACTGCTGGTCATGTCTATGTTCGACATTACATTCATTCCTCGGCGTTTTAGAAAAAGGACCTCGGCTGGTTCTGGACATTCCCAATCCTCGATGAAAATTTTATTTAATCCCCGAGCGTCTAAGCATAAACGTATTGTGCTATCTTTTTTTATTATTGGCACAATAGGGTTGATATATGGGCTATTACATCTCTGTATTATGCCCAGTTTTATCGATCGTCGTACTTCTTCATCCACCTTTTCCATATGTGCCATGAGGATTGAATAACTCCGTCCTGCGAAAGGTTGTCTCTCCCCGGATTCTCGCCGAAATACTCGTCGATGCGCCAATAGTATTTCGCCAAATTTGTCATCTCAAATTCAGTCAATCCTTGACTTTCTTCGATTTTCTTTCTTATTTCTTTCTGCGTGACATCGAATGGGAGTTCCCTTCCTACATTCTCCTCCTCTTTTTGCGTTTTGTCTTCCATTGTCTCCTTTTCTAAACATGATTTTAGCGTACATAGATTGAAACCTCCATCTTGCTTATTTTCGCTCTCTTCTTGCAAGATTCGGATGGTAGGCTGTTTCTGCAAGTAGGGGAAGGTGAGAGTTCTCTTATTGAGATCGATGTTTGTTTTGTGCTCCTCCAATACGTCGATTCCAATAATGCACTTTCTTGAGAGGCGTGGCACTACTAGAAATGCTAATTGGATGATAGTGTTGGGCATCTGTACATCGGCAGAGATTTGTCTGTTGAGGCGCACTGCTTTGCCCCTCAGGGGACCGGACTGCTACACCTACCAATGTTAGATAAGGAGAGCGGCAGGATCATCGAGATTAATATTACGAAAAGAATAGAATATTACGTTTAGACTAAGCCTGCCCGAAGTGATTAGTGTCGCCGCAGACGTATCTAGGAGAATTGCGTCGTGCGAGAGATAGAGACCGTCGTGTGATGCAAAAGAGCAGAGGGCTCATGGTTTCGCCTTGAAAAACGCCTCTCCGGAAGGTGACGTTGTTCTTTGATACACGATAGTTTCCAGATGAGAAAGTAAACCTAGTTTTCCAAAGGTGCATCAAATTTTCTATGCATTTCACTATGTGTAGATAAACCTCCAAGCTTTCTGACAGATTTGTAGATGCGAAGAAGCGAGAGAGGTGATGATTTCCTTCCTTCTATATGTAAGATGCGAAGAAACGAGACTGACGATTACTTACTTCCTTCCTTCTAGACGTAGGCGGTGAAGAAGCGAAAGGGACGATGACAGCGACTCGTGACTATGATCTACGTGCGTTAGAAATTTGTTGCACACTCAGCTGATACTTGAATGCAGGTGTGCATCACACGCGCATGAACCATCCGATTAATTATTGATTATTGCGAGTGTGTGTAGCTCAAAAGACAGTATTTATAACGAGTGTCTCGATGAACTGCTTACAGTTTGTGTACACGTTTTATATTCCAAGTGCATTCGCTTTTTGAATTCAAACTCGCTTTATTTCACAACTTGAATGCGCGTAACGCTTTTTCAAAAATCTTGATGCGATCATTCTTCAGCGTTCTCAATACGGGTTGTTATTCGCAAAGTCAAAGCTGAGTTTACCTAAGAAATTTACCTGAATATAGAGCCACACGTGACTGTTTTTAAGATATCGCGCTATTCTTACGTAATATCTTACTACGTCAATTATTGTTTCAATTCGAACGATTACAGTAGCTACGTTAATTCTACTCAAACTACCCATTTTACAATTTTAAAAATCGCGTCCTTTAGTTTTTCTAATGATATGTAACTATCCAACGCTATTTAGATAAATTCTAAGTTGAACATTACGTAAGAAAATGGGGAGGGGGGGTCAAGAAATCTTATGTGTCCTTCCGTGGGGGGGGGGGGGTCAAAAGTGGTCAAAATCGCCCTTACGTAATTAATGAATGGCATAGTAAAGGTCCTTTAAAATTATTAGGCCCCATATGTACCTCTACTGTATTCATATTTTCTGAAAATCTGAGGCTTATGCGTTTCCATTATCAAAATAAAGCTCAACACTTTTATTGGAGTTTTCGTCGCTTAATCCTTTCGCAAAAATGCATTCCTGAACCACTGTGAACCGCCGCGATGGAATGAGACGGAAGGTTGTGGGCGCTTAAATATTGATAATATAAATAAATCAATACTATTTAATTCTGCTTCAGTATTTCATGAAGATTGTAATGAACAAATATTTATGTTTAATATTTCTAAGTGTAAATAAATGCTTTTTTCGAGACAAATTTCTGAAAATTGTCATATTAGAGAGCTGATGCATAGCTAAGAAACAATTGATAATTTTATTACAAATAATTTTTGGATTTTTCGAAATCACCGAATTGTTGAAGTAAAGTGGAGTATTATTTAAATTGAAGTTGATTTTCTCTGAAGAAATTTGCAAATGTGTATTTATTTTCATTAGGAGTATCTGGATTGTTCGTTTTCCATTTTATTTTTTAAAGGAACTGATCCAGAAATTTTTGTAGCCTCAGGAATTTGATGTAATTATTGATCGAAAATATTTCTTTATACTTAGTAATTATAAAAATTACCAAACATTTTTTTTATTCTTTTTATTCTTCTTCTAAATTTGGTCAAAACAGCCAGTAGTTGTTGACGTGCTTTAATTTTTCCAAACATCGAAATAGCTTTACTACTACTATTCATTTGCTCTTCGTTTTTCTCATTGGTTTCAAAAGAGCGGAAAAAACATGACGATCTGGAAGAAGAAAAACCTGAATATCTTAAAAGTTGCAAAAATAGCGCGATTTTTAAGGTCAAAATTGAAAGAAAAAAAACTCATTGTACCACTTTTCATTTTTTCTTCGTTTTTCTCATCGGGTTTGAAAGAATGAAAAAACTTGACAAACTGGAAAAAGGAAAGCCTCAATATGTTAAAAATTGCCAAAATAGCACGGTTTTAAGAGAAAAAATTTCAAAAAAATTCATTTTACCTGTTCATAATTTGTTTGATGTTATTGTTCCCCTTTTGATTGACCTTCAGGTTTCATTGATCATAACATGGTCTCCGCCCAATGCTTATTCTTCTTAAAGTTTTCCCTCTGTTTTTGAGAATGCTACATACCCACTGAAAGTTGAAGGACCTAGGGCAGAACTACTAAAAGCGATATCAAGGAAAATCAACTTTAAACTGATAAACGTACTACATGAAGCTGGAAATGTGACAGAAGAGGAATTATTGGACCAGCTAAATCGCCACGAACTTAACTTCATAGGAATCGAGACAAGCATGTTGAATCGTCGCAAAATAACTCCGCGAGTAGAACAAAGTACATTTACTGGATATGGTAGAGGAACAGCATTGGTGCCAATATTATCGAGCAATACAACTTCCTTAACAGAGAACTTTATTGTAGCAGGTATCTTCCTAATTGGTCTTTTGATATTGATTTGGATTGTTTCTCGGTCACTAAAGTTCGATAGGCGCTTCTGGAAATTAATCCACATTACGCAAGTAGTACTCGGCTCTGCTGTACCGCAAGATCCTCAAAAAACCTCGGAAAGGATTCTTTTTGCCTCTATTCTTCTAGCCTGCATCGCTTATTCGTCCTGGATTTATATGGCGTTGTCAGAAGTTACCTTGAAAATTCGAACGGAGCTAAAAATTTATGGAATTAATGACATGATTCGCTTGAATTTGACACCATCCATGTCTAATGTACCTTTGTACATTGCCGTGAGGAACATGGTCGATGACTCGTTTCTGAAATTCTTGGACAAGACTCTTATTATGCCGGCGGAAGATTGTTTCGAGATGTTAAAAAAACATAGAAATGTTTCCTGTCTCCTGGCGAGAAGCATAGGAACGGATGTGATTCGAGAACACAGAATTGGATACAGCCAACCGTTGATGAAAATATTGGACAAAGATTTGTTCATAAACATGCGATGCCTGAAATTTGAACCTGGATCACCATATGTTGAACAATTTGATGATTTAATAATGAAGTTCCAAGCCGCTGGAGTCTATAATAAGTGGTTTGCAGATATGAAACGACGGGACGTTATAACTTCTCTTTCAGACAAATTCGAAGAATCTGTTGACATAGACTGGAAACTTCTCTTCATATTCTTAATAGGATATGCAGTTTCCATTTTTGTCTTTATCAGTGAAATGATTCTGGGAAAATGCACGCCCTAGTTGGTTTGTATAAACCGAATTGAGACATTTTTAGGTAATCCTAACGAATTATTTTCTTTTGCCTAGACAATACTCTCACTTTTATTTAGTATAATATGGTCACGAACCTTCGTTACAATATTACTACAATATTAATTATGTTATTTACTACAAACAGTATCATTCTCTAAGATGAGAATAAACGTGGTATTTGACAACGAACTTTTTCAATGAACTTGAAGCACTTCTGAACCTACAAACAATTTGAATAAATAAAAATGTACAAATAAAAATATTGTTTCTAATTTTGAAAGGAAATATCCGTTAACTGAATATGTACAGCACACTAGATTTAAGGAAACGTTTCGTCTTTTTAAATTCAAACCAAGAAGATAATTATATTAATGAAGTATAAATAAATATTATTGTAACACATAGCCACAATCTTATTTCTCGTCCTTATCCTTTCATGAACGGCGATTATAAGTTGAATAATTTCAAGACAATGATAAATTAAGACAATCATTTTTCAAATACAAGTCATAAAAATTAGAAGATTTTAGAGCCAGGCATTGAAAATTGAATTAGCTTATATTTGAAAATATTTCAAATTATTGAACATTTCAAACACAGATTTATTTGAAAAAATTATTTCAAATTGAAAAGCTTAAAATTTAAAATTTAAATATCTTAAAATTTTCCGATTTTTTTTATTTGTTTCAAATAAAAATAGATAAAAATAGAAATGCCTGAAGTTGATGACTCATTAATTAAATATTCTCTTTAATTTTGAATGTGTTTGAAAAGTATAATTAACAATTTGAAAATTGTTATATTTTATATGATTTAATTAACATTGTAATGGGCTTGAGTTTAGAAAAGTCTTAATATCCCAATTCATGATTTTAGAAATTAATCTTTTTTTTCAATTCCGTAGTAGATTTTTTTTCATTCTTAACGTTTCCCATTAAAAATTGCTTCACACTGAAGGGTTTTTTTAGAATATTTTAATTTTAAAGGTTTATAATTGAACATTTTCACGCTTTGAACAGTGAAAATAACGATGAATATTTTTTTTGATCTTGGAAAAATGTTGTTTATTCAATCTTAATATTAATTCATAATTCTTATTGTATAATAACAATTTTTAATTCTAGAATTTCAGAAAATTTTACTTTGAAACATTCAATTTCAAATTGCCAAATTTCAATCATTTATTTGAATTAGCAATGGTTTAAATTCAAAAGTTTTGAATTTCAAATTGATCAGTTTTGAACGCCTTAATTTATAAATAATACAATTTCAATTCTTTCGAATTTCAAACGATCAAGTTTTCAAAATTCTAATATGAAATTATTCAACTTTGAATATTTTGAAATTGACTTTTTTTTAATTTCAATCCGAAATCGTTCAACTACAAGATTATTCAATTCAAAACAAAATTGTTCAATTTTGAACGCCTTGAATTGCAGTCGGAAATATTTCAATATTGCGAGCTTCTGATTAAAATGTTTTCAAATTTTTCAATTATTCAATTTCAAATGCTTTTATCTAGAAATGGTACGCGTTCAAATTCTTTTAATTCCATTTGAAATATTTTACTTTTTTTCAATATTTGACCTAATTAAAAATTGTTTGATTTGGAAAGTTTTCAATGCAAAATCGTTGAATATATACATATATATTGTGACGGGGTAATTTGTACCCCGCACAAATACATCTAAAAACTATCTAATTCAGCTTTAAAAAACATTTTACTGGGGATATGAGTTTGGAATCACGAATCCAATCCACGGGCTGTCTGCAAACAGTACTATACTAGCCGAGAATATAAGAGTTCTACGGCTAGTATTGGAAAGAATTTTAGTCTTCATAGTAATTTCTGTTATTATATTAAATATTACGGATTGTTAACGTCAAAAAAAACTTGAAACTCTGGATAAGATATTAGTCTAGAATATTAGAGTTCGAAGGCTAATATCACATCACAGCGTCATGACTCATTTTGCATAATTATTAGTAATTGTCGTAAGCTCACCTTGATTTTATTAAAGTGAACCAGTTTTAATAAGAGAAATAATGCATCACCTGTCAAAAATTAGGGATGTTGGGTCATCTGACCGGAACCACAAATTGTCAGACCACAGAGTTCCCATTACATGATTCGCCGTAATTATTCTGATGCCTTGGTATTTTCTTTGTTTATTCCATATCGGGTGGAAGGGTGGATCAACCACCCCCCACAACAATAATAACTTTCAGATCCTGTGAGGTTGGCTGCATTGGATGTCTGCTGTAACCAGGGACTACGAAGAGGAGATTTTCCTGGTGCATGCGTAGTGGATAAGATTCCCACACGTGCAAGAGCGCTCGGAAAAACAGGAGCCAACGACCATGGAAAATATGCGTGCTAACCCAAGTCAGCCCCACCCATGGAGCATCGACTAGCGGCAGGCGACAAAGGCTTGCGTGGCAGCTAGCGCATGCTGACTGTGCGCCACCACGCTGCGGGAAACCGAACTTGACAGTTGTCCTTCTCGTTCGTCGGTCCTCTCACTGAGCAGTTCTACGCTTTAAATGCGATTGGCGCTCCGACTCTTATGAGAGGGAGAACGGAGAAGCCACTTTACGAAATGTCATTCCTGAATCTGAGCTCCGCGTACTGAGAGGATCGCGAACGGACGTGACCTTAGTCGGTATAAATAACGAAAAGATGTCAATGCCAAATTGTGAAAAGGGAATTTTGACGTAGTGGGCGCTTTCGGTGAACATCGCATTATATTCGCGGTAACCATAAAAAACCTCATACTTCCGACGCAAACAATCTCCAAAGAAATTGTCAAAAATTTGAAAATTCGAGGAGTCCAAATCAAAATGAACCCGTATTACAAAGCGCGTGTTAAAATATTATAAGGCCAAGATAATTGAAGATTGATTGTGACGCGAAATTGCAAAGAAGTCGTCAACACGGACTTAGTGATATCACGATCGATACTCGGTGGAGCTTTACACGGCGCCGCGCGTCATGTTTCTAAACAAACGCATGTGCACTCTGTCTCGCGTACAAATATCCCCAAGCTGACACCGATACTCTATGTGATGACGGAACCCTCGAAAAAGAAACGTGAAACGTGAACATAAATACCAGAAAACGAAGTGGCCAAGAGCGTGCTCTGAAAATCCTTCGGGAAACGAGCCACAAACAAGGAAAATTTCGCGAAACTGGTCTCTTATGTAAATCTGACTTCCCACAAAGTGTCGACGGTTATTGGACTGCTCACGCAAGGTTAATACTGACCGAGAAAAGACTGGATCGAGAATCTGCTTATGCACAATTGTATTACAAGGAGGTGCAACGTTTTATAGATCTCGGATACGCCGTGGAAGCAAACCTATCGATTCAGAGGAAAAGAGAAAATTTAAGTTTGAATGATTTATTAGAAGCCGGTCCCGATCTATTATAATCCTTACCCGGAATATTAATTCGTTTCAGGCAATCCAAACCAGCTGTCACTTTCGATATTTCCGACATGTTTTTACGCGTTAAAGTAATAGAGAGTGATTGAGGAGCGCAAAGATTTTTATGGCGAGGTGAAGACAGACAACGCGAGCCCGACGTGTACGACATGACGACGTTAATTTTTAGTGCCAAATTCTCGCCGTGTAGCGCAATCTATATAAAAAACGTAAATTCTCAGTGGTTTGCTGTAAGTAATCTGGACGCGAGTAAAAGCATCATCGACGACAGCTACATGGACGACTTTTTAACGAGTAGGGAAACGGAGTCGGAAGTTGTGAAACTTGTTCGCGACGTTATCATGATAAATTCAGAAGCCGGGTTTGAAATGCATGACTGGGCCAGCAATGACCCAATGACCCTGCAAGAAGCTACGGAATGTAAACAGTCAACAGATGGTCGGAAGACACGATTATGCGAACGAGGAGGAGAAAGAGTTTTGGGCTTAATCTGGGATTCGCAACCGGACGTATTACGGTTTAACGTAGAGTTCGCCAACATTTTGAAAGAAATTTTAAATGGCATTAAAAAACCGATGAAAAGAGAAGTCCATTGAGTTGTTATGTCAGTTTTCGACCTGCTCGGCCTGCTCGCGCCGTTCACGCTAAAATCGAAATTGCTCATGCAAGAAATCTGGCGAAGCGGTGTCAACTGGGATAACGAAATAAGGGACGAAGAATTCACGATGTGGCTCTCGTGGATTGATAAGCTGAAAGACATAAATGAGTGCCGAGTACCGCTTTGCTTCTCTCCGATAAACGCACAAGATTCTGTAGCCGAGTTACACGTATTCTGTCACGCGAGCATTACAACCTATACCGCAATCCCATATTTACATTTTAGCGCCGACAATTATTGAGCTCATGTGTCGCTGATAACGTCAAAGAGCAGAGTCGCTCCTTTGAAACCTCTGTCAATCCCGCGACTAGAGCTCCAAGCCGCGCTGAACGGTGCAAGGCTCGCTAAATTCGTCGAAGACGAACTTAATATTAAAATCTCGCGGCGAGTGTTTTTGTCGGATTCGGCGACCGTTATTTGCTGGATTAGATCTGAGCCGCGGACGCGACAGATGTTTGTCGCGCAAAGACTCGGAGAAATCGCGAAGCTTACGCAGATTTCCGAATGGCGTTGGGTTCCATCCGCTCAAAATCCTGCGGACGACGCGTATGTCGAGAAAACGCTTAAAAAGGAGGAAAAGACCTCTATAGATAATTTGGAATTGACAAGGGCTTTTGCGCTCACGACAACAACAACACCGACTGAACTACCGCTGGCGATAAGACTGCTGGAATGGGGGGCGGGGGACTTCTAGTGTATGCGCGAAAAGCGCGTAAAGTATTCGACCACTGGCAAGGTTATCGCATAAATAACGATGTTAGGTCTAAACGCGGCAGGCAAAGAAATCGCGTGAGTAAAGACTACGCGCATGAAAGTACCCAGCTGGAAAAACTTCAAAAATGCGGAAACTACTGGTACCGTGTAATCCAAACCGAATGCTTTGCGTCCGATTTCCGCGCTTTGATAAATGGAAAAGAAGTTAACAAAAATATTAAAATAGCGAATTTGAGAACTTACTTAGATGAATGCGGTATTTTGAGAGCAAATGGAAGATCGACTTTGGCACACTCCGAAGCTTTTAACAATAGACCCGTGATCCTCGATTATAGACATTTGGCTACCAAACTGCTTGTGGCTGACTATCACCGGCGATATTATGATGGCAGTAAAGAGATACTCATGAATGAACTGCGCCAAAAGTATTATATTGTCGGACTAAGGAATTGTTTGCGATCGTTGATAAGCAAGTGTATAGTATGTCGATTACGTAGAGGCTAGACGCAAAACCCTTTGATGTCCGCGTTGCCGGCTGGTCGTGTCGCGTTTCAAGCGAGACCGTTCAGTCACTGTGGTGTTGACTATTTCGGATTGATGGAAGTAAAGATAGGAAGACGCAGAGAAAAACGGTGGGGAGTACTGTTCACCTGCCTCACGACTAGGGCGATACACTTAGAACTCGCGCATGGTTTGAGTACGAGTTCTGCAATTATGGCATTACAGAGGTTAGCCGCTCGAAGAGGCGCGCCGTTAATTGTTTATAGCGATAACGGAACTAATTTCCGAGGAGCGACTAAAGAATTGAAAAATGCAATTGCGGCAATCGACAATGCCAAAATTGCCGAAGCGGCTTTAACTCGGCGCACAGAATTGCGTTTCAATCCACCCGACGCTCCACACATTGGTCGGGCTTGGGAGAGATTCATCCGTTTCGTCAAAACTTCATTACATGCCATGCTGCATGAGCACGCTCCTAGCGAAGAGGTTTTAGTTACAGTTCTTGCGGAAGTCGAACATTCTGTCAACTCGCGACCGCTGACGCACGTATCTTTAGACCCGCGAGATGAAGAGGCGCTTACTACCAACCATTTTTTGATAGGGTCGTCGTCTGGAGAGCTCAAGTTGGGCAAATACGATGCAAAAAATATTTGCTTAAGGAAACAATATAAATTAGCGCAAAGCTTTGCTGACGCTTTCTGGAAGCGTTGGATACGCGAGTATTTGCCAAATTTGATTTCGAGACAAAAATGGGCACATGCGGAAAATCATTTGAAGATCGGTTATGTGGTGTTAATTATAGATTTGCAAGCACCGCGTAATGCCTAGCGGAAAGGCATGATAACGCGAGTTTTTGCCGGCGCTGATAGCGCGGTAAGAATGGCTGAGATACGCACTCCGATGGGAACGATGTAGCCGCTCGAAAAGCCGAGGACGTCAAAGAGGGTGGCCGCTGCGGCAGCCGAGAGCGTGTCTTGATGTTCCGCGAACGCGTACCGAGCCGCGAAACTTCCCGAATGAAGTCGGCGAGATTCGAGAAACAAACTCATTTTGAAGCATAGCAGCATCATTGTTCCTGCTGTCCGAGAAATATGGTCCATGAATGTCGAGTATATATACATTTGGTGACACTATCAGTAAATTAAACAGGCACTGGGATAATATAATTTCTACACATAAATAAAAAAAGACCAAAAAATTTTAAGAGAAAAAATTGTTTGCTTTAATTCACTTATTAAAATAATATAAAATAATTAAATAAAATTACAAATTTTACAATATTTAATTCCAACTAATCCGCCGAAATTAGACTGAATGCAAACAATAAAAAATTCACAACAGAGTAGGTAAGTAATCGTGCGGTGTATAATTGTATGTTCCTCAGTTAAGATGCCAGAAAAAAAGCCCCCTTAATGAGTGACCGCGGTTCTTTATAACTTCGCATCCCTTCTCCCTCTCCTTCATTTCTCCGCTAACAAGTCCCCTCTCTGACCCACATTCATCGCTAATTCAAATGCTAAATCTCGCGCGCAGTTTTGCCTCCTAGCCTCACGGCCACGGATCGTGTCATGTGCGTAAGTGACATGTATAACGTGTAAGGTAGGCAGAGAAAGAGAGGACGAGATGGAGTAGAGAAGATGATGAAGGAACATAGAGGGGCGAGCTTGCAACTATTGTAAAGAACGAAAGAGACTAAGAAAGAAAAAGAAAGAGAGAAAGAGAGAGAGTGCGTGTGCGTAGGTGTGCGTATAGGAGTGTATATGTTAATCCGCGCACGTAAATGAATTTACCCTGCTGCTAGGAAAATCTTTAGATTTTCCCAGGTTCTCACGGCCTCAGTCACACTGAGCACGTAAAATTCGGTTGTCAGTGCATGGATTTTTCCATACACCCAGAGACTCAGCCTGCGGCTGTATTTAAAAAATTCAACATCTTTATAGATATTTTGATTAAATTATCGGTAGCTTATTATTCTAGCATGTTTACAATAAAAATGTTTCAAATTCGCAAATTCGAAATAAACTTTATAATTACCTTATTATAAGATTCAACGCTGGTGGGCGATCGCAGTTTTAGTTTCATAATTATTTGACGAATTTGACACGCACTTTTTCGTACCGGATGTTATCGCAAGACATTTAGATATGTTGTTTATAGAATCAAAGCGCAGACCGGCGTTTCGCACAACGAGCTAATTTATAATTCGTTCTTAGTATGGCAATATTCGGTGAATCAAAGCAACTTAATCCATACATCTTAGAATTGGAAAGAGTGTCGCCTGATACACAAATAATCAACTATCTTATGAAACGAGAAACTGTAAACAGGATGAGTTTGTTCTTCGAGACTAAGGATATTTTACGTTTTTTGTTTTGTTGAAAAAAAAGAAATGTACATTTGTGAATGAACATATTTGTCGATGCTTATTTTATAACATTTATTTAATTAGGGTTAAAAATACTTAATTCTGTTCGGAAAAATTCTCCCCCTTGTAAAAAATTTACTTAAGTTTGTACCTTATTTGTACTAATCGGTTTTATAAGTTTACGAGTGGGGCGTAAGAAATCACCCGTGGGAGTGGGTACGTTGGCTACTCGTACCTCGCCATCCTTGTCTGGGTAAAACTTTGTAACGGTTCCTTTTTTCCAAGTGTTTCGCGGACTGTCCAAATCTAATATTAAAACAATATCCCCAACTTCTAAAGGTTTCCTTTTGTCTCCAGATTTTGCGAGGAATTAAACTTGGCAAGTATTCGCGCAACCAACGTTTCCAGAAATTATCAGCGTGAAACTACGTTATTCTATATTGTTTACGCGGGCGGAGGTATTCTGGAATGGTAATGTTTAATAAGCATGATGGTGGCAGGATTTTTGCTATCTAAAATTATCGGATTATTATTAAAGTTTACCCCTAGCGAAAAAGTTATTCAACCTCTAGCCCTTAATATCCCAATTTCGTCTAAATACGGTCTAACTCCGGCTATTTTACTGACTTTACTCACTTCTCCCTTTTTTTTCAACGTGCTTATTTCATCCATAAAACATTCTTCTTGAATTACGCGAAACCAATACTGCTCGCTCGCTCTTGCCGTTTCTACAGCTGTACGTGACATAATTTTACCCCTCCACTTATTAAATGCTTTACAGGCGCGCCTAGCTGTGACAAGTAAGCCTCGCCATCCCAATAATCTTATCGGAAGTAAAAGGTATGTTGGCTCGGCCGAAAGCACGCATACGAAAGTTTTTCTTTTTTCCAAATTATCAATTTCAGATTTTTCTCTTTCACTAAGGAACTTTTCTCGCGGCCATTCTGATTCTCCCTTTTGTAAAAACTCTAGTCCCGTAAACCATCGTGCTTCCGAATGTAATACATCTTTAGAAAAATGAATGGCGTCGTCCGCCGGATTCTGGCCGGTAGGCACCCATCTCCACTCCGAACTTGGCGTTAAATCGCCAATTTCGCCTAATCGATTCGCGACGAAAACTTGACGTTTAAGGGGCTCCGATTTTATCCACCTAATAACCGTAGCAGAGTCTGACCACAAGAATCGATGAGTAATTTCGATTTCGAGCTCATTCTCTACGAACTTTGTAAGTCGCGCGCCGAGAAGTGCGGCTTGTAACTCTAAACGCGGTACAGTGAGTGGCTTTAACGGTGCGACTCTACTCTTTGCCATCACTAGTGAAACGTGAGCGTATCCGTCGGTATTTTCAAAGCGTAAATATACAGCCGCGGCGTAAGCAGTTAAACTCGCGTCACAAAACATGTGAAGTTGCGCTTTAGAATCTCGTTTATCAATAGATGTTAGACAACGCGGAATTCGACAATCTATAATGCTTGGCAAGTTCGATAACCAGTCTAGCCAAACTACATGTTCTTCATCGCGTAATCTAATATCCTAATCGATTCCACTACGCCAAATTTCCTGCATAAGGATTTTTGATTTTAGGGTAAAAGGAGCTATAAGACCAAGCGGATCAAAAACTGACATAATTACTTTTAAGAATTCGCGTTTTGTCGGTCGTTTTTCATCGTTCAATATATTTTGTGGGAGCTTTGAGAAAGCTACGTTGAATTTTAATTGATCATCGATGGTATTCCAGTACAAACCTAATACACGTTCTCCCCCTCGGTCGCATAAACGCATTTCTTTCTCGTTCGATTGCTGTTTCTTGAAAACTACGTCTTTTATTACTTGCGGCTTATTACAAACCCAACCGTGCATTTCAAAATTAGCTTCAGCGTTTATTTTTATCACGTCATGTATCAAACTTTGTGATTCAGATTCTGTTCGCCTACTGGCTAAATAATCGTCCATCTAACTGTTTTTAACAATACTAATTGAAACGTCTGGCTTCGTAACACATAACGTTCCGCATTTTTCTTTTGAACGTAAAGTGCATTACATGGAGATGATTTTGCGCCAAAAATTAGGCTACTCATTTCGTAAACATCCGGCTCTCTGTCTCTATCTTTCGCCCGCCATCAAAATCGTTGCGCTCCTTGATCTTCATTCATAACTTTTACTCGTAAACACATGTCTTTTGTATCTGCGGCAAACGCAACTTTGAATTGCCTGAAGCGTATAAGTACACTAACTAAACCCTGCAGGAAATCTGACCCGGACACGAGTAAATCATTAAAACTGACACCGTTTGTTTTAGACGCAGCATCAAAAACAAATCTTATTTTATTGGGTTTATTTACATTATACACACCAAAATGTGGTAGATACCAAATCTTTGTTCTAGGAACGTTTTTATCAACTTAAAAAGACAATTTTCAACAATATAGTTCAACTTTTAACCAAAGAGATGAATTTTCAACTAAAAATATGAATCTTCAATAAAAAAATGATTTCCTAACAAAGTAGTTTAACCTCAAATTTTCAAACAAAATAAGTGAATCCTCAAGCAAAGAAGATCAATTTTCAACAAAAAAGTTGCCTTTTTTATTCAAAAATTAAAAAAAAAAATAGTTGAAGTTTCATCCAAAAAAGATTTCAATTTGACTTTTCAACATCAAAATATGAATTTTAAACAAGAAGTAAATTTTCTATGAAAATATTTGGAATTTCAATCCAAAAAGAAGAATTTTCAACAAAATATATGAATTTAATGGTGC
This sequence comes from Andricus grossulariae, assembly GCA_011634705.1. Classification (NCBI taxonomy): domain Eukaryota; kingdom Metazoa; phylum Arthropoda; class Insecta; order Hymenoptera; family Cynipidae; genus Andricus; species Andricus grossulariae. Next base: position 201,799 of record JAABKJ010075445.1, read on the forward strand.
CGTCGAGCGAGGCGTCCACGTTTTCAAGGCAAGCCAAGACTAGCCTTACGTGCCGGCTTGAATTGATCGTCTTGTCAAGCCAAGCCCAAGGCCTTGCCTTTGAGGTTTGAGTTTTCACTGCCAGATGTGGGAATACCAGCATTGAATGAACGTCTCGTACTCTTAGGCTCCAGCCTCCCTGACTTCTCAGCAGGGGTCTTTTGTCTGTAAGCTGGCTGAAAGTACGAATGCATTTTTTTTTAATTAACGATATGTGAAAATAATATTGGGAATCTACAAGTTTGGCATATGTAATTTGTCTAGAAAAGTTAAAAAATTGAATACGCTTAATGTAAGAAACAGTCGGTTCAGTGAAGGAAAGAAGCACATCTGCTGGTGGAAACTTAAGCCCCCAAGATAAGGCCAAGACAAGACCTTGCTTTTCAATGCCTTGAAATTTGGCCGCCTTGCTTTGGCTCGAAATGCGAGGCCTCGAGTTATCCTGCCTTGCTATCGTCGACCTCCGTGTCTTGCCATTCCCTCGCCTTGAATGTCATCACTAGTTGAATTTTTCAACCAAAAAGGAGGACTTTTAAACCAAATTTTGAAACTTTCAATGAAATAGTTGCATTTTTATCCAAGAACGATGAAATTTCTACTAAAATAGAGGAATTATAAAGCAAAAAGACAAATTTTCAAAAAATAGTTGAATTTTCATCCAAAGAGATTTCATTTGACTTCTCAACACCAAAATATGAATTTTAAACAAAAAGGAAATTTTCTACAAAAATAGTTGAACTTCTTAACCCAAAAAGATGAATTTTCAACAAGTCAGTTGAATTTTCTCCCAAAAAGGATGACTTTTTAACAAAAATTTTGAATTTCGAAACAAATAATAAAATATATAACTAAAAAGATAATGTTCAGGAGGATAATATTAGGGTACCTCAAAACTTATAAAAAAAAATGCCCTTATTTTTCCCTAACAAATTTTTCATTTTCCCCGACCCATTAATATTCAAAGACCAAAATCTTAAACATGTAACATTTTTAACCTAGAATATTTTTAAATTGAAAATTTTCTAATTTAATTCTTCTTGATAGTTATTTAATGTTATAGAAATTCCCTGACTTTTGCAAGATTTTTTTTTATCCCTGACTTTTCCCTGACTAATGAAATTCCCTTATTCTTTTTTTAATTGTTGTTGGCTGGAAATATACCTCTCAGGTGCCAGGCGTACCACATCGCACATTAAATGACGCGGACCTCTTTGCACGGCAAAGTGAGCCTCACCCACTCTCCCATACTGCAGCCTCCCCTAGTGTAGAGGAAATACGGCCAGGCTAGGGTGCACGGAGCGATCCCTCTGAGGTCTTCAGGTAGAATCACAGATTCGAAGCACTGTATGGTATGTTATGTAAGTTTATGTGCGTGTGTGTGTTCATTACTCGAAATCGATCAGCGACCACCGAGCGCTACCCTTTCGAATGTTTCGGATAGGAATTCATTTCGGTACAACCCGAATCATTCCGAAATCTGTATCCTAACCAATCCGAATCTATCTTAACCAATCTGAAAAAAGTTCTAATTTCGTTTAATCCAAATCGGTTAAAAATTAATTCGACTCAATCCAGTTCAATCCGAAACTTTCAATCCGAATCAGTCCGAACAAAGTTTTCAATCCGAATGAATCCGAACTCGGATTGACCTAAAACGATTTTCAATTCGAATGAATCCAACTCAGTCCGAACTCGGATTCATTTGGATTTAAAGTTTGGTTCGGATTGGAAGTTCGGATTGAGTCGGATTAATTTTTAACCGATTTGGATCGAACGAAATGTAGAAATTTTTCGGATTGATGCGCATCGATTCGGATTGGTTCGGATACATATTTTGGAATAATTCGGAACGAATTCCTATCCGAAACTTTCGCCAGGGTAGTCCCCTCGACATGGGGCCTCTGCGCAAGGAGATCGCTGATTCATTTTCGATTTTTCTCCAAATCGACTAGTGACCCTCAAGCTTAGGATCTCGACATAGAGTCCTTTTAATCCTTGGCAGATAGCCAGCCTCTTATGAGGAGACTTACAGTTCAAGGTGGGTTCCGAACCAACAAAGCCTCGGTAGAAGTACATAGAAAAATTTCCATTGGTACCGGCTCAGAGATCGAACCTCAGTCCTCCTGCACGGTAGTCTGGCGCGCTATCGTCTGGGGCACCGAGGCTTCAAAATTCGTATTAACTTTCTGTACAAGTACTGCTAGTTATTAGTTTCATTTGCAAATATCCAAAAATTACGTACATGAATGAAAGACCCCCCCCCCCCTTCCGTAATAAATCGTAACGAAATGTCTCGATCCCCCCCCCCACACACATGAGTTGTTACGTAATTTAAAATTCCCTCTAAAGTCAGCTTTGTCGGATATGAAATAATCATTCGTATTGAAATCGTCTGGAAACAGGCCAAAGCATGATATCCTCATGTATTTTGGTGTGCTGAATACAAATCTGACATTTGTTTTTCCTTAGACGGGGAAAATTTTCTAGAAAAGCAGGTTGTTCGTATATGGAATTACCCTAGGTATTTAATTCATCTTTCTGGATGAATTTAATACCAAGTGTAATTTCATAACCGAAAAATCTGCTTTTCTAGGGAAATTTCTGCGCCTAGGGAAAAATCCTGACATGCTTGTTGTAAACTGATGTCAGATTCGTATTCCACCAAAGATATTATAAACCTAGATGCGGTGCGGGGTTGTTACTCGCCATAAATATAGACGGCGCATCCGGCGAAAAAAGTCAGGCGCACTGATAGTAACTTAGCTCGGAAAAGAACCATTCAAATTAAAAACAAATGAACAATTAAAACATTTTTACATTTGTAAACAACGTAAAATATCCACGCTTTGCAAAAAATGGTTATTTTTATATATACCAAAGGTAAAAGTCCATGCATAATTTATATTACTGTTTCATATATTTTCTTAGAAAATATATTCTAACAATTCTAAATTTAATTCTTATAATTTTGTATTCTTTTATAAGTTATAGTTTGTTTTTCTCTACAATATTATATTTTTATTTAAACTAATAAAACTTTCAGTACAATATCTATATATAGTTCTTTAACATTCTTCAGTATTTATTTTTATTTTTGTATAGTATGAAATTTCTATAGACCTTTTTAGACTATTCGTCTAATGAATTTTCCATATGTAGAATTTGAAAATTGATAAACATATAGTGTAATTATTATCTTATCCTTAATTAAAAAAATTTTAATCAAATAATTAATTGAATTAATTTAAAATTTAACCCACAATCCTTCAAAATATAAGTCTAAATAATGGAATAATTTGGAAATCTATATTTTGAAAACTCAAGAATTTGTAATTTAATCCCTTTCTTTCTTAATTAATTATTTAATACCATTCAAAGTCCTAAAATCAATTCACAAATATAAATTGGTATATGAAAATGAAAATGCAACTATTTGTTTGAATGTTTAACTCTTTTGTTGAAAATTATTTTATTATTGTTTAAGATTCATAATTTTAGTTGAAAATTCGTTCGTTTTGTTGAAAATTTAATTATTTTGTTGAAAATTTGTTTTCATGGCTGAAAATTTGTTTTAATGGTCGAAAATTTGTTTTCATGTTAGAAAATTAATTTTTAAACTGAAAATGTAACTATTCCATTCTTGGTTGAAAATTGATATTTTTAATTGAACTATTTGGATGAAAATTATTCTATTTTGTAGAAAATGTATCTCTTTTGGTAAAAATGCAACCTTTTGATTGAAAAATAATGTTTTAATTGAGGGTTCAACTAATTTCTTGAAAATTCGTATTTTTGGGTTAAATTCAACTATTTTTTATTTCAAATGAAAATCTTTTTTGGTTGAAAATTCAATTTTTTTTAGAAAATTTGTCTTCTTGGCTTGCTAATTCGACAATTTGGTAGAAAATTAAACTGTTTGGTTAAAAATGAACTTTTTTGTTCAAAAATCACATTTTTGTTGAAATTACAGATATTTGGTTAAAAATTAAACTATTTATTCGAAAATTTAACTATTTGGTAGAAAATTAACTGTTTTCATGAAAAATCATATTTTCGGGTTGAAAATTTTACTGTTTTCTAGATAATTTGTCTTTTTGGCTTCAAAATTGAGATACTTATTTGAAATATTCGCCTTTTTTGTAGAACATTAACTTTCTTGATCTTGGTGGAAAATTCATCTTTTTAGTTGAAAATTTAACTATTTAAATTTTAACATCTTTTTAGTTGAGGATTCAACTATGTATTTTGTGATAATTCTTCTTTTTTGGTTGAATTTAACTGAGTGAAAATTCTTTTCTTTTTATGTTGAAAATTAATTTTTTAAACTGAAAATTTAACGATTCCATTTTGGGATGCAACTTATTTTGGTTGAAAATTTATCTTTCTTGATTGAAAATTAACTTTCTTCTTGAAATTTCACCTTTTCCAGTTTAAAAGCAAACTTTCTAAAAAATTCTACTTTGTAGCTTAAAAACTTAACATTTTGTTGAAAATTTGTCTGCTTGGGTACAAATAAATTAATCTTCTTTGTTGAAAATATATTACGGCATTAAGTTGAGGATTTAACTTTTTTTTTTAATTTCCGTCTTTTTTCGTAGAAATTTTAATTACTTCGTTCAAAATTCAACTATTTCGTTAAAGTCATATTTCTTTGTAGAAAATTCAACTGTTTTGTTAAAAATTCCTCCTTTTGGATTGAAAACCCATCTTTTATGATCAAAAAAGTCATCTTTCTCGGTTGAAAGATCATCTTTCTTGGTAGGAATATAACTTATTTTTTTAAATTCAACTGTCTTCGAAAAAAGTTAATCTTTTTGGCTTGAAAATGTAACTATTTGATTAAATGTTCAACTATTTGTTGAACATCGATGATCTCTTTCGATTAAAACTTCAAGTATATTTAGTTGTTAATGCAAATGATTAGTTAAATATTAACTTTTTTTTATGGAAATTCGTATTTTTGGGTTGCAAATCTCTTTGGTTAGAAAATAGTTTTTGGTTGAAAATTAAATTATTTTGTTAAAAATGCAATATGTTTCGAAGAATATAGCTATTATTTACAATCTTTCAGGTAGATGAAAAGAAATCGTTCTATTGATAAATAGTGTCCTAAATTACTTACAATCGTTAAAAACAGAATTTTGAAAAATTGGTCCTTATCCAATTGTCATTCTCAAACTTCAGAACGAAATAATTTTTAACAATATGCTATGCAGCGTTGCGTTGCGTTGGTGGCAGTTATTTGGATCAGCGATATAGATCGAATATAGTTAGTCAACCGTTAAATTGCTGATAGCGAAATGTAATTTAGTTTATCTAAACTATATCTGCATAATTCAGTGTTTGATGGGGTTTCTATCAATTTGTTGATTCCTGATTTGCAATTGCGACGTTATTATTATTTTATACAAGATGTTGTTTGTTGTTTTCGAATTTAATTTTGTATTGTAATAATGTTTTTTAATTTTATTCTAAATTCGAAGTAAATTCAACTGTTTTCATGATAAATGTAAATTCAAATGCAATTCAATTCATTAAGTGACTTATTGCGAATTCAAGGGACATTCAACTAAATGAATGTCACTGAATTCTATAGAAAATTCAAAATTTATTCTAGTCGAATATTCATTCTTGAAAATATTAAAAATATACATTCCTGAAGAATACATTTTACTGAAATCAAATTTCTTTCAAGTAAATTACTTTAATCCAATTAAAATGAAACCTAAAGTTAATTAAAGTGTAATCGAGTGAATGCGATGTGATTTTATGGTGAAATTCAAATTAATTCTAAATAAATTTACAGCGAATTGAATTAAATTCAAAGTTTATTCAATCAAAGTGATGATGAAAGTCAACATTATGTTCTTTTTCAAGAATTTTTAATTAATACAGGCCTCGGAATCATTTGTAAAATTCAAAATGATATCAATAGTAGAATTTATTTTGAAAAATAGTAACAAAATAGTGTCATCCAATTAAAAAAAATATTAAATTGAAGTGTTACCTATTTTTGAAATCTGGTATACAATTTTATACATGTTGAATTTTCAAGCCAAAAAGATTAACTTTCTAGAAAACAGTTAAATTTTCAACCCGGAAATATGAATTTTCGACTAAAGCGTTGAATCCTTAACAAACAAACAAAAATTTTTTTTTACAAAGTATTTCAACTGTAAACCAAGTAGTTGATTTTTCAAGAAAAAATGAATTCTAAATGAAACATGTAATAGTTAATATTTCAACCAAAACAGATTTTTAATTTGAAATCAAAAACAGTTGAATTCAGCCAAAAAAACTTATTTTCAAAAAAATGTTGAGTCCTTGACAAAAACAGAATAATTTTCAACCAAGCAGATACATTTTTAACGAAAAAGAATGAACTTTTAATAAAGAAGAATAATGTTCAACCGAAAAGATTAATTTCCTACCAGAAAGACGAATTTGCAACAAAACAAATTGATTTTTAACTAGAAAAGATCAATTTAAATGATCAATTTTGCAAAATAGATAATTTAAATGGAATGGTTACATTTTCAATGAAGAGAATTAATTCTCAACAGAAAAAAAACGAATTTTCAGCAGAATAGTTCAATTTTCAACCAGAAGGTTTATTTTTTAACCAAGAAGATTAATTTTTTACAAAAAGACGAATTATCAACAAAATATGTGAATTTTCCACCAATGACTTGTATTTTCAACTGAAAAAGATTAATTTTCAATCAAAAATGGAATAGTTAAACTTACAGTTAAAAAAATTCATTTCCAACCAAAAAATAAACGAATTTTCAATAAATTAGTTGCATTTCCATCACAATAATTAAATTTTTAAGCAAATAGTCGAATGTCCGATCAAACCAGATGAATTCCGAACCCAAAATATAATGGTAGACTTTTAAAACAAACAAAATTACCTGTTAAGAAAAAGGGGAATATTAAAAATTATCATCATTGTCCAACTGACGGTTATAAAAAATTTAATTTATATTTCGTATTTAAAAATATGAACATGAAATTGGGGGGGGGGGGGGGTCACAGAATTTTTCAAATTGTCACAAGAAGGACAATTTTCATAGTCCAAAAAACATATTCTGCATTATTAAAGACATGCAGTTTTGCCACAATTTTTAATTTTTTTCACTCAGGTTTGAATACATTTCACTTCTATCAGAGTGAACCTATTTTAGCTGGACTCGCACGATTCAATATTGAATGATTTATGATTATTATTTACGATTATTTGATTACCGGAATTCAATAATGCAGATTCATGTAAATTGCGGTTTATAATCTGTTTGTGAAATTTCTAATCGGTCCTATAAATTTAATCATTTTGATCGATGAAATCCACTTTCTAAAAAAGGCTTAGTATTAGAGTGGTCCAAAAAAATCGACTGTTCGAATGTTCATGGGCGACTCGAAATTTGTATAGCCCAGGCAAAATCAGAATATTTATGCTTCTTTGTCTGGTTGTAGCGTCATTTCTCAGCTCGATAAAATGTCTTTAAAATTTTTGACAAAGTAATGTTAAAGTGAAACTACCTTTAGGGATAGTTTCTATTTCTAGTCACCAAGAAAATTCAACTTGCCGCGGTTCATTGCTCTCGCAATAGAGGTTTCACCTGTTGACCTACAAACGAACTTAAGTTAAAATGATTGGCTTTCACTAATTTTTTTATCGTGAATAGTTGATCATGTTAGTTGCTCATTTCCGGATTTATTCTTCGAGGTTTAATGTATACTTTGTACAAATTTCACTTCACAGAAATTGTAACAAAGCGTGTGATGAGTCTGCAAAAATTTCAATTTTGGTAGAATTCTTCTTGTTCTACAATTGTTGCATATTTTTTCTAAAATATGAAAAGTTCACGAAATCCACCTTAAAATTTTGGGAAATTGGTTCTTTGCTTCTTATGAAAAATTGAACTTGAAAAAGATGTCGTATTTTTACGTGTTAAACTCCATAAGAGAAACAATTGCTCTTGGTGAGCTAAAAAACGTCTCTACAACAGAAATAATTGGTCTAATCTATGTCAAAGTTCACTTGATTATTTTTGTTTCAAAAGTATTTGAATGGATAATGTAAAATCACCTTGCTCGCAAATACAAAAAACGAAACTGGAAATCCTACAATAATGGTCAAAAAAAGAGTATCATTATTTATCATTGTTTATCATTGTTTAGAATAATATTGATGTTTAAGCGTTGACGATATATGTGTCGTCAATAAAGAAACCAGCCATAGAACCGAAAATGAGTTTACGAGAAAATGCAGATCAAAGTGAGAGGAAGAAGAACAGGTAGAAAAGCGTCGCTCATACTTGGACAGTTGAACCGTCTGTATCTGTGTGGAGGCTTGAGGTATATGAATAAGAACAACGGCTGACTGGCCGACTACGGTCAAAACGGGACAATAGGAGAGCATAATAATCTTGTAATGTATCATTTTAATGTTTTATTACGACTGATAAAACAAATTTGAAAAATGCCTGTCTTAGGTCTTAAACGAGAGACTCAACTAGTGGATCATACTTTAATTCAGATTTGAATATTGAAAGGCTGTAAAGTGTGGTCAATAGTTTTGATAGAAAATGTTCTTACTAATCAGAAAGCCTGACGGTAAGTGTGTGTGTGTGTGTGAGAGAGAGAGAGAGAGAGAAGAATGAGCGAACGCGAGAATCGAGTAGAGTCTTTCTGACGTTTTTGAGTCATTGTTGTTCGGCTAATGCGTGCGGAGCTCCCTTGTGATCAGTCATTGTGTGCAATCTCGTTTCCATTACCTTTGGGTAGTCGCATTCAAACATTTTCCACTACCAACTGGTAGTCACAGTCACACCTTTTTCCACTGTCTCAAGACAGTCGCATCGTGGTTCTCATAACTACCTTTCGGTTAAGTATTTTTTTCTTTGAACGCTTCAAGGAAAGCGAGTCACCAAATTAACGTTTTTCGTTTGAGAAAAAAACAACCTGGAAAAATGCATAATCACGCGCATCGTGAAAATTCAATTTTGATAGTGGAGTATCGGAGATTTTTCCATTTGATGGGGGAAATCTTCATCATTCAGAGTCAATGAAAACCGGAAAATCGACGTTTTGGTCCTAAGACTGGAATCTTCGTCCACGTCACATATAGTCATCATGATTATTTATTTTATTTGTTTACTTGAATTTTTTCGATAATCATAATAGCGAAAACAATAAGGACTTACTTTTCTATTCAAATTCAACTAGTTACTAGCTGTAGAATAGTTGTCGCCCGCCAACGGATCGGCAATTTTGAACTAAGAATTAAGATTTGCCCTTTGATGCCTACTTCGATCCATAACAGACGCTCTCGGAATTATATCTTAGCCTCAATTCAAACGATGTACTTTTTTTCTACATTTTTGATGAAATAAGCAACATATACTTTACTTGCCACACGATCCTCGCCTGATTGGTGCGCTATTGCGGAACTACTAACCAATCGGCGGCTACTACCCCTTCTCCCGTGGCTATTGGCTTTGCCATAGAAGGATGTAAAGAGGTAAAAGAGAAGTTATCACTTTGATTATTAATTATGGCAATAATAGTGAAAATTTTTCTTTCATTAAAAAACTTGCCTATGAATCTAAGGATGAAGAAAGTAACTAATAATTTTTATATTAATGACTAAGTATTAAATATTTGAACGCGGTGAATGAAAAAGACATTAAAAATTAGAATATATTTGTATACATTGAATGACTTCCAAAAGAGCCTTATTTTCTTAATTATTGAGTAATTGACGTAGTGTATACCATAACTATTATAGACTGCAATTGTCAAAATTTTCGAGTGAATTTCAATGTGTGAAAATTTTACTTTTTTTCAAGAAATCAGGTCTGCTGGTCCACTATGAAATCAGATCATCAGTGGAAATCCTCTATCAACTTTCTGTATATAAGTTATGTGTGCACTCAAAAAAATGTTTCATTTGAAGAAACCCTTTCTTTGGCATAATTTTTTTTGTTCAACAAAAAATAATTTTGATACGAAAAAAATTATTTCAGATGATATAAACATTTTCATTGAAATGAAGACCTATTTAGAAAACCATCTGTTGATTTTGAACTGAAATATTTCTATTGAATCAAAGAAAAAGGCTACTTTATAGCTCTTCTTTTTATTAAATTCAAATTCTTTATTAATCATTTATTGATAGGATGCGCAATTTTTGTTTCAATCGTTAAAAATAACATTAAACATTTTTTGAAAAGCTGGAAAATCGGCGCAAGGTAAGAAGAAATACGAATAGACAACATTATCTCAACCAAAAAAGATCTACCAATTTGTTATAGATTTTTGTTATAAACATAAATTCGAAATAAAAAAATTACCTTTCTGGAATAACTGTACATGCTACAATAATATTTTATCTGAACAAATTTTTCGCCTAGATTACATTCGCAAATTTTCTTGAAGGCTTTTTACGCTATGATTCATATTTTTGATTTAAATCGTAAACAAAGAACACTGGACATAAACATATTAAATTTATGCGAAAACGACACAAGCGGCAATGAAGTGCATAATAACAAAATTTTTGTTTATGGAATGCGCACTTTTTTCACTTGTAAAAACAGGAGGAGGAAATGACGTTTGTTCTTAAAATTAGTGGTTATTATGAATTGTTATAATATACATTTATTAAAATCGTGTAAAATTTTCATGGTAGCTGAGGATGAAATTAAATGAAAAATCAGGGACAAATCTTAAAGTAACATGATAAATACATTTTGTAGTTTATTTCTCAATATCTAAATGAACAATCAAATTTCTGAAAAAACGTCTTTCTCCTTCGGTCCAGTAGGAATCGAACCTGAAGTCATTCGGCAATCGGAAGCTTAATGATATTCTAGAAGCTTTATGATATTGTGGAAGCTTTATGATATTCTAGAAGCTTAATGATCTTCTAGAAGCTTAATGATATTCTAGAAGCTTTATGATATTCTAGAAGCTTTATGATATTCTAAAAGCTTTATTGTATTCTGAAAGCTTTATGATATTCTAGAAGCTTTATGATATTCTATGAGCTTTCTGATATTCTAGAAGCTTTATGATATTCTAGGAGCTGTATGGTATTTTAGAAGCATTATGATATTCTAGAAGCATTATGATATTCTAGAAGTTTTATGATATTCTAGAAGCTTCATGATATTCTAGAAGCTTCATGATATTCTAGAAGCTTTATAGTATTCTGGAAGCTTTATGATATTCTGGAAGCTTTATGATATTCTAGAAACTTTATGGTATTATGGACGCTTTGTTATATTCTAGAAGCTTTATGATATTATAGAAGCTTTATGATGTTGTAGAAGCTTTATGACATTCTAGAAGCTTTTTGATATTCTAGAAGCTTTATTATGTTCTAGAAGCTTTATGATATTCTAGAAGCTTCATGATATTTTAGAAGCTTCATGATATTCTAGAAGCTTTATGGTATTTTAAAAGCTTTATGATATTCTATAAGCTTTCTGATATTTTAGAAGCTTACTGATATTCTAGTAGCTTTATGATATTCTAGAAGCTGTATGGTATTTTAGAAGCTTTATGATATTCTAGAAGCTTTATGATATTGTGGACGCTTCATGATATTCTAGAAGCTTTATGATATTTTAGAAGCCTCATGATGTTCTAGAAGCTTTATGATATTCTAGAAGCTTTATGATATTCTAGAAGTTTTATGATATTCTAGAAGCTTTATGATATTCTAGAAGCTTTATGGTATTGTGGACGCTTGATAATATTCTAGAAGCTTTATGATATTATAGAAGATTTATGATGTTGTAGAAGCTTTATGGTATTGTGAACGCTTGATAATATTCTAGAGGCTTTATGATATTATAGAAGCTTTTAGATGTTGTAGAAGCTTTATGACACTCTAGAAGCTTTATGATATTCTAGAAGCTTTATTATGTTCTAGAAGCTTTATGATATTCTAAAAGCTTTATGATATTCTAGAAGCTTTAAGATATTCTAGTAGCTTTATAATATTGTGGACGCTATATGATATTGTGGACGCTTTATGATATTCTAGAAGCTTTATGATGTTCTAGAAGATTAATGATGTTCTAGAAGATTTCTGATATTCTAGAAGCTTTATGATATTCTAGAAGCTTTATGATATTCTAGAAGCTTTATGGTATTGTGGACGCTTGATAATATTCTAGGAGCTTTATGATATTCTAGAAGCTTTATTATGTTCTAGAAGCTTTATGATATTCTAAGAGCGTTATGATATTCTAGAAGCTTTACGATATTGTGGACGCTTTATGATATTCTAGAAGCTTTATGATGTTCTAGAAGCTTTATGATGTTCTAGAAGCTTTCTGATATTCTAGAAGCTTTATGATATTCTAGAAGCTTTATAATATTCTAGAAGCTTTATGATATTCTAAAAGCTTTATGATATTCTAGGAGCTTTATGATATTCTAGAAGATTTATGATATTTTAGAAGCTTTATGATATTTTAGAAGCTTTATGATATTCTAGAAGCTTTATGGTATGGTGGACGCTTTATAATATTCTAGAAGCTTTATGAGATTCTAGAAGCTTTATGATATTCTAGAAGCTTTATGATATTCTAAAAGCTTTATGATATTCTAGAAGCTTTATGATATTCTAGAATCTTTATGATATTCTAAAAGCTTTATGAAATTCTAGAAACTTTCTCATATTCTAGAAGCTTTATGATATTCTAGAAGCTTTATGATACTCTAGAAGCTTAGCACGGATACGAACCTATTGAGCTGTGCTCAAATGATTCGATGATCGATCGTTACCAACTCCGATGATGATACAGATTCCTTCTAATTTTATCGTTGATAATAATTATTATTATACCATTAAGCCAAATCCTGTTTGTGATAAGCGTTTCTTACGACGCTAAAAACAATGTTATTTCTGTAAACATTTAAGTTGTTTGATTTAAATCCATAGAGTAATTCCCTTGTGTATATTAAGGCGAACGTTTGAGAAACCTTTCTCAATTTTTCGATCGGATTTATTGTACGTACTCTCTATAGGCTAAGGTCTAAGGGTGGAATTTGGTCTCGACGGTATACACAGAGGATGAAGGTTGAACTCTTAGAGAAAAATGTGAGTGGACTGGATATAAGTTGGCTTATGAAATGGTAATTCCAGATATAAACTCGATCACGAAGAAGGACTTGCTTTTCGATAAATGGTCGAGGACCGATGTGAATATTTGTATGGAACTGAGAAATTCGCTCGATGGGAATATAATGGCTTTCAATTTCTTCTGAGCTGGAAATAAATCCTGAAAATTCGGTCAAGCTGAGGTGGATTACTCCGGATTATATCGGATTAAATAAATAAGGGAGTTTCTAATCCAAGATTCCTGTTACCGACTTGTTACCGACATCTAGGCCATTTCACAGCTCAAGTGGTTCGTGTCCGTGCTAAGCTTCTAGAATATCATAAAGCTTCTAGAATATCATAAAGCTTCTAGAATATCATTAAGCTTCTAGAATAGCAGAAAGCTTCTAGAATATCATAAAGCTTCTAGAATATCATAGAATGATAATCCGCGATAAATAATACTTGTTTTTCTCGTAACTATATTAATTGAAACAATAAATAACCCTGAAGTTTTTTACGCAAAATTCATTACTCAAAATTGCGCAATACAATTTTACGACTTAATCGGTAACCTTCGAGGATATTCTAGAAACTTAGCACGGACACGAACCACTTGAGCTGTGGAATGGTCTTGATGTCGGTAACAGGAATCTTGGATAAGAAACCCCCATACTTATCTATTTACCGGATTAACCCATAAGCTCAACTTTTACGGAATTTATGGTGGATTAATCCGCCAAAACTGGAACCCCGTGAATTTTTAACCAAAAAGGATTTATTTTTTAATTTTTTTTTAATTTTCAACAAAATGGATGAACTTTTAATCAAATCGTTGAATTTTCAACCAATACGATTAATTTTCACCGAAAAAGACAAATTTTAAACACAATACATGAGTTTTCGACAAAGTAGTTGAATTTTCAACTAAAAAGGATCAATTTTTTGCCAAAGGTGGAATATTTGGATTTTCGGTTCAAATTTAATTTTCAAATAAAAAAAAAAAAGAATTTTTTAGGAACCTGTTGAAATTTCAAAGAAAAAGATGAAATTTCAACTAAAATGGTGAATCTTCAACTGGAAAAGTTAAATGTTAAGTTAAGGAATAAATTCCCAACCAAAAGAAAATGATTTTTAATAAAAGTAGTTCAACTTTCTACCGAAAACATGAATTTTTAACCAAGAAGATTAATTTTCTACCAAACAAAAAAATGAATTTTCAACAAAATAGATGAATTTTCGATCAAAATGTTGAATTTCAAAACACAAAGGATCAATTTTTAATCAAAAGTGGAATAGATACATTTTTAATTTGAAAAATTAATTTTTTTTTTTATTATTTGAATGTTTATAGTCGCATCAACTGCCAGGGTCATTAGCGACTGTACTGTAGGGTTAATTATTATTTTGTTGTTGTTGAAGATTCATATAGATGGTTGAAGATTCGTCTTTTTTCGTATAAACAGAATGCAACTATTTGGTTGAAAATTAATCTTCTTGGTTAAAAATTTTTTAATCTAGTTGTAAATTCCTCTGTTCAGTTGAAAATTAACTTTCTTATTAATGATTCATATTTTTTATTTAAAAATTCTACTCCAATGTGGAAAATTCTTTTTTTTATTTTGCTTCAAATTCAAACATTTTGGTAGAAATTTCTACCCTTTGTGTAGAAAATGAAACAATTTAGTAGCATTTTTTTTTATTTCATGACTGAAAAATCTTCTTTGGTTGAAAATTAGTCTTTTTGGTTCGAAAATTTATCTTTGTAGTTTAAAAATTCAACTATTTGGTTAAAAATAAACTTTTATAATTCAAAATTTTACTGTTCCATTTTTGGATACAAATTGATTTTATTTTAAATTCAGCTATTTTGTTGAAAATATATCTTTTTTGGTAGCAAATGAATTATTTTAACTGAAAATTTAACTATTACATTTTTTATTCAAAATATACATTTTTTTAGTAAATTATTCTATTTGCTTAAAATTTTTTGTAATTTGTAAAAACTCTAGTCTTTTTTTTGTTAGAAAATAATTCCTTTTGGTTGAAAATTCAGCTTTTTAGTTAAAAATGTCTGTAGCTGAGTATTGGTCTTTTTCTGGTAGATAATTAATTTTTTGAACTCAAAATTACACTATTCATTTTTTTCTTCAAAATGTATCGTTTTCAGTTTAAAATATAACTATTTGGTTGAAAATTTAACCATTAAATGAAAAATTTGTGTACTTTATTGAAAACTCGTATCTTTTGGTAGAAAATCAATTTTCTCGGTCAACAATTTTTTTTCCCTCAGGAAATTATATTTTTGACTGAAAAGTTAACAATTTATTTGTTGGTATGAAATGTATCCTTTTTATTTGAAAATTCAACCATTTGGTTGGAAATTCAACAATTTAGTTATGAATTTATTTGGTTGGTAAAAACTTCATCTCTTTTGGTAGAAGATCAATGTTCTCGATTGACAATTCATCTTTTTTCCTAGATAATTAATTTCATAAATTAAAAATTCAACTATTTGGTTGAAAATTCAACTATTTAATTTAATATCTATGTAGTCGATTAGAGCGTCATTTCTTTTGGTAAAAAATTAATCTTCTTTGTTGAGAATTAATTTCTTCAGTTTTTAACTTATATGTTTTGTTGAAAATTTATCTTTTTGTTTGTAAGTCAAATTCATATTTTCGGTTTGAAAATTCAACTACTATGTAGAAAATTCTTCTTTTTGGCTTGAAATTTCAACATTTTGATAAAAAAATTTCTACTATTTCGCTAGAAAATTCAACAATGTAGTTGATTTTTATTTGAAATAATAAAAAATCTTTCTTGGTTAATAATTCAGTTTTTTTGTTGGAAATTCGTCTGTATGATTAGACAATTTATCTTCCTAAGCTTAAAATTCAATTATTTTATTTAAAATTCAGCTTCTTGTGAAAAACTCTTCTCTTTTGTTTGAAATTTCAACTATTAGGTTTAAAGTGAAACTTATCGTTTGAAAATGAATTTCATTTTGATTGAAAATTCAATTGTTTAATTGAAAACCAATTTTTTTTCGTTGAAAATAAACTTTTTGTTGAGGATTTATATTTATGGGGGGGGGGGGCTCACAGCTCAAAAACCTAACACTTTTGTTTTTAATTCGCTTTTTTAAGTTTATTGAAAAATCTATTTCCCTATTGCTTTCCTATTTTCTTAAAAAATAACCCTATTTCTATTTTCGGATGCAAAATCTGAAAATATAAACCTTTTCATTGCAAGAAATAATAAAATATAGAGTTCCTTTCAGAATATTCCGAAATAATCATACATATCATTACATCTGTAATAGCACGTGAAAATAAAAATGATTGCTAGTACCATTCAAATTTTCAACACGAGTTGGCAAAATTTTACACTGAAATAACTGTGCATTTCGTTTATGGGCACTAAGAGTATTATTCCAGTCATGCTCCCTCATTTTCGTTCAAGTACGATTATAAATTCCACTTGTTCACTCTTATAGTCGGAAACAACTCCAGTTAAAGCAGGCAAAGTTTTCGATTTTGTAGTTATTTTCCACATTCCACTATTCAGGAAAACAGACCTACATTCAGGAGAATATCAAGTCAACGAAGCATCGAATAAGACTTCTTTTTGGCCCGACACGACTTCCGTTCTCGAGCGTTATTGTTTTTCAGAAAACTCAGCCAAAAAATGGAATCCACGGGATGGTTCGTTGATCCCACATTTGCACGACTGCAGTTATCATCTCTGAAAATGTAAAATTTATGGAAATGGCCCCCAGAATTAGTGGAAATATTTTCCTTCAAAAAATTAATTTGTTAAACATTTATTAGCTTTGTTTTCAATTTGCATTATAATTTTTTTTTCAAAATTGAGAGCATGAGGTCGTACTAACTACGAGGTCATTAGCGACTACAATCAGAGACAAGTATTATATAGATGTATACATTGAAAGCTGGGTCAAATTAATAAGGTTAATATTTCAGTAGGTTACTATAGTATTGACAAAACCATATTTGGTTTGAAATACATATTTCGTTACGAAAAGCAAGTATTTTCTTAAATAAATTCAGATCCGTAAGCATTACTTTAAGCCTGTATGGTTTGCAAAATAGTCTTCTTTGATTTAGATAGTTCGGACAGTCTATCATTACATGTTTTATGGGAAGGATCATTTCAGAATTATCACTTTTGTTAGGATCAAGTTTTGAAATTGAATTATGATGAGTTAGGTGGGTATGTCCAATTCTCAATCTGGTTAAAGCTAGTTGATCTTTCCGATTGTCTAGGAGAATGTGGTTTTTTTCGAAGGAAACACTTCTAATTTAATTGGGTTTGGTCGCTGGTAATGATTTTCAAGTGTTCTTCGAGATCATATTGAAGTTAGAGTTGATGAGATTGCGTAGATCATAAGACTCAACTGAAGCGAGCTGTTCTGCGACAGGATGAGTGCAAGCTAACTTAACTTGATTTCTAGTGTCAAATTTGGTCGAATTGATAAGGTTAATATTTCAGTAGGTTGCTATAGTATCAACAAAACTATATTTGGGTTAAAAAACCTATTTCATTACAAGGAGATAGTATTTTCTGGAATGAATTTAGAGCCGTAAGCATTACTTCAACACTCTCTGGTTCGCAATATAGTCTATTATTACATGTTTTATGGAAAGGATCATTTTAGAATTATCACATTTGTTAAGATCAAGTTTTGAAATTGAATTATAATGAGTTAGGTGGGTATGTCCAATTCTAAATCTGGTTAAAGCTAGTTGATCTTTCCGATTGTCTAGGAGAATGTGGTTTTTTTTCGAAGGAAACACTTTTAATTGAATTGGGTTTGGTCGCTGGTGATGATTTTCAAGTGTTCTTCGAGATCATATTGAAGGTAGAGTTGATGAGATTGCGTAGATCATAAGACTCAAGTGAAGCGAGCTGTTCTGCGACAGGATGAGTGCGAGCTAACTTAGCTTGATTTCTAGTGTCAAATTTGGTCGAATTGATACGGTTAATATTTCAGTAGGTTGCTATAGTATCAACAAAACTATATTTGGTTCAAAAAACCTATTTCATTACAAGGAGATAGTATTTTCTGGAATGAATTTAGAGCCGTAAGCATTACTTCAACACTCTCGATTCGTCAATAACTATGATTCCTTTTCTTTGAAACCCCTACAAGTTGAATTCCGACGTAATTGTGGCCAGATAACTGTCATAAACTATTTGATGTTTAATTTTTTTTTCAATGTTTCAGTTGATTTATTTTCAAATTGAAAGACGAAGGATATGATGCATCAAATTATTTAAAGCCAATCACATTCCACATCATTACGTCATGGCCAATTTTGAGAAAAGTTTTTTTTGTTTTATAACAAGAATAGAAAGAATGATTTTTGTTTTTAGAAGAGTACCGGTTTTTGAGGAATCTTAGATTTATTCCAATCTAGCTAAAAGTCACTAAGCAACTATCCAGGAATTTTTCTATCAGCTTAGCAATTGTTTAAAGATGTATTGATTTTTCTGTAATCAAATAAGTGAGTGAAAATGAATTCATAAGGATAGAAATTGATTTGCACAAATTTGATAGAGAATTATCGACAGCCGGTATTCATGATGAAATAAATCAAGTTCTTTCTACTGAATCAGTAAGAAAATATTCAGATATGTCACTTCCCTTATACCAAGGGTTACTTCTAAATATGGCTGCAAACTAAATATGTAAGCAGTCGAAGACCATGGTCCAGGGATGGTCCCGAAAGAACCCCCAAGCCAAGGCGTAAGCTGCGATGCCGAATGCTGCATGATACCAGGGAATGGTATCTCAACCTGGGATACTTGACGATCTCCCAGAGTACAAAGTCTTACCGATCCAATAACAACGTCGACTACCCTAGAGTGAGGGATCCATCAAGACAATAACTTTAAATAAACGGATCGAATAAGGAACGAAAAGCTAGTGTACTACAATACCGGTATAGCGATTGAGTTGAGCGGTTTCAAGGCGCTGCTGCATGCTCTGCGATGCAAGCAACACTCAGAGCTCTCGTACTTTTCACATAAGCTGCTGCAAAAGCGTGCCGTCCACCTGCTGCGAAGGGGTTACATTTGAGAAGTGCCTACTATCCTCATTCAAAACAAACCACCAGTTAAGAATGAGAGGCGACACTAAGAATAACCGCGGACAGGCATCCAGTAGAGGAAGAGCAATTTTCCCACCTCTGGACAATCATGTGGTATGTACCATGCAATGATAACATGGGGGCTTGCAAATCGTAAAACAAAACCAACAGCTGATTGTGAGGCGAAATGGCGCTTGCATTATCTCAGTACACAAATAGACTGGGCAATAATAATGTCCTGCCTTCAGTGTGTGATTGACTATTTAATATCTGACAGAAAATGCACTGCTATATTCTGGCAGTTCGCGCGCGAACCGCGGATCCGTCATTATATACTCAAAAAGTCAAAACTGCTGACCAGCAGACAACACGTTTTTGACAGAATATGGGTACTTTCTGAAGCTAGAAGTACAGGAAACATTGATGGCTTCAAGGAGCTATGCAGTAAGCTCACTAAATTCAAAGAGAAAAGCCCATTCAGCCTAGTTATTTGTTTCTCATGCACGCCTATGTGTATGAGATACCGCATTAGCATGACCGAGGTCAAGCTGATCTGTCCGAAGGATTTTGCCTCGAAATAGCTAACCTTAGCCGGCTTAAGAATGAAGATTGTCTCAACCTTTCTCTATTCTACAGAGAATCATGTCATTACTAAGCCTGCCAAAAAGATGTCGCACAATGGAGCCAACATGGACTGAAATTCTCCTTGAATGAATGCAAGGAATTAATTCATCATTTTCTGCAGCTTAAAATGGTTGGAATTGTTCAACTACACATCTAAATTTTGAATGGATGGCAACACGACTAGCTATCTTCCGATTTTCATTCTGGTTTCAAAAGTTGGTGCTCCTGAAGGGTTTGACTCATCGGCCCTCAGGAATTGTCAGGTATATTCTCGATTCCCGGACAATATCCCTACCATTTGTCCATTACGGTTAAGTTTGACCTGTACAAAACCAATTTTTAATTCTGTTCAGCCTTGTCAAAAAGGCACTTTTGTAGTTTCGCCAGTCTGGGATTCGACCGCAGTGCAATTCTGTCAGTTTTCCTATTATGAAGTAGACAATTTCCCTCATACGCTTTGTTTACTGGAGTCTGTCGTTTCAAATGAAGTTTCGGAATTAAAAATGTAAAAGCGCGGAAAAGTTGCCTTTTGCAATGAGAAGCTCAGTGCAATTTTTTTGTTTTTTCGGTAAACATCTTCCGTATCCGCAACACGTTTGATGTTTCAAAAATTCGAACAATTTTAAGCGCTTTCATAGAAAATCGCAAAAAATTCCCTCGACTGTCAACATTGTTTTTTTTTGTTTTACTGAAATAAACTTAACTTATCAGAACTCATTACTTTTCGGTGTTTTGGACTTCTTTCTGGTAATACAGGGGCAAGGGGGAGAGGCCAAATTTGGCTACTATTTGAGGGTTTTTGCGCGTGAGTGAAGAGCAGCTTTTGGGCCGCTTCATGTAGAACCGCAGCGTCTCAGAACCCACCACGAAAAGGTGGCTGCACTACGAGTACTACCCACATCATAGCCAACAAACGAATTAGATGTGGCATTTTCAACTTGTGTTGAGACAACTGAAAGCTGTGCCTTGTTATCAACGTGAGGCATTACTTTCCCTGACTTCAGAGTGGACTAAATAAATCCGTCTCTGGCATCAAAACCTACCACGCTATTAGCAGAGGATGTTAATAGTTTAACGCAGCACTCTACCGCCTGGGTGTAGCATGGAAAACATTTTACGTCCCATCGCGGGATGTCAAAACTTTTAATCAGAGCGGCTATTTCCTCGTCTGATAGACTTATTAAAATTAGTGGAGGTGTTACTTTGGTCGACGACCAGTTAATCTTCTCAGAATAATCTGAGGCAATAAATTTGAGCCAATGAAGAATAAAACTACGGAGTTCTAATTTTCTCTGTGACTTTTTGTCCTTTGACTCCTTCCTTGACTTCAAAATTCACGTAAGAGCTAGTTCCCTGATGTGTTTGTGATAATCGAAAGCCATGATAAGTAGTATGCTTTCAGAATGTGCAAAATATGCATTACGTTACAATTATGGATCTTTTTGCCTATACAGAGAACCACAATAAGAAGATGCAGGTGAGCATGGAAGTTACTAATTGCTTTCGTGCGTCAGAGGGGTTTTCTCTAGATATGTACAATCTCAGAATGTGGTTGGCTGTTGAGAGCCATCGACCATGATTGCTATTTTCGAGATCTGAGATTGCAAGATCCGGTGGGTAGCGTCCTTACCGGATCGCTCCTGCAGTTCTTTGAAGTTAACTTTATTCTCTGCTTAGGAAGCCTTAGTCAATATTTTGCAAGATGCAATCGACTGATCCAAACTCAATGACTGGAAGGTTTTGACAGCCGACAAGGGACTTTCCTATCGTGCATGTGTAAGACTTTGGACGGGATTTACGGCCATCTGACGCTTTAAAAAGATGTCGGAGAGGAAGCTCATTCAAATGTTATAGGCAAATCAACCATTTTTCTGCTTTTGTTAAGTGTGCCTCTATTGAATGAATAATCTCACCGTTCCAGCCATTGCTGGTCGCTGGTCCGTCGCAACCAAGTCCGTCTTCATCACGTGGAGATGCGGAAGTCGCGCAATCGCGAAGACCATCTATGATTGCCTCTGCTGTATGTTTGTAAATGTGTTTCTTCTTACGAGTCCCATAAAAACGTTTGCAACCCTTTTCACGGACGTACAACGTCTTATCTCTACAACTGTCATTGTAGAATATATATACATATATATATATAATATTTATAATATATATATATATTTCAATTTTAAAGATAAAATTTTAAAGTTGATTAAAATTACAGATTGAAAGAAAAATATTGAAAACTATTTATAGAAAAAAAATGTTGCTCGCCAAATTAAATTTGAAAAGATGAATTTTATAATATAGGAGATGAAATTTCAACAAAAGAGTTAAGTTTTCAAGCTAAAAAATCCAATGTTTTAGGAAACATTTAACCAAGAATCATAAATTTTCTACCTAATGGTTGAACTTTCAAACAAAAGAGACGAATTTTTAACAAAAAGGATGAATTTTCAAGCAATTGGTTAAATTTTCAACTTTCAAAGACGATTTTGTAAACCAAAAAATCAAATTTTGAACAAAAGAGTTGAATTTCCCAGGATAAATAGATGAATTTTCAACCCAAAAAATATGAATTTTCAGCAAAAAAGTTCATTTTAAACCAAATAGTAAAATTGTCTGCTAAAAAAATTACCTTTTCAACCCGATTTAGGGTCAAGGCCATTTGCAGACAACCCCCGAGATTGTACTAAAACCGAGAATTTGGTATATTAGTCACAATTCATTTATAGTTGAAAATGTTCGAGAATTTCCAGATTTGAAGTACCTTTTTTTAAATGAAAGCTTTTAAAATTTCGGAAAGATTTGTGTGTTTGGATTTTTTATAATGAACTTCGTTAATTTTTTACTTAACAACTTTGACATTTTTTTAACTTTTCAGAAGTTTCATTTTTTTAAAAAGATTTTAGATCTGACATAGATCGTCTTTTATCTGTGCTAAAACTGTCTAGAAATAATTGACAGTTGATAAGAATAATTTTTTAAAAATATTCATTACGTTATAAACAGATTGATGAACAAAAGTTACTTTCGGGATAAGGAATGTTTTGCTTATTGAAATCAAGAGTTTTGGTATAAAATGTGAGAGAAATAAAATTTTTATTACTATTCATTGAAAATAAATGCTATTTGGCAATTTTTTAAACAATTTTTATAATAAATTCACAGTTTGACTATTTATCAACGAATAGGCTCAATTTTGTCAGAAAATCAACCAAGAATGTCTTCCCGATGACTCTTTTTTATGGTGCTTCTCAAATTCCTAAGAATTATTAATTATCTGAACAATTTTCATACACAAATTCCGAGTACGGCTATTTTTCAATGAATACGTTCAATTTTTTTCACGGAATCAACTAAGAATATTTTTCTGGTATCTGGTATGACACTTCACACATTTACAAGAATAATTAATTATTTAAATAATTTTCATGAGCAAGTTCAGAGTTTGGCTATGTTTGAACGAATGGGCTGGATTTTTTTACGGAATTAACTAAGAATGTCTTTCCGATGACTCTTTTTTATGGTGCTTTGCAAATTCATGGGAATTATTAATTATCTGAATAATTTTCACACACAAATTCCGCGTATGGCTATTTTTCAATGAATACCTTCAATTTTTTCACGGAATTAACTAAGAATGCTTTTTTGTGTCTGATATGATACTTTACTCATTTACAAGAATAATTGTTTATTTAAATAATTTTCATAAACAAGTTCAGAGTTTGGCTATTTTTCAACGAATATGGTTAATTTTTTACGGAATTAACTAAGAGTGTCTTTCCAATTACTTTTTTTATGGTGCTTCTCAAATTCCCGAGAATTATTAATTATCTAAACAATTTTCATACACAAATTCCAAGTATGGCTATTTTTCAATGAAAACCTTCAATTTTTTTTCACGGAATTAACTAAGAATGCTTTTTTTGTGTCCGATATGATACTTTACTCATTTACAAGAATAATTGTTTATTTAAATAATTTTCATAAACGAATTCAGAGTTTGGTTATTTTTCAACGAATAGGCTCCATTTTTTTACGGAATTAACTAAGAATGTCTTTCCGATGACTGTTTCCTATATGATCCTTTGCAAATTCTCAAGATTTATTAATCTTTTAAACAATTTTTATGAACAAATTCAGAGCTTGGCTATTTTTCAACGAATAGGATAAATTCGTTTACGAAGTCAACCAATAATGTCTTCCTGATAACTCTTTGCTGCGATACTTTGCAAATTTACAAGAATGATTAATTACTTAAACAATTTTTATAAACAAATTTAGAGTTTGGCCATACTTTCGAAAGAATAAGCTTCTGTAATGATTATTTTAATAATATTCATTAACAAATAAGCAGTTTGGCTATATTTCAACGAATACGTTTACATTTTTGTTATGGAATCGACTAAAAATATCTTTTTGATGACTTTTTGCCATATAACTTTAGAAATTAACAACTATTATTATTTGTTTAAACAACTAATCTATTTAACTAATTTATTTGTTTCAGATTTTTTGAATTTGCATTTTAAAAAATTTTGAAATTCACAAATTATTTCGAGGGAAAAAACTCGATTTTTACCAAAAAATATACTCCTGAGTAAGAAGTATATCGGAGGATAGTTGTTGTATGCGCTTAGCACAACACTGCAAGACATACAGATTTTTGAAAATCGCATTTTTAAACATTTTGGATTTGAAAAATTTTGGATTTAAAAAATTACTTTCAGGAAAAATAACTATATTTTCACCAAAAAATATAGACCTAAGTAAAAATTGTATAGGAAAATAATTGTTTCGAAAGCCTAGCACCACTCCGCACAGCTTTTAGATTTTCGAAATTTGTATTTTGAAAAATAATTTTGCGGAAAAAGAAAACTAGATATTCTCGAAAAATATGGACCTAAGTAAAAAGTGTACCATACAATGATTGTTTTGCACACCTAGAACAATCCAGCACAACTTAAGAATTTCGAAATTTGCATTTTGATAAATTTTGGATTCAACCATTATTTTGGGAGACAAAAACTAGTTTTTCACCAAAAAATATAGACCTAAGTAAAAAGTGTACAAAAACAATAATTATTTTGCGAAGATAGCAAAACCCAGCACAACTTTCAGATTTTTGAAATTGACATTTTTGACATTTTTGTTTGTGGTGTCTCAAAAAAAGTTTTTTTGTACATTTTGGTTCAAATTTGGACTTTTTCAAAAAATCTTTTACGGCACAATAGATAAAAAACCTAGCACAATTTAGCACAAACATTTTTACTGAAAAAAATGGAGGCGCTGACCCTGAAAAAGTAGTTTAATTTTCAATCAAGAAGAATGAAATTTCAGCAAATAATTTAATAGTAGATATTAAGAAAAAATCTCTCAAATAAAAAACAGTTGAATTCAACAAAAAAAAAACGATTTTTCAACAAAAACATACATTTTCAATAAGAAAAAATCAATTTCCAACCAAACAATTGTATTGAAATTAAAGTGGTTGAAGTTTTAGGCAAAAGCGACAAATCTTTAACAAAGGGGTTGCATTTTTCACTAAAACATAAATTTACAATGAAACTGTTGTACTTTCAAACTCAAAATATGACTTTTCAGAAAAAAGTTAATTTTCAACAAAATAGTTGAAGTTTGTATAAAATTGTTGAATTTTCAAGTCAAAAAGACGACTTTCCTATGAAAAAGTGGAATTTTTAACAAAAATCAAAATTTTTAACGAAATAGTCGAAAATTCAACCGAAGAAGACGAATTTAAAAAAAAATAGCTAAATCCTCAACAAAAATAAAAGATTATTTTCCAACAAGAAGTTGCCCTTTAACCAAAAAAATTTAATTTCTACCAAGAGATGAAGTTTGCCAGATTGTACTATAAAAAAAATTGGGGTTCACATTTATTCAGCCTATTCAACCGTAAAAATATTTTTATTATTACGCGTTAAATCATCCTAAAAACAATAAA
The DNA here is from genome assembly GCA_011634705.1 of Andricus grossulariae. Taxonomy (NCBI): domain Eukaryota; kingdom Metazoa; phylum Arthropoda; class Insecta; order Hymenoptera; family Cynipidae; genus Andricus; species Andricus grossulariae. Next base: position 227,651 of record JAABKJ010075445.1, read on the forward strand.
ATAGTTAAGTAAGGAGAAGGCTAATTGGTTCGGCCGACATTCCAAGGGCTTGATCGAGAGCATACTATATGGAAATACTGACGAAAGTGAAGCTAACCTCACAATATTTATTACAAGCAAAAATCTCCTAAAGTGAGATTAAATTCTCAACAGCAAAAAGAAAAAGGCTAGAAAGAAAGCTGATCTCAACAGTAATAAAAAATTTAAACACGAAGCCAAGATGGCGTCGTAAAATAAAGCGATAACGAGCCAAGATAACGACAAAGTACTATCGAGTATCAATTTATTAAAAGACAAATGACTAGCGAGTTTCCATTGCGCAAGGCTGATTAGCTGCTTGCTCGGCGCGGCCGTGGAATTGGTCAGTTTCAATGTAGCTCGTTCGTCTCTATATTATTGTGCCCTGCTAGTAGAAGATGTAGAGGCGGCTCAACTTATGACCTGTACTAAATCAAAATATCTACAGAGTAAATCCTAAGCATTTCCGGTAAATGAGGAAGCTCTCTCCTCACTCTGGAGCGAGTATCCGCATTGGCAAAACACACGACAACAAATCTAGGACAAAGCAGACCTGCTTCTCATCCTCATCGCGGGAGTCTTGAAGTAGGCTGAAATCTCGGTCCAGTGCTGTAGCGCGGAGGGGCCGTGTTATGGGATGTGAGGACTTCCTCCCTCAGAAGAATTACTGGTGCAGACCAAGGTATCGTTTCAAGGCGACTAAGTTCATTCACAAAGCCTAGGGAAAGTGATCCAGGGTCATCCATGGCTCTGGAGGCATCCAAGGTTTCCAGCCAGGTTCCGGACTATTGGAGACAGCAAACGGAAAGGCGAGAACCAGATTCAAATACGAATCTCGATTCTTAATTTTGATAGCGAAAGCGAGCAAATCCCAGTTTTCTGAAGGCCTTACAGAATTCCAAATCCCTCGTTGTCCCTCGTTCAGAAAAGTGATAAGGCAAGGTCATAAATAACAAACAAAAATACCCTACGAATTAATCCTAATTCTTAAAATTAAACTAAATATGCCCTTGGAGTGCCGTGCCACGTGACGAGAGAACAGATGTCGGTTTAAACTTCAAATAATAATTTAAATTAAGGATGCTCAAAATTTTGTCTTGTTGCAACTGTTATTATAGATGACTTTATTAAGAGCTCAAACTACTGTTAAAAATTTAGTGATTTGGATTGAAGTCCCATTAACTTTTGGGGCTTTTAAAAAGTTGTCTTCTTGTTTTTATAAGTTTTCGGCACTGCAATTAACACTGAAATAAATATTGACTCATCGTCTCACATGTTTTACTCCAAGAAAATAACTCGCTTTACATGTTTTACTCCGTAATATTACAGGTTTGCTTGAAGAAGACACACAGTGGTGTTGAAACGTACGTAGCATGAAATGATTATTTTAATGCAAAAAAAGGTCAACTGAGTGGATATTTTATTAACAAATAGACTGCAATACCTAAGGAAATGGGATATATTTTTTATGCCGAGGATTTGCAACCATTATTTTTTGCAAGGGTGAATGTGATTTTTCTGATATTTTCTTTCATAGGGAAATTTTTTTAATTAACTAAATTTTACTGTATATTGTCCTGTTATTAACAAAATTTAAGTTGATCTGTATCGTCGTTTTTGAGTCAAATTCATTCCTAGGGGTGAGTTCCCCCTACAGTTAATTTATTGCTCCCCGAGGTGCACCTCGACAATTTTCTTCATTTTGCAATATGTTGTAGTACATGAAAATATAGCAGGCCTGCCTTTTTTCACGTGCTAATTTGCTGACTGAGGGGTTAAAACCACCCTTAAAGTTGACACCCAAAAAAAGTTTTTTTTAATATCTCAAGAACGAATCGGAATTTGTTAACTAAACAAACGCCATTGCAAAATATTTTTCATACCGAGGGGCTGCAACCCTTATTTTTAACAAGAGTATTTGTGATTTTTTCACATTTTTTTCATACATAAATTTTTCAATCAGGTGAATTTTGTTGCATATCGTACCGCCCTTCAACTTCAGCCCCGAAAACAGATTTTTTTTTAATTTTTCAAGAATGGAACACAGTTTTTCAATCAAATAACTGTTATGTTATTCTTTATAAAATGACGCTTCTCGAAACATGTCTTTTATATTAAAATATATAATGATCACAGTTCTAGCCTCCGAGCTGGTCGGACGTGTTTCCGGGTCGCTCCCTGTCAACCCTTTGTGAGAGCTTACATAGCTTATTCGTATTTTATGTTTTGAAGTGTAAAGTGAGCGTTAATTCTTTAGTTATGACGACCAACGAAGAGCTAAAATCTCTCTCACAATCAATTTAAGAAAATGTAAAATCCACAGAAGAGAGTGTTTAACAAATAACTGATGACATTAAAGTTTTAAAGAGCTCGGATATAAAGATCTTGAAAGGAATAAAAACCTACGAAACCAGATGTCATTTTTGGAAGAGAAGAACAAAAAATTCGAAGAAAAAATTTATTTTCTCGAGAAAAAGCTAGGATTTTTAAATATAAAAGCAAGATCTAGAAAAAATTTTTTCTACAGTGTGAAGGAGGATTCTTCTAACAAAGAGAATCTTTCTGACACGGTTAACAAGATTTTCAAG
>JAABKJ010075445.1:230266-481406 GCA_011634705.1 Andricus grossulariae
CAAGGAAGCAACAATCATCATTTCTATTGATTGTTTCGAAAATATTATTAGAATTGAAATAAAAGAGGGAACAAGACCTGTTTTAGTTACTTTCACGAACTCTGGATTCAGACATGAAATATTTAAGAAGGCTAAAAATCTGTGCTCTTTGAAGGTATCTTTCGCATATGTCTTTACTAATGAACAAAGGGAAATACGCAAGAAGCTTCCAGATTATCAACAAAAGCTTAATAGTCTTCGGAAGTCCTCACCGATTAAAGGAGCCTTACTATTTATGGATAGTCAGTATTTTGATGTATCCTTAGCCGCCAAGATTGTGGCAGAGAAGAGTGAGGATGTTCATCAGTCAGATGCTGCTAGCAGGAAAAGGACACAGGGTCACCCTTCAAAATTCGATTTTTTCAGCAAAGATTGCAATAAAAAAATCAAACATACTAAAAAAGGAAATTCAATCAAACCTTTTTTGAAGGAAACATCGGGAGGCGAGAACTCCAGATCAATCCCAAGTTCATAAACGGTTCGACAACAGTACCAGCACATCGAATTACATTTTGGAATGCAAGGGGAGTTAATCACCTAGACGATATCTATGACTATACTACTGCATATGACACCATATGTGTGAGTGAGACATGGCTTACTTCTTCACCTCAAATTACGTATCCTCAACGTAACATCGACTGTTAAGTTGTCTACAGTACGTTACCAGAGAATCCTCGAAAGGAAGAGCAAAGGGGGGTCTATTAATCATCAACAACGCAAACAAATATAAAATGGAAAAGTTATGTGCTGCAGAGGATTACATTTTCATTAAACTCGAAGGCAATAGTTTTAATATAGTTATTGGATCAATATACTCTAGCCCCAATTCTAATTTTGATAATTTTCTGTTCAATGTAAACGAGATAAGCTTTGACCTCTCATTAGAGGAAGAAACTCTCTGTAACAATTTAAATTTGTATGACGTAAGAACAAGTCTGGTCGCTGATTTAGACAAAAGGGGAAAACAAAATTAAGTTTCAACCAGCAAATTAAATTTTCGACCAAACCGTTGCACTTTTAATCAAAAGAGACGAATTTTTAACAAAATAGATGAATTTTTGACCAAATATTTGAAATTTCATGCCAAAAAGACAATTTTTTAAAATACATTTAAATTTTCAACCAACAAAGATAAATTTTTAACCAAAAAAGATAAATTTTTAGTCAAATAGTTGAATTTTCAACAACAAAAAATTAAGTTTCAACCAAACAGTTGCACTTTTCATAAAAAAAGATGAATTTTCAACAAAATCGATGAATTTTTGAGTAAATAATTGAATTTTCGTGCCAAAAAGGTAATTTTTCAAAAAACAGTTGAATTTCCAACAACAAAAACTCAAGTTTTAACCCAAAAATTGGATTTGCAACCAAATAGTTGCACTTTTAATCAAAAGAGACGAATTTTTAACAAAATAGATGAATTTTTTACCAAATATTTGAAATTTCATGCCAAAAAGACAATTTTTTAAAATACATTAAAATTTTTAACCAAGAAAGATGAATTTCTAATTGAATAGTTAAATTTTCAACAACAACAAAAACTAAGTTTCAACAAAATAGTTGCACTTTCAATCAAAAAAGATGAATTTTCAACAAAATAGATGAATTTTTGACTAAATAATTGAATTTTCATGCCAAAAAGGCAATTTTTCAAAAGACGGTTGAATTTTCAACCAGGAAAAATGAATTTCTAATAAAATAGTTGAATCTTCAACAACAACAAAACTAAGTTACAACCAAAAAAGTGCATTTGCAACCAAATAGTTAAACTTTCAATAAAAAAGATGAATTTTCAACAAAATAAATGAATTTTTGACTAAATAATTGAATTTTCATGCCAAAAAGACAATTTTTTAGAAGACTTTTTTGATAAATAAAGATGAATTTTCAACAAAATAGATGAACTTTTGACCAAATAGTTGAATTTTCAATTTAAAAAATTACTTTTCAACCAAAAGCATGAATTTAGAAAAAAAAATTATGGAATATTCAATTTGATTAGTTAAATTTTGAGTTTAAAAAATTAATTTTCATCCAAAAATATTAATTTTGAACTAAAATAATGAACCTTTAACTGTAGTAATTCGATTTTTAAAAACAAAATGAATTTTTAACCAACGAGTTTAACTTTCAACCAGGTAGTTTAATTTCAAATAAAAAATATGAATTTTCAACTAAAATTAGGAATCTATAACTGAAATAGTTGAATTTTCAACCAAGGAGATTAATTTTCTCCGAAAAAGACGAATTTTTAACCAAATCGTTTAATTTTTAACAAATAGAATTAAATTTTTAACCAAACAGTTGCATATTCAAACAAAAAAGACAAATTTTCAACAACAAAATTATTTTTTAACCAAGAAAAAAAGAGAAACTCTTTAAAAAAAAAGAAAATAGGGAAAAGAGTATGAAGACTAATTGAATTTAATTTGAATCATAAAATTAGAAACATAAAACTTTAATAACTAATCATTCCATTTCTAATCTTCTCAATCAAACTACTAAAAATTTTTTCTACTTTTCAATTTCAATTTAAAAACTTTAATTATGATTAAAATTGAAACTAAGAGCCAAACTTTTGAAAAAAAAACGGCAAAAATTCCATTAATCGCATTTTTCTTCAAAAATTCCGAAAAAGACAATAAAATTAATTTAAATAAAAGTTTCTCTAAAAAAAAAATCTAAAAAACGTACTGCCTTGCGACGTTAGCCCCGTCGATGATGATCTCCCTTAATTTCCCGGTGAGAATTTCCTCTGGAGCTTTTGGCATTTTTTCCTTCGGCTTCTCGCTCTCTTCCGCAATTACATTCTCATTTTTCTTTCCCCCGACTCGAGTCTTTTTCGAATTCTCCGCCATATTATTCTTTCTCGAATTCGTCATTGAATTTTTTTGCTCATGCTGCATCAGATAATTACCCAGCCATTTTTTTGGATAATTGCCACGCAGCATTTGTAAATTGGCGTGATTCGGGGCAACATCGAATTCAAAAGAAAGATTACCGCCAGAATTCGAATTTGGATTTTCATTTTTCGGTGAACCTGTGACTGATGACCAAACCACCATCACGTCTTCTGTCTGATTCAAATCAACGGTGGGTTCTGCAATAATTAAAAAAAAAATAATTAGAATAGTCATAAAATAATTAATTCAACAATAGAATTTAAACAGGATGTCTAGTATTTCTTAAAAAAAAAAAAAAATTCAAGGACTTTTCCAGGTTTTCCAGGACAAAAAAGTTAATTTTTCCATGTGCCTTTTTTTTTACAGTGAAAAAATACTTTTCACGAAATATAGTAGAATTTGTAGGTCTAGTAGAACTAAAAATAAAAGTTTCATATGCGAAATTTCTTTTACAGCCTCAAACACTGATTTTATGGTAAAAAATCCAAATATCCCAAAAAAAATCTAATCTAATAATTTTTTTCTATTGATACAATCAAATTGAGTTCAATTCCGCGAGTAATGATCTTTTTTTATTAGAATTGTTTGAAATTGACTGAGTTATCGAAATTTTAAGCTAATTTACGTTTAGTTTTCAATGAAATAATTAAATTTTCAATGTAAAAAATTAATTTTCTACCAAAAAAGACGAATTTTCAAACCAAATACTTGAATTTTTGAATAAAAAAGATACATTTTTAACCAACTAGGTATATTTTTAACCAAAAATGAAATAGTTAAATATCCAGTTTAAAAAATTCATTTTACAACAATAAAAAAACGAATTTTCATCAAAATAGTTAAATTTTCAACCAAATGGATGAATTTTTAAAGAAAACGAATGAATTTTAAACTAAAATGGTGAATATTCAACTAGAATAGTTGAATTTTCAACCGCGGAAGATATAAATAAATTTTTAACTAAAATTGTGAAATATTCAACTGGATTGCTAAAATTATCCGTTGAAAAAAATTAATTTGTAACCAAAAAAAAGGAATTTTCAAAAAAGTACTTAAATCTTGAGTTAAAAAAATTAATTTAAAAAATTCAAATTTTCAACAACAAAAATGAATTTTTAACAAAGGAGTTCAAGTTGCAATCAGGTAATTGAATTTTCAACCAACTAGGTACATTTTTAAATAAAAAAATCAATTATCAACCAAAAATTGAATAGTTAAATCTCCAGTTTAAAAAATTAATTTTACAACAACAAAAAAACGAATTTTCATCAAAATAGTTCAATTTTCAACCAAAGTGATGAATTTTAAACTAAAATTTTGGAATATTCAACTGGACTGCTTAAAGTATCAGTTAAAAAAATTAATTTGTAACCAAAAAAGAAAAAAACTAATTTCCAACAAAGTACTTAAATTTTTAGTTAAAAAAAATTATTTAAAAAAATCATATTTTCAACCAAATAAGTAAATTTACATTCGAAGAGATTCTTTTCTAATTAAAATGAAGAATTTTCCAAAATTAATTTTTAACAAAGGAGTTTAATTTTCAATCAAGTAATTGCATTTTCAACCAAAATCATTAATTTCCTACCAAAAAAGACGAATTTTCAACGAAGGACATGAATTTTTAACCAATTTCCAAATAAAAAAAAAGATAAATTTTCGACTCAATAGTTGAATTTCAAAATAAAAAAGATCAATTTTCAAGCAGAAATGGACAGGTAAAATTTCTAGTTTAAAAAATTAATTTAATTGTTTAATTTTTATCAAGAAAATTGAATTACATGAATCCACAACCAAATGCCTCGTCATCTAATTAGTGACGCGCATGAATGGATTAACGAGATTCCCACTGTCCCTATCTACTAGTTGCCTTCGAGCATTGGTGGTGAGTGGACGTGTGTGCCGGTGCTCCCGCTAATCTAAGATGGAGGATTCTTTCATGGAAAAGACGCCAGATAGAAGCCGAAAAAAGGTAGGAAGACGTAAAAGTACAAGTTTTTTGGATTTTGAGCCGTTTCAAGTGCAACCCGTTGCGGGGGGCAGCCGGGATGATGCTTTGCTCTCCCCCCTGCCCCTAACCAACCGATATTTGCCCCTGGATGCGGCGGATTTGCCCGCGATTTCACCAGTAACCGATTTTGTGAAAATGACAGGTGACAAAAGTGCGCGAAAAAAAACGCGAAGTGGCGGCAAAAGCGCGGGAAGTCAACCCACCCCGGCTGTCGCGCCCCTTTTGGCCCCTGAGGCGAAATTAGGCGCGCAAACGGCCGGAAGTGGTGTTTTGGCACCCCACGAACCGATTCTGACCCCCCCCGGGGGTCAGGGCCCCCAAAAAGTTTTTTTCGGTGCCCCCCCCAGGATTGACCCTAGTGCCCCCCTGAGTGTACTGGTGAAGTCTGGGGGCGCTCAGCCCATTAGTTTGCCCGGGACAGCCGAAGGAGTGCCGACCAATCCCGTGCGAGCTGTCGTCGCGCCAAAAGTGGCTTCTGAGACGCGCAGTGGCGTCTCGGAATCCTCGTTGGCGGGCAACGGTCGCGCGGGATATAATACGCGTAATGGCGGCAAAAGCGCGGGATGCCAACCCACGCCGGCTGTCGCGCCCTTTTTGGCCCCTGAGGCGAATTTGAGCGCGCAAACGGCTGGAAGTGGTGTTTTGGCACCCCCCGAACTGATTCTGACCCCCCCCAGGGGTCAGGGCCCCCAAAAACTTTTTTTCGGTGCCCCCCCTAGGATTGACCCTAGTGCCCCCCCGAGTGTACTGGTGAAGTCTGGGGCAGATCCGCCCATTAGTTCGCCGAAAAAAGCGGCATATGTGTCGACCAATCCCGTGCGACCTGTCAGCGCGCCAAAAGTGGCTGGCGGGAGGCGTAATAGCGTCCCGGCATCCGCGTTGCTAGGCGACAGTGTTGCGGGTCTTACGGGAGCGCGGGAGTTTCAAAACGCAGTAGTGGGATGCGTGCAAACGCCCAGCTCTAAATTGGAGGCAAGTATGTCGTGGAATGACATGGTGGATGCAGCGCTTTCTAGGTCTCTTGCCCCTGGGGAGGCGTCCGAATTCTCGGCTACGGCCGCGACTTCGGCCGCAACCAAAGGGGGCGCTGCCAGCGAAATGGAAGTTTGTTCTGCGGATGAGCAGGGTAGCCATCGGGTGAGTCGCAAGCGTTTGCGAACCAGAAGGGCAAAGCAGGGCGCCCCCACCTCGCCACTGTTGACCCCTTCTACAGACGAGGAGGCCCCGGGGCTGACTAGGGAGAAGAGAAGGCAGCTTGAAGCGCCGCTTCCCCCTCAATCGCGGGAAAACTCTATGCCGCCACCGGCCGCGCCGGTGTCTGGGGACTCTCTAGGGGCTCTCAGAGTTAGGGCAATGAATTTAGAAAAAGAGATGTCCGCTTTCTGCCTTGATGATACGAAAAAGATCAACAAGTCGCAGATGGCGGTCATCACCAACAAATTCAGGGAGATGCAATCCATCGTCGGCGATCTCCTAATCCGCAATGCACGACTGGAGGGTCGCCTCCAGGAGTTGCGGGAAAAGAAAGTAGCTCATGAGCCAGCTTATGAGGGGATGGTAGGCGACCGTGGGATCGGAAGTAAGCCTAGTATGCCCGAAAAGAAAAATGCAGAAAAGCAGAAACCGTCGCAGGGTCGCGTCGGCGTTCCATCCGCCCCCTCTTTCGCACAAGTGACTGCTGGGGTGGGTGCAGTGCCAAGACCAACTGCTGCAGCTCCTTTAAAGATGGCAGGTGTTGCTCAACTCCCGGAGGATAACCAACCAGCAAAGCAAATCTCGGGCGAGGGTGGGTCGGAAGAATTCACCCTCGCTCGCAGGCGAAGAAGAGGCGGCCGCGGACGTGGAGGCGGGGCTGCGGGTGCGGATGTGGATGCCCACGGTGATCGGAGGTCTGTCACAACAGATCCTCCGGCCCTGGGGCCTCCAGCCTCCGCACGCGTTCCTCCCCGTCGACCACCTCTCCCGGCCGTGGTTCTGAGGCCCCTGGACATGTCTGGGGATGAGGTCGCTGCTAATAGTGATGAGACCAAAAAGGCCATCATGACAGCCCTGGATCCCGTTAGGGAGGGTATCCATGTGTGTGGGGTTAAGAAGATGAGGAATGGCGCCGTGCTTGTGGAAGCCACGAGCGAGGCAGACATTCTTAAGATTCTTAATAACCCCACCCTCAAGGATAGAGGCCTGCATGCCTCTCTTCCTGCTCCTCTTCACCCGGAGCTTATGATCTACAACGTCTCGGCTGACAGTAGCGAGCCGGAGATAGTTGCGGCGATCCACTCTCTGAATGGGGACCTGCTTGAAGGTCTGTCCTTCGCGGAGTTTGAGCAGAAGTTCAAGCTTCGCTATAGGGCTGGCCCGAGAGGGTCCGATTCAGTACACTGGGTCGCCTCTGTCTCCCCCTCGCTACACGAAGCAATCTGTAAGAGGGGTCGCCTTTTTGTTGGGTGGAGGCGATGTGCCGTCCGCTCCGTAACGCGAATCACCAGATGCTATAAGTGTCAGGCATACGGCCATGTTGCTAAGTACTGCCGAGAGACACAGGACACCTGTGGACACTGTGCGGCTAAGGGGCACAAAATAACGGCTTGCCTCAGGAAGCAGGCTGGTGTCTCGCCTGTCTGCGCGGCCTGTAGGCGCCAGGGTAAAAAGGGGGACCACGACATACTTAGTAAGTCGTGCCCCTCCTATCAGTCGGCATTGGGCCGGCACCTGGGGAGATTGGAGTTGTCCATGACAAACCATGGACCGAAAAAATAATTTTGACCAAACTGACAGACACATCCTTACTGACAGACAACTGTTAACGTCGCCCCAGTTGCGTGACAGAGCTCCTCTGGATGGTCGCGATGTGCCATCAGTTGAGGGGCGCATCACCACGCCATTGCATATTTTCCAGCTCAACATGCAGAATGCGAGACATGTCTCGCATGAGTTAAGCGACCTTCTCCGGAGAGAGAGCGTGGACCTGGCACTTGTGCAGGAGCCTTATTCGGGCCCTAATGGTGTCTTGGCCGGGCTTGGACTGTCCGTTCGTAAAGCAATAAAACAGGGGTGCAGCGAACCGCGCGCGGCCGTCCTGGCCTATAATGGTCGTACTGGTATGACTCAGCTCGATCACCTGAGCAACCAGCACGTGGTCTGCGTGGAGGTCCACAGTCCAACTGTGTCTTTCTACGCAGTCACTGCTTATTTTCAGTACTCGGATCCAACCTCGAACCACTTAGAGCAGCTAGCTCGCGTTCTTTGTCATCTGCGGGGCAGCAAGGTGTTGATTTGTGCGGACGTCAATGCAAAGTCTGTCCTCTGGGGATCTTCTGTCACCAATGACAGGGGTGAACTAGTGGAGGAGTTCATTGTCGAGCATGATCTTCACCTGCTGAACTGTGGTGACACGGATACGTTCAGTGGTACGAGGGGGACCTCGAGTATTGACGTCACTCTAGTTACGAGGAGCTTGCTCCCATTCATTTCTGGCTGGAGGGTCCGCGCGGGTGCCAGCACGAGCGACCAACTATTTATGATGTTATAGCTTCCTTGCGAACTGAAGTAGTCAATAATAATATGATGATTGAGACTTTGGAAAATTCCACAGATAAACTTTTTAAAAAGGTAAAAATTGATGCTGAATCAATTAAAAAACTGGTGTATCGAAATTCAGAGCTCAGTAGTCAAGTAGACACTAGACTGAACGCACTCGAAAATGGATGTCGAGAAGCAGCAGCTGGTGAAGGAGCTGCACAAGCCAGCTAGAAGAAATTACCAACGTCAACATTTCGATATCCGTGGCATTAATGATACCTGGCAAACTGATCTTGTTGAAATGCAGCCATACGAGAGAGTAAACAAAGGATACAAGTAAATTCTTACTGTAATTGACATCTTTTCAAAATTTGCTTCGGCTGTTCCCGTTAAATCCAAGAAGGGCGAAGATGTAGCTGCAGCCATGGAATCTGTACTTGATAAAGGGCGTGTAGCAAAAAATTTACATGTTGATAGGGTTAAAGAATTTTACAACTCACATTTTGAAAATCTTATGAAGCGATATAAGATAAATTTGTACTCGACATTTAAATAAAGTACGTATAAGTAAATTTAAGCATGTTTTTGAGAAAGGCTACACACCGAATTGGTCAACTGAAATATTTACCATAAGTCATGTTAAGAATGCTGAACCAGTGACGCATATGCCTAAAGATTATCAGGATAAAGCTATTTCAGGTAGTTTTTATGAACAAGAACTTGGCAAAGTTAGACATCCCGACATTTATCTTGTGGAAAAAGTACTGAAAAAACGTGGAAATGAGCTGTTTGCAAAATGGCTAGGTTTTGACAACTCTCACAATAGTTGGATAGATAAGTCTAGTTTGTAAATATCTTTGTATTAATATTAGGGGTTTTTCTGAATAAAGTTGATCATTCTCAAACATATATATCTTTTTACATACACATATACCTACCCTTAATCTAGTAAATGAAAGAAGGCAAATTTGGTTTAAATTATATTTATATAGATTTGTATACCAATAAAATACATGACATTTTAATGTACACATATACCGTTCACACATCTGAGTTCTGGTAATTTCTCCATCACTTCTTCACACTCATTCTGATTGTAAAAAGTAATCATTTCAAGAAACAGACTTTCAAATCGCATGAGATTGGTAAATATAAGTTTTTTCATTGCCTTATTCCTTAAACTTGTATAATTTTTTTGTATATAAGATTTTACACTTTTCACACAAGGTGATTTCACATTGCGCCAAACACCTTCAGCTATGGTTTCAATGATGACATCCTTTGTACGTTGAAACGGCATAAGACTCTGTTCCAGAAGATACCGGTCGATACAAAGACTGACTTCCCGGAGAACAGCAAACGATGTTTCTTGTAGTACAAACGGATAATATTTTTCTGTTTCTTGAATTTGCTCCAAAGCCACAATATAATCTCCAAAAGATGTAGTCATATGTATACGGAAATTTTCACAGTCGATGCATTGCAGCTTCTCTTGGCCATCAAAGAACAGTGAAATGGGGTTGAAGTAACTTTTGAATAATTTCTAACTCTTCTATCACTTGTTTTAGTTCTCGAATTTTCTGTAGAAATAAGTTTAAACTACTTTTCAGCTCTTGCTGCTTTTCTTCTTTACAATCTGACTTTCATAAAAATCTTCCAGATTAATGAAATTGCCAATATTGATGTCAACTTTCTGATCTTTGAACTCATAATTGTATTGGACAAACTGTAAATCAAATTATTCATAAAGTAATTCTAAATTAATTTAACATTGCATTGCTCGTATAAGCGTAGTACAGTGTACACATATAGCGTGGTCCGGAACCGGAGCGGATTGGTTTTGTTTCTGGTTGCGTTTTGGCCTCGGAACGTTCCGTATCTATGAGGACCCATAACATTACGCAGTCATAAGTGCCATTCAACTTTATTACGCAGCCGTAATTTCCATCTAACTCTACTGCGTAGCTGTAAGTTCATTTTAACTTTTCTGAGCAGCCACATGTGCCATTGAACTTTGTCACGCAGATGTAAGGACTATGTTGCTTTACTGCGCATCTTAAATGAACCCCTGACCTCACTGTACAGTTATAAGTGCCATGTAACTGCACTGCGCTTCCATGAGTGTCATTTAAATGCACTGCGCAGCTGCATGTGCCATGTAACTCTACAGCGTAGCTGCAAGTGCCATGCAACCTTATTTCGCCGCCATATCTGCCATCGAACTCTTCTACGCACCTGATGTTCCCGTTAAACCCTTTCGCGCATTAGTGATGGGAAATACCGGGAAAAAACCTATCGATAAATCTCGACATTCCTGGGAAAAATATCCATAATATCGATATTTATCGATAACTTCACCCTTCCTTCTTCATCCTAACCTGATCTTATTTCAAAGTTTCGCAAATTAAAATTAAATTAAAATTAGTGACAAATTAAAACACACTCACATCATTGTAGCGGAAATAAATTTTAAATTAACCGCGCAATAGTTGCGCATGTCGCATGTCTCGGCAGGTCCCGCGGCCTGTGGTCTTTTTAATCTGTCTTCATCGCTTACTAGTGTTGCAACTTGCCAGAAAGAGATACAGCAGTGTCAACACGGCAAATCGAAGAAATTATCGAAAAGTATCCTTAAGAGAAAGAAGTATCGATACTTTTCGATATGATGGCATATCGATATATATCGATATTTATCGATTTCCATCACTATCGCGCATTCTTAAGATTGTAATACCTTTTGCAATAACCATTGCAATACCTACCATAATTGCAATACCTGCAACTAAACTGCTCCTTCTTCTCTCTCAAATTGCCTTGGTTAATTTCTCAAATATAACACAGCCACAAAAAAAAATATATTTTTCCGGGTCTGCAGGTCAGACCATGTTTATTATAAGTTTTTGAGGTCGCTGAATCCAAATCCGAGGACCAAAAAATCCCAGAAAGTCAGGGTTTTCACATAACCCCAAAAAATCTGATAAAACTTTTTTTCCGGGTCCAAAGGTCAGGGCATGTGTACTACATGTTTTTGGCGTCGCTGAATCTGATTTCGTAGTGTAAAAAACTCCAGCACGTGAAAAACGTGACAAAGAGACGATTTTTTCAGCGACCCCAAAAACATATAATAAACATGGTCTGACCCCCGGACTAAAAAAAAATTGCATGAGGTTTTTTTAGGTTACGTCAGAAACCTGACGTTCTGCAGTTTTTTGGACCTCGGATTTGGATTCAGCGCTCCCAAAAGCATATAGTAAACATGGTATGACCTCCAGACCCGGAAAAAGATTTTTTATGAGGTTTTTTGAGGTTGTGTCAGAACCCTCACGTGCTGGGGGTTTTGGACCTCGGATTCAGATTCAGCGACCCCAAAAACATATAGTAATAATGGTCAAACCTCCAGAACCGTAATAATATTTTTCATTAGGTTTTTTGAGGTTATGTCAGAACTCTGGGGCGCTGGGGTTTTTTGGACCTCGGATTCGGAATCAGCGACCCCAAAAACATATAGTAAACATGGTCTGACCTCCAGACCCAAAAAAAAGATTTTTTTTTTGTGTGGCTGTGTAATTAAATGAACTTTTTAGGTTGGTTCCAATATGAAGGCCATGTGACGAGTGGGTCACGTGACCAGCTTCCTACCTCACAAACACTTTTTTTATTTGTAAACTTATTTTCACACGAATAGCCACATCGAGTTGAAAATTTGGGATAATAAATAATGTAGCTCAATTGGTTAGAGCACCTGACCGGAAATCAGTTGATCTGGTGTTCGAATCCCAGTGGAGCGAGAGGAGAGTGACCTTCCTTTTTTCTGAATAAATTTGAATTTGATGAACATTTTGATTTTATACCTCCATCTAGTCTGTATGACGAAAATAATTTTTCTGTATTAGAGGACTTAACTTGGGTAGATTATGTAGATTTCCATTATTCACAGTATGTTTCATTGGATTTCTCAAAGGATCGATAATTACTATATCCGATGATAATACAGATTGCTATTTTAAAAATATTAATTTTGTAACAACTTGCTAAAATTAGCGTATATCAGAAAAACTGTATCTCGCTCTGATCCCTCTGTAGCTCGATTGGTTAAAGCACCTGACCGGAAATCAGTTGATCTGGTGTTCGAATCACAGTGAGGCGAGAGGAGAGAAATCCTTATCTTTTTCTGAATAAATCTAAATTTGATAAAAATTTTGATTTTATACATCCATCTAGTCTGTATAACGAAAATAATTTTTCTGTATTAGAGGATTTAACTTGGGTCGATAATGTAGGTTTCCATTATTCAGAGTATGTGTGATTGGATTTCTCAACGTATCGATAATTACTATCTCCGGTGATAATACAGATTCTTATTTTAAAAATATTGATTCGGTAACAACTTGCTAAAATTAGCGTATATCAGAAAAACAGTATCTCTTTTTGACCTCTCTGTAGCTCGCTTGGATACAGCACCTGACCGGAAATCAGTTGATCTGGTGTTCGAATCCCCGTGGGGCGAGAGTAGAGATACTTTTTTTCTGAATAAATTTGAATTTGGTAAAAATTTTCATTTTATACTTCCATCTAGTCTGTGTGACGAAATTAATTTTTCTATATTAGAGCATTTACATTGAGTCGATATTGTAGATTTCCATTATTCGCAGTATATGTGATTGGATTTCTCAACGGATCGATAATTACTATCACCGACGATAATACAGAATCCCATTTTAAAAATATTGATTGTGTAACAACTTGATAAAATGAGCGGATATCAGAAAAACAGTATCTCTCTCTGGTCTCTCTGTAGCTCAATTGGTTAAAGCACCTGACCGGAAATCAGTTGATCTGGTGTTCGAATCCCAGTGGAGCGAGAGGAGAGATCCTTTTTTTCTGAATAAATATGAATTTGATGAAAATTTGGATTTTATACCTCCATCTACACTGTATGACGAAAATAATTTTTCTGTATTTGAGGATTTAACTTGGGTCGATAATGTAGATTTCCATTATCACAGTATGTGTGATTGGATTTCTCAACGGATCGATAATTACTATCTCCGATGATAATACAGATTCCTATTCTAAAAATATTGATTGTGTAACAACTTGCTAAAATTAGCGTATATCAGAAAAACAATATCTCTCTCTGATCTCTCTGTAGCTCAATTGGTTACAGCACCTGACCGGAAATCAGTTGAACTGGTTTCCGAATCCCAGTGGAGCGAGAGGAGGGAGATCATTCTTTTTTTCTGAATTAATTTGAATTTGATAAAAATTTGGATTTTATGCCTCCATCATGTCTGTATGACGAAAATAATTTTTCTGTATTAGATGATTTAACTTGGGTCCATAATTCAGATTTCTATTATTCACAGTATGTGTGATTGGATTTCTCAACGGATCGATAATTACTATCTCCGATGATAATACAGATACCTATTTTAAAAATGTTGATTCTGTAAGAACTTGTTAAAATTAGCGTGTATAAGAAAAACAATATCTCTCTCTGATCCCTCTGTAGCTCAATTGGTTAGAGCACCTGGCCGGAAATCAGTTGATCTGGTGTGCGAATCCCAGTGGAACGAAAGAAGAGAGATCCTTTTTTTCTCGATAAATTTGAATTTGATAAAAATTTTGATTTTATACCTCCATCTAGTCTGTATGACGAAAATAATTTTTCTGGATTACAGGATTTAACTTGGGTCGATAATGTAGATTTTCATTATTCACAGTATGTGTGATTGGATTTCTCAACGGATCGATAATAACTATCTTCGATGATAATGCAGAGTCCTATTTTGAATATATGGAATGTGTAACAACTTGCTAAAATTAGTGTATATCAGAAACACAGTATCTCTCTCTGATCTCTCTGTAGCTCACCTCGTTAGAGCACCTGACCGGAAATCAGTTGATCTGGTTTCAGAATCCCAGTGGAGCGAGAGGAGGGAGATCATTCTTTTTTCCTGAATAAATTTGAATTTGATAAAAATTTTGATTTTATGCCTCCATCTAGTCTGTATGACGAAAATAATATTTCTGTATTTGAGGATTTAACTTGGGTCGATAAGGTAGATTTCCATTATTACAGTATGTTTGATGGGATTTCCCAAAGGTTTGATAATTACTATCTCCGATGATAATACAGATTTCTATTTTAAAAATATTGATTGTGTAACAACTTGCTAAAATTAGCGTATATCAGAAAAGCAATATCTCTCTCTGATCTCTCTGTAGCTCACTTTGTTAGAGCACCTGAACGGAAATCAGTTGATGTGGTGTTCGAATCCCAGTGGAGCGAGAGGTGAGAGATCCTTTTTTTCTGAATAAATTTGAATTTGATAAAAATTTTGATTTTATACCTCCATATAGTCTGTATGACGAAAATAATTTTTCTGTATTAGAGGATTTATCTTGGGTCGATTATGTAGATTTCCATTACTCACAGTATGTGTGATTGGATCTCTCAACGGATCAATAATTACTATCTCCGATGATAATACAGCTTCCTATTTTAAAAATATTGATTGTGTAACATCTTGCTAAAATTAGCTTATATCAGAAAAACGGTATCGCTCTCTGATCTCTCTGTAGCTAAATTGGTGAGAGCTCCTGACCGGAAATCAGATGATCTGGTGTTCGAATCCCAGTGGAGCGAGAGAAGAGAGATCCTTTTTTTCTGAATAAATTTAAATTTGATAAAAATTTTGATTTTATACCTCCATCTAGCCTGTATGACGAAAATAATTTTTCTGTATTAGAGGATTTAACTTGGGTCGATATTTTAGATTTCCATGATTCACAGTATGTGTGATTGGAATTCGCAACGGATCGATAATTGCTACCTCCGATGATAATACTGATTCCTATTTTAAAAATATTGATTGTGTAACAACTTGCTAAAGTTAGCGTATATCAGAAAAACAGTATCGCTCTCTGATCTCTCTGTAGCTCAATTGGTGAGAGAACCTGACCGGAAATCAGTTGATCTGGTGTTCGAATCCCAGTGGAGCGAGATTTGAGGGATCCTTTTTTTCTGAATAAATTTGAATTTGATAAAAATTTTGATTTTATACATCCATCTGGTCTGTATGACGAAAATAATTTTTCTGTATTAGATGATTTAACTTGGGTCGATAATGTAGATTTCCATTATTCACAGTATGTGTGTCTGTATTTCTCAACGAATCGATAATTACGAACTCCGATGATTATACAGATTCCTATTTTAAAAATATTTATTGTGTAACAACTTGCTAAAATTAGCGTATATCAGAAAATCAATATATCTCTCTGATCTCTCTGTAGCTCAATTGGTCAGAGCACCCGACCGGAAATCAGTTGATATGGTGTTCGAATCCCAGTGGAGCGAGAGGAGGGAGATCCTTTTTTTCTGAATAAATTTGAATTTGATAAAAATTTTGATTTTATACCTCCATCTAGTCTGTATGACGAAAATGCTCAAGGAATATCGCGAAAATGGTACTTTTGATTATTGAGTATTAAACAATGTACCTATTTTCAAGACGGGCCTCTCTGCAAAATATGTCAGGTTAAAAACTACACATTTTATATGGACGAAATGCGAGCGATTTTTGATCAATTTATCCGTGGGCAGGTTTCCGTAAAAGAAAGTTTACTTTCTGCCATAATACTCAAAGAATAATGCGAAAATAGCAGTTTCGTTCATGGAATACTGAACATTATACACATATATGAGGCAGGCTTCTCTTCAAAATAAATTCTGTCAAAATCTGCACATTTTATATGGACGATATGTGAGCGATTTTTGATCAATTTATCCGTGGGCAGGTTTCCGTAAAAGAAAGTTTACTTTCTGCCATAACACTCACAGAATGATGCAAAAATAGCACTTTCGTTAATGAAATATTAAACATTATATCCATATTTGAGGCGGCTTCGCTTCAAAATAAATTATGTTAAAAACTACACATTTTATGAGGACAAAATGTGAGCGATTTTTGATCAATTCATCCGTGGGTAGGTTTTCGTAAAAGAAAGTTTACATTCTGCCATAATACTGAAAGAATAATGGAAAAATAGCACTTTTGATAATGGGATATTAAACATTATACCCATATTTGAGGCGGGATCCTCTTCAGAATAAATTCTGTTAAAAACTACACATTTTATATGGACAAAATGTGAGCGATTTTTGATCAATTTAACCTAGGGCAGGTTTTCGTAAAAAAGAGTTTACTTTCTGCCATAATACTCAAAGAATGATGCAAATATGCACTTTTGATAATGGAATATTGAACATTATACCAATATTTATGGCGAGCTTCTCTTCAAAATAAATTATGTTGAAAACTATACATTTTATATGGACCAAATGTGAGCGATTTTTGATTAATTTATCAGTGGCTAGGTTTTCGTGAAAGAAAGCTTACTTCTGCTATAATACTCAAAGAATGATGCAAAAATAGCACTTTCGTTAATGGAATATTAAACATTATATCCATATTTGAGGCGGCTTCGCTTCAAAATAAATTCTTTTAAAAACTACACATTTTATTTGGACAAAATGTGAGCGATTTTTGATCAATTCATCCGTGGGTAGGTTTTCGTAAAAGAAAGTTTACATTCTGCGAAAATGCTCATAGAATATCGCGAAAATGGCACTTTTGTTCATTGAGTATCAAATATTATACCCATTTTTAAGACCAGCTTCTCTGCAAAATATGTCAGGTTAAAAACTACACATTTTATATAGACGAAATGTGAGCGATTTTTGATCAATTTATCCGTGGGCAGGTTTTCGTAAAAGAAAGTTTACTTTCTGCCATAATACTCTAAGAATAATGCAAAAATAGCACTTTTGGTAATGGAATATTGAACATTATACCCATATTTTAGGCGGGCTTCTCTACAGATTAAGTTATGTAAGAAACTACACAGTTTACATAGACAAAGTGTGAGCGATTTTTGATCAATTTATCCTTGGGCAGGTTTTCGTAAAAGACAGTTTACTTTCTGCCAGAATACTCAAAAAATAATGAAAAATAGTACTCTTGATAATGGAATATTAAACTTTATACCCATATTTGAGGCGAGCTTCTTTTAAAAATAAATTCTGTGAAAAGTTACACATTTTATATGGACAAAATGTGAGCGATTTTTGATCAATTTATCCGTGGGTAGGTTTTCGTAAAAGAAATTTTACTTTCTGCCATAATACTCACAGAATGATGCGGAAATAGCATTTTCGTTAATGGAATATTAAACATTATATCCATATTTGAGGCGCCTTCTCTTCAAAATAAATTCTGTGGAAAACAACACATTTTATATGGACAAAATGTGAGCGATTTTTGATCAATTTATCCGCGGGCAGGTTTTCGTAAAAGAAAGTTTACTTTCTGCCATAATACTCAAAGAATGATGCAAAAATAGCACTTTCGTTCATGGAATACTGAACATTATACACATATATGAGGCAGGCTTCTCTTCAAAATAAATTCTGTCAAAATCTGCACATTTTATATGGACGATATGTGAGCGATTTTTGATCAATTTATCCGTGGGCAGGTTTCCGTAAAAGAAAGTTTACTTTCTGCCATAACACTCACAGAATGATGCAAAAATAGCACTTTCGTTAATGAAATATTAAACATTATATCCATATTTGAGGCGGCTTCGCTTCAAAATAAATTATGTTAAAAACTACACATTTTATGAGGACAAAATGTGAGCGATTTTTGATCAATTCATCCGTGGGTAGGTTTTCGTAAAAGAAAGTTTACATTCTGCCATAATACTGAAAGAATAATGGAAAAATAGCACTTTTGATAATGGGATATTAAACATTATACCCATATTTGAGGCGGGATCCTCTTCAGAATAAATTCTGTTAAAAACTACACATTTTATATGGACAAAATGTGAGCGATTTTTGATCAATTTAACCTAGGGCAGGTTTTCGTAAAAAAGAGTTTACTTTCTGCCATAATACTCAAAGAATGATGCAAATATGCACTTTTGATAATGGAATATTGAACATTATACCAATATTTATGGCGAGCTTCTCTTCAAAATAAATTATGTTGAAAACTATACATTTTATATGGACCAAATGTGAGCGATTTTTGATTAATTTATCAGTGGCTAGGTTTTCGTGAAAGAAAGCTTACTTCTGCTATAATACTCAAAGAATGATGCAAAAATAGCACTTTCGTTAATGGAATATTAAACATTATATCCATATTTGAGGCGGCTTCGCTTCAAAATAAATTCTTTTAAAAACTACACATTTTATTTGGACAAAATGTGAGCGATTTTTGATCAATTCATCCGTGGGTAGGTTTTCGTAAAAGAAAGTTTACATTCTGCGAAAATGCTCATAGAATATCGCGAAAATGGCACTTTTGTTCATTGAGTATCAAACATTATACCCATTTTTAAGACCAGCTTCTCTGCAAAATATGTCAGGTTAAAAACTACACATTTTATATGGACGAAATGTGAGCGATTTTTGATCAATTTATCCGTGGGCAGGTTTCCGCAAAAGAAAGTTTACTTTCTTTCATAATACTGAAAGAATAATGCAAAAATAGAATTTGTTATCATGAAATATTAAACATTATACCCATATCTGAGGCGGGCTTCTCTTCAAAATAAATTATGTCTAAAACTACACATTTTATATGGACAAAATGTGAGTAATTTTGTATCAATTTATCCGTGGCTAGGTTTTCGTAAATGAAACTTTACATTCTGCGAAAATGCTCAAAGAATATCACGAAAATGTCACTTTTGTTTATCGAGTATTAAACAGGATACATATTTTCAAGACGAGCTTTGCTGCAACCTGTGTCAGGTTGGAAAGTACACATTTTATATGGACAAAATGTGAGCGATTTTTGATCAATTTACCCCTGGGCAGGTTTTCGTAAAAACAGTTTACATTCTGCCATAATGCACAAAGAATATTGCGAAAATGTCGCTTTTGTTTATTGAGTATTAAACATTGTACCCATTTTTTGAACGAGCTTCTCTGCAAAATATGTCATGTTTAAAACTACACATTTTATATCGACAAAATGTGAGCGATTTATGATCAATTTATCCGTGGGCGGGTTTTCGTAAAAGAAAGTTTACTTTCTGCAAAAATACTCAAGGAATAATACGAAAATGGCACTTCTGTTCATTGTGTATTAGAAAAGAATGTGTTCGTTAAAGCCGAAGGAGCTTTAACAAAAGAGAAGTCACAATCACCAAATTACAGTTGTCGATGATTTTACCTTTAAGTTTAAAAGGTCTGGCCGCAAATTTGAGGGAAATACAAAGACCGAGCGCGTAGCGCAAGGTAAACACATCATCGAGCGCGAAGCGCGAGATAAATATATTATCAAGCGGGAACCGCGAGAACCAACAGTTGCGCCCGTTCAATTAGTGAATAAATTTTTAACGTTGACTCCTGAAAATTACAAAAATTTTTTTTCGCTTTTTTAGACAATTTCCCATCCTGTATGCCGGTTTAGAGCCAAGTTAGAGAATTTTGTAATCTAAAGGCCTGAATTGCCATGTTGTTGTAAAGCAATACTATGATGAGTTTATCTTACTCAGAGTTCTCAGTAATTTTCCTCGCATCAGACACGCAAAACACTATGCCAATAATGAAGTCGGTAGACCTAATAGTTTTTGCGCTGGGAGTGCTAACAGGATCATTTTAAGTGAAAAGGGCTTAATTCGTATGTATCTGCATAGCAACGCTATGATGAGAATCTTTCTCAGGGTTCTTGGTAATTTCCCTGGCATCAGACACGCAAAACACATATCCAGGTCAAAAATTAGGTCGGTAGACCTAATATTTTTTGTCTTTAATTTGTTTTGTCTCATGTATGCACAAATTTCGATTATTTCACATGTGTAATAGATTAAATGTCAGCTTAAGGTGTGATTTGAGATTACTGCACTTCTTATTTATTTGGAAACAACTTTATTTAATAATTAGTTGTTTCATAATACGTACACGTTTTTTAACACGGTCCGTATTTATGGAACGGAGAAACATGGGTGTTTCATATCGACGTGAACGTTTTCAATGCTTGCTCCTATTTATGGAAACGAGGTACGTTTGCAATCAAATGTGTTTTTTATCATAATAATATACTTTATGTTATGTTAGTATTATATAATACTGACAATTTCAGTGAAATAAATTAATTTTCAATAAAAAAAAAACGGATTTTAAACAAAATAGTTGAATGTCCAACCAAAGTGATAAATTTCTAAATAAAATGATGAATCATCACCTGGAATAATTTAATTTTAAACCAAACAGATAAATTTTTAACGGAAATGATGAATATTCAACTAGAATGGTTGAATTTTCAACCAAAAATATGAATATTCAATTATGAATATTAATTTTCTACAAAAAAATACGATTTTTCAACACAATATTTGAATTTGCAACCAAGTTGTTGAGTTTTCAACTGAAAAGGATACATTTTCAACCAATAGTTGAATTTCACAGAAGAATATAATATCAATCGCCAAAGCCTAAGAAGCTTTGACAAAAGAGAATTCACAATCACCACATTACAGTCCTCGATGCTTTGGCCCTTAATTTTAGAAGGTCCGTGCACAAATGTGGAGGAAGTACAAAGACTGAGTGTGTAACGCGAGCTAAATACAAATTAATTTTTAACACAAAAAAACGGATTTTCAATGAAACAGTTCAATTTTCAACCAATGTGCGTAGTTTTTGTTTCAGTGAAAAAAAATTCAATAAAAAATTACCTTTTTGGAAAAAGGACGCACGCTACAATAACAATTTATTTAACTAAACTTTTGCCTGAATTACATCAACAAATTTTCTTTCAACCACTTTAATCTGTGGTCCGTATATTATGAATTGTAATAATATGAATTTATTAAAATGATAGATTATTCAGGGTGGCTGAGAATGAAAATTAGTGCAACATTAGGATAAAATATTACAGTAATCATTAAAATAAAATTTGTGCATTATTTTGCAATATATGTATAAGCAGTACCAGGCCGAGGTACATAAATAAATGTAATATACATTTGATATAAAAGTGTTGAACATGATGTAGAAAAGTTCAGCATTTGGACAAAATCGAGTGCGAAGTACGAAATATGTGTTGAGAATGTGTTCGTTAAAGACGAAAGAGCTTTGACAAAGGAGAATTCACAAGCACCAAATTACAGTTGTCGATGCTTTCACGCCAAACTTTGATATTGATAAGCTAGAGATATTGATAAGCAACCTGGGTCGGAGCAGTGTTGCGGATCGAACGTGTTGTTTAAATAAATAACACGAAAATGCTCGATCAATCTAAAAAATACATACCTGCTTTCCAACACTACTACTTTCCAACCGAGCGAGTTAAGCCTACCCCGAAAGGGAAATAGCTTAATGGTATACTAATAATAATAATTGGTAAACGGAACCATTTACCGGAAGGGATTCTATTTTCCGAGGCCGAAGAAAAAGCCTGATGGAAACTGATTTCACTATTTCTACTGAGAAAATAATATATTTATATTGTAGGCTAGAAGAAAACAACTGTGTCCTGGACAAATGGTTCGCCCGCGGTAAATGGTTCCACTACCCTACTTCAAGTTTTTTTTTCTGAATATAAAAAGCTTTATATTAATGGAATAAATTCAAATAATTCGGTGTAAAAGCACAAAGCATAGGTTCAGTATTTTAGTCTGCTTGTCAAAGTGGTCGTGTTACCATTGCTCGTCCTCCTCGAAATATATTTCCCGATTATATTTAGAAATGTAACTTTTCGGAATAATTCTAATAATCATGCCATAAAAAGTGAAATAGAACATTAGTATCGAGCAGCGTCTTTTAAAAGAGTAGTTTATAAAATTTATCAGGAGAGTCAGAGTTTAGAGCTCAGTCGAACGCCGAAAAACAATTTATAATTTGAACAATCCAACCTAGTGAAGTAAATTATTTTATGCGTTTATAACAGTTATAACACAAGATGTCGTGAATTTTTCTGAATCAAAAATTTCAAATTCAAAGCATTTCAATGTACTTACAATCAGAGGATTGCACATATCAAACCTTGCACAGTATATAATCTTAAAAGACTATTGATAGTCTCATACAACAAATACCTGCAGGCCAACACACATTCAATCTATACTATATAGGATTTGAAGATGGTTTATTATGGAATTAATAAATATATTCACAATAATATAATTAAGTCAAAGAAAACTTGGATACATTTATATTTATGAATTATGAATCGAAGCTCGATATCCAAAATTTTTCCTATGTGGAACAAAATCAATATTTTCTTGATAGATACAACCGGAATCCGGAGAGTCATTTTATCTTGAAAAGGAAGTCGACGAAGGTAAACAAACTCTTCTTTGTCAAAATTCTGTATAAAATAGAGATATAAGGGTAAGTTTCCACATACAGGGTACTTTTGAAATAAGCACATTTTTCCCAAATACTCTTTGAAAATTATATTTTGTAGTTTAAGTTATATTAAGTAGCACAGTGTGGCCATTGAAATTTTTTAAAAATACAGGCTAATTTCCGGTTTTCCCGATCAGAAATTACGTTTTTTTCCGTTGACAATTCAAACTTCTGAAGTAATAATTATTTAATACTAATTGCTTTATTATATGAATTTTGAAAAGAATTACTTACTTGAGAAGTTAAGAGCAAATATGTCATATAAATAATTTTTTAGAAATGATTTATTACAAATACTTGGTTTCGACATAAAATAATCCACACTCACACCTGGTCTAAAGAAAGCAACCGCAGTATAATTGACTTCGTTATTGCGGATGAAAGAATAAGGAAACTAGTTAAAGATACAAGAGTCATGAGAGGATCCGAATGCAATACTGATCATTACCTTTTAGTCTCCAAAATAAACCCAAAATACATTAAAAAAACCTAGGTGGCCCCATCTAAATTAAGGAGGCCACTGTGACCCCTCTGGCGCCCGGACTAAATCTGCAGATAGCAGAAGACAGCATTTAAACGCCGAGAACTGTTCGCAAATTTTTTTTTTTTTTCTTACAATTCTGACATCACAAAAGCATTTCTAGGGGTCATCCTATATCCGAAGACCTACAAATTGATGATGGTGAACCTCATTTTTGCTAAATACGTCGCGAACTGGAGAAAAGTGGGTACAAAATTGAGATGTGCTGTGTATGTGAAGACTGAAAGACAGTAGTTGTAAGCAGCAAAGCAAACACGGCATGCAGACCAGCTGTAAAATTCGTGCTCCGATGCTCTGAAGTCCGAAACACACATTGCCACTCCTTATCGACCGCGAGTCCAAGCTTCGAGTCTCAGCGGCAGTTTTTAATTGAGAAATAAAAATAAAAAATGTGAATAAAATTAACTACAAAATATTGAAATAGTTTTTGCAGACAGCATCTGCAAATGCACCAATTTTATATATGTAAAATCTCAAATCGTCAAGCCCTCTCTAAACAGGGGCCGCACCTGGGATGGTGACGTCAACGCAAACGTATGGGCACACAGGCAGTTCAGTTCTGGCTTGACCTCTCGAGCGACAAGTGGCATTACTAGTTAATCTATCACTCAATCAACGTGTATAATATCGGCTTAATACATTCATATTTTTCTAATGTACTAGAACTGCGTTGTGTCGGTATTTCTTAAATCCTCAAATAGTGTCATATCTTACATCAAAAGTGGGATTGTGATCAAATCGCGCGCGCTCGTTATTAATAGAAGAAATAGTGATTTGTGTCTAGTGCAAGGAGAGTTGTGAGATGTTGTTGATTACTTCGTGTTACCTATAGAAGACAGTTAACGTTTCTTGGCATTATAAAAAATGAGTGGTCACCGACGTCGTCGTGAAAGAAAACGCGGACATTCTCGAGAATATCGTCGAGACCGATCGCGCTCTACAAGGCGTGCACGATCGCCAAGTACCACCAGCTTAATTCGGCAGATAGCTGATAGTTTCGGTAAAACTATCGAACGAATGTCGCGTGCAAGTCAACAGTCAGCGGACAACAGCAATCAAAGAGAATTGTGAATATATGTGAGCCGAAAAATACCATAACATCGTATGATCCGAGTGACGCGTATCAAACTATCGACAAACGGATAGAGAAGATTTAAGGATGAAAGCAGTTGCACAGATGGAGTGATGCAACTACAGCAACTTTTGTGACGGAGCGTCTTAAGGCGCTTCCTCAGGCTTGAATTTTAGCCCATGTATTACAAAACACAAGTTTCTTTCTACACGGATGAATTGTTCGATGTAATATTTTTACCACATAATCTCAATGGCATAATACAGAAAAAGAAAGCCTTCGTTTTTTGACAAATAGTCTTGTTTTTGTTATTTTTCAATTAATAGAAAATGTTCTTCATTTATGCGCCTGGAAAGAAGCAATCCGCCACCGGGAAAGTACCCACGATAAACCGAAAACAGGCGCTCCCAATTTGAAGAGCACAGCAGGATGATGGAGTGTTAAATTTTTCGACGACACTGCACCCCAGGCGGTCCGTCGTAACTCACCCAACCTTCTTATTGTTAGAGCGTTACATGATTCGATACGGGTGAACGAAATTGATAATTATTCAAATATTAAGAAATTGAATTTTAATATGCTGCATTTGATTCTTTACATAATGACAAGAAGATTAAAAAAAGATAGAAAAAAATTGGATAATCCGTTCGATTGCTGTTGGGAGGTTTGGTAATTTTGCATTTTATTGAAGATTACCTTCAATATTGAGAATATTGACACATTTTCCTCATTTTTTTTAATTATATCAAAACCGCGACGAAAATGAATGTCGAAATATCCAAACGATATAAATCATTTACAGGGTATCGAATCTAATTGTTACAAACAAATTATATTAACCAATCGTCAAGATATTGGAAATTTTGCTTGCAAAGTATATTTTTAAGTTGAAATTCCTAGATTTTATCAACAGGATCATGTTTTATCACGACAATTGGTTGAATGGTATATTTTGTTCATTTTATAAACAAATGCACAGTTCCGTCATTTATAGGCAGAAAGTAATCGTTTTTTCTAATCGTCTTCAAATTACATAAATGGTGATGTTTAGTGATGAAGACTTGTCAATCGATATTATTTGTTTATGTCATACACAAATGTGATACACAAATGCATAGTTTGACCATCTATAATTAGAAAGTGATCTTTTTTTATTATTGCCTTCAAATCATATCACTGACAATGTTTTGTGATGTTCCAGAAGAATTAGCTTCCAAGTTGTACTTGTAAATCATTTCAATAATTTCAGGATCCATTTCCAAATCATTCTTGCTCCACTTTCAAGACACTTTGAAGACGATTAAAAAGAAAAACGATCAATTTCTACCTATAAATGGTTAAACTATGCATTTTTTTATTAAATTTGTTTGTGACATAAACAAGTAATTTGGATTGACAATTCGTCATCACTAAACATCACCACTTTTGTAATTTGAAGACAATTAAAATGAAAAAGTATTAATCTCTGTCTAGAAATGACCACACGCATTTGTTTGTAAAAATTTTTTATAAAAAAATCAAGTAATATCGATTAATAATTCTTTGTCACTAAATAGCACCACTTATGTAATTTGAAGACGAGTAGAAAGAAAAACGATCACCTTCTATCTGCAAATGGTCAAACTATGCATTTTTTCTAATTTGTTTATAACATAAACAAATAATATCTATTGACAATTCTTCCTCAATAAACATCACCACATGTCTAATTTGAAGACGATTAGAAAAAAAGTATTACTTTTTGTCTATAAATCACCAAACAATGCACTTGTTTATAGAATTTGTTTATATAATAAATAAATAACATCGAATGACCAATCTTAATCAGTAAATATTACCACTCATATAATTTAAAAGTAATAAGAAATAAAAACGATTACTTTCTGCCGAAAACCGCCTAAACTATGCATTTCTTTACATAATGTAACTAGTCGGTAAATCAAAATTGCTGCGACATGCACACACTTCTACATCGGCTCCTACTTCAATGACCACTTTTTGTTTGTTTTTTTGTTTAGAAGGCCGTAAGAAATTACAAAAGGCCCCCACATTTCAAACGACCCTAGGGCCCCACACCCCTAAATGCGGCCCTGCGTTCACACTGCATTCATTATCGACGGGTTACCCAGCTAACCTGTTACTATCATGGAAAGTTCGTAAGTGATCACATGCTATAAGAGGAAATGTTACTTGTATATCAGTTTCCTAGCTGGTAATGAGATAATCGCCGTGGTTTACTAGGGAGGCTTGTTTGCATCCGTTACCTGCCAGATTAGTAACATGGTCGTAACAGCCGGCAGCCATCTCAAACTTCCTGCGCATGTGCAAGGAATAAGCATTCATTGGCTCCATGATTCCCCGCACAATTTAAAAGTACGAAATTAAGTAACTTTGACGTTACTTTGGCAATAAATAAAAAAAACATGTTTCATCTTTGCTCGTAGTACATACGTTTTTTAAATTATAATTACTGGTAGAATAATCTAAATTAGACAGAAACATGGTTCAATTTAAACATCGGTACAGAATATCTATAAGCGTAAATATTTTAATAATTTACAATTAATATTTATTATTTACAAATTCAACTCTCTTTCTCTTTAACAAATTTTTCGTTTGGTGGGGAAAAACGCTTAATGTGACCGAATTCTTTGCATCTTCAGAATTGATCGTTGCTACTAGTCGATTTATTTATATATTGCATAAATCTAACTCTCCCATTACAAATGAAAGTACTTTCGCTACTTCTGTTATTTAAGAAATATGTACTTCTTGGGTCGCAGAGTACATTCTATTCCAACTCTTCCATTGGAGATCCGCTTCATTCGCAAAGGCAATATAATTTCCTAGGGTGGTAATTTCTTTATCCTAATCTGTGAATAAGCATGTTTATCCAGTCCTCAAGAAAATTACCTATCAATGTTATCCTCTAGATAATTATGAAATTAATCGCTTTCCAAATATACTAATTGCACACATTTTAATCTTAGTGAAATTTATTTTTATTAATTTTTTGTACTGTTCCGTAATAATGTTTCAGTATTGTTTCTAAAAACTTGAGGATAATTTGCTCCTTTAAGTTGACAAATGGAAAAAACAACTAATCATTAGATAATTAAAAATAGAATAAGAATCTTTGATCAAGCTCATTTAAATATTGACATTTAGACTTCCAATAAATTATGAATTATTTTTTGTTGTTTATGAGCAGAAATAGCTGAAACAATCATCTATGATATTTTAATACGTTCTAAATACAGATTTTCTTCTATTACTTCTGTTATTTAATTCACGCGAATGCAGTTAAGTCCCAGATTGTTTAAAATTGTAATGAGAAATTAATTTCCCTTGTCCGCTCAATTTACCTATACATTTTGTACCTATGTAAAATTTCACTTGAAAGCAGTTAGGCTTGCTGTTTCTGTTTTGTTGTTCTATTACAATTCTTTATAATTAGTGAAGACACCGTTCATTATTTTTTTACTCTCACATACGTGGCTTGACGGTCGCGAAAGGCACCATTTCTTTCTCTGATGCGTGGGCCTCACGCCGCTTTACAACCCCGGCTTACGCCGTACGAACCCACAGGAAACCCACAAAAACCTGGGGGCAGGTTGCAGCCCCTTTCTAATCATGAAACAATACAATTTTTTGTTTTAATCATTCACGCATACGCACATTATAAATGTAAAATGGCATACTTGTTCACTAGGTTCACTTATCGTCCGATTGATCTTTAAAATTTTCAATTTTCTACTCAGGTTCAATATTTGAAAAAGGAAATCAAAATTTAATAAAATATATTCGGTATTTTCGAGTTATTATATTTCAATTTACAAAAACATTAACAATCTCTAATAAGTTATTTATCTCTTAAGGGAAATTAAGGCCGTAATTTGAAATGATTCAAAATCTTACATTTGAAATTAATCAAAATCTTACTAATAAAAATAATGTCATGATTAAATTACTCAATTTTTTTAACAAATAAAAATGTTATTGCTCCAGTTTAGACACTAAAGTGATACCATCAGTGAAAATTCGCTCTGCACTATAACTATAAGTATATTTCCTAGCATATTAAGGAAAAAATAACCATAGGGGTGACTCTGACCGGCAGTTTCGAGTCTGAAATTACCACCATTCGACAGATTATTCCCACCTGTCATACTAAGTGGACCTGAAGAGCTATTTAAGGTAGAAGCATTCGTGCTTACCAGGGTGATAACTATATCAGACGGATCTCCAGGAACAAGATTGTTTGGCTCGCAGGATTAGTACTTATCGTATCAAACTTATTGTAGCGTCTTCGTGGGTTTAAGGGCCATCGTGCCTGGCGACCTTCCTGCCACGTCAAATAATTTTGCATTTTCGATCTTTCAAAACTCAAGGCCTTTAGTAATTAACCAAAATCAATTTCATGTAAACTATACCAATTTTACATTGACATTTAGTTACTTAATTTGATAATTGTATTATGCTCATATTCCACATGTAATTCAATTATAACTTTTTTTTTAGCATTAATGATGATTAGCTTTATAATTTGAGGTATGTAAAGGTTTTTGTATTCAAAATGCTAAATAAATGTCTAATAATTCAAATATTATTTTTAAAATTTATGACAAAATACCAAATTAGTTAAACTTATGAGAAAATTCCAACCCTTAATCAAATTTATGAGAAATTTTAGTCTCTATTAATGTTTCTGAGAAAATTTCAACAGTTAATTAAATCTGAAAAAATCCAATCGTGAAACAAATCTTTGAGAAATGTTAACTTATTAAATAAATCCCCGAAAAGTTCACATTTTAAAATAAACCTGTAAAAACTAAAAATGTAAACCTTTAAAGAAACCTATTACGAATTTCAATATGTAAATAGGTCTGTAAAAATTCTATGTTTTTTTTATCTATTTTGGAAATCTTCAATTCCTAAACAGACATGTGAAAAATTTCAATTTTCAAACACTCTCCTAAAAGTACCAATTTTCAAATAGATTCATGAAATCAATTCTTCGATTCCCAATCAAACTAGTAAAAATTTCAATTTTCAAAGGAATCCGTAAAACATATAAATATCTAATTAAATTCGTAAAAACTGAAACCCTCGAACGACTTTATGAAAAATTCTAACTTTTAACTATACTCGTAAAAATTCCAATTTCCAAATTGATTCATAAAAATGTCAACTCTTGAATTAGATTTCTAAAAACTTCAATTGTCAAGTGAATTCCGGATATTTTTTTAAATCCTCGAATGAAATTCACAAATGATAATGAGATATGTGAACAGAAAATTTCTACTTCCTCAATGATAATCGTAACTTCAATTTTCGAATAATTTTCACAAAAATTCTTATTAGAATAAAATTCACGGATTTTGTTGTTTCAGACAATTTTAATCCAATATCAACTTTCAATTAATTTATAAGACTTTCCATTTAAAAATAGTTGCATGTGATTTTGAACGAATCTTGTAAACTTCCAGTTTCCGATTAATTTTAGACAATTTTTCAATTAATTTGCAAAATGTCAATTATTCCAAAGATTTCGGTAAAACAAAAAAAATATTTTTAACATGCAATTTGTAAAAGTTTGAAAATTCTTATCCAAGTTTATATAATTCTTGTTGATTGAACTATAAATCTTCAATTAGAAAATAATGTAAACAAGTTTCAAGCAATGTTGTAAATTTTCAAAACTTCACTAAAGGAGAAAATAATTCACTGAATTTTCAATCAAAATCTGCAAATTCTCATTTTTCAATTAACTTTACATATAATTACCCGCCTTGAGGACTAATACACAATATTGCAAATAGAAAATTTTAATTGATTTACATTTCATCAGTGGAGTAAAGGGAAAACAAAAATTTAATTTATCACTTCATGACAATTGATAACCACTTCACTGTTCACTGCAACCTATAATCTTTGGGGGTGGGTTGTGCGAAGGTCCTTTTGTCCTCTTCACGAGTCTGATTTCTCTCGGTGCTGAACTCTGGATGCTGAAATCCACTTTTAGATGGGTCCTCAGTGCCGAAACTCGTCACGAGTCCGGTGTCTGTTCTTTGTTCAAGCTTTTTAACTTTACCTCTCCCAAATTCTCACACCACGGGTCCTGGGCCTTAAATGTAATCTTCCCAGGATTATTCGCCAGCATTTGAAAAGATTGAGGCGCTTCAACTTTTGCACAGTTCACGGTGTAGCCATATCCCACTATGCTGTCACCAATTGTTACGTCCTGCCTGTTGGATCTGGCAGAAATGATTATCAACCCAGCGATGATTGGCTGGCATCCTTCTGTCCGTCTATATATATATATACATTAATATATATAATATAATCAATTATATAATAATTATTCATAGTATTTACTGATTTGAAATAGACCCGCGCTTTTAGGCACATGCGTAGTTGAAAATATGAATAGCCATCTATCGAATATCAACTAACTAAAAAGGAACCCTCGAAAAGATTTCTATTTGAGCCTCAGTTCTAAATGATACCAACTTCTACTGGAGGCGCAACATAGCCGAACACTTAGTTTTTTCTGTGATGCGCACTTTTCTTAATTTTAAAAACAAGACAATCAAAATACGTCTGTTTCAATATCCATGTACATTATGAATGGTAATAATATACGTTTATGTAAATAATACATTTTTAAGTGCAGCTGTGAATAAGGATTGATGCCAAACAAGGAACAAATATTAGAGTAATCATGAAAAATAAAATTTGTACAAAAACCGGGTGCGAAATAAATATATCATTGAGCGTAAAACGCAAGATCCAACAAACGCGCGCCTAGGCGAGCTCAAACTAGCTAAAATATGGACAGTCTCCATATATTCAAATCCTTACGAATTCCTAGATAGCACCAAGACTGGAACTAGACAGCATAAAGCTTTAAGTCAAACACGCAGCAAAACTAGACAGCGCTGGGCTAGTATTACGTGAATTGATATAGGCTTGATAACAACTGTACTGGCTTTAGCATGATTCAAGATTGCCAAAAAAATTGTCCACACAAGGAGTCAAATTGTGCATCATGGTGATATGTAAAAAGTCTTGACTGTAAGGATGTATATTACGCTCCTAATAATGTACCTAATCTTCAATTATATCCTCTTCTTCATCAATAAGCTCTTCATCTGCATTAAGGCAACCTTGACATCGTAAACCAGCTTTTGCACATCTACATCGCTTTCCGTACCCCATTTTGCATGAGCAAACAATCAAATTCATAAGGCTTGCTGGAGCTGATGCGTCGGTTATGTATACGGATGATAAGCTCCTACTAATTTTCTTCCGTCCCTTTCCCAGTTAACTTTTTTATATTCTAATCCTCGTTGTCAAACTGCTTCAACTGTAATTAAAATAGTTTTAACGCAATTTTTCTGAACAAAAATACCGCCAGAGAAAGTAATTCGCAAGAAAGAAATGAGCAAGATCTTGTTGCTGCAATTATATGACCTATGAATATATACTTCTTTTGCAATGTTTCAGTATCTGTTTTTTATCCTCTACGATCACTGCATATAAAAATGTACGCAATTTTGGTACAAACTGAAGTATTTGTTTCACGCATAAATTCCTTGACTTCTGAGTAATCGGTAATATTATATGGAATGTCTCGACAATCTTCTTGTACTATATCCCGCTGCTGTTACAATTTTCATACGTTCTTCTTCTGCATTGTCTGATCGCATTTTCGCAAACATTGAGAATTGTAACAGCAGTGAGATATATAGTACAAGAAGACATTCGAAACATTCCATATAATATTACAGAATACTCAGATGTCAAGGACTTCATACGTGAAGCAAATACTTCAGTTGTACCAGCATTGCGTACATTTTTATGTGCAGTTATCGTAGAGGGTAAAAAACAGGTACTGAAACATTGCAAAAGACAAGGATTGGAATGTAAAAAAGTTAACTGGAAAAGGGACGGTAAGAAAGTAGTAAAAGCTTATCATCCGCATACGCAACCGAAGTGCCAGCTCCAGCATGCTTTATGAATTCGATTGTTTGCTCGCACGCAAAATGGGGTACGGAAAGCGATGTGGATGTGCAAAAGCAGGTTTACGATGTCAAGGTTGTTTTAATGCAGATGAAGAGATCTTTGATGAAGAAGAGGATATAATTAAAGATTAGGTACATCATTAGGCGCGGAATATTCATCCTCAAAGTAAAAACTTTTCAAATATTCCCATGATACTCTATCTAATCTAAACATGCCGAGTAAAAATTCTTCGACTTGGTTCCGACTTGAATTCCCCCCAATCAAGACATGTTGAAGACATCTTTGGATGTCTCAGTTCTGAGATGAAGCGTGACTTTATTTGATGTCTTGAGACGTGATTTCATGCCTTGAGACAGTAATAGGGCTAACACGGAAAAAAGTGGATCGTTAGAAGAACTCTCTAAACCATTAGCTCTAACTATTTTAAATTGAAACGCAGCTTTTCGTTGGTGAATTTTGTTAAAATTACTATTTTGTGTTCAGGTAAGTTAAACTGACTTTTTAAAAGAGTAGGATGAGCAATTTCAAATAGTACGATAAACAATTTCAAATAGCAGGATGAACAATTTCAAATAGTAGGATGAACAATTTCACATTGTAGGATGAACAATTTCAAATAGTAGGATACAATGCACCACTTGGTAACCGTCACACTCAGCGAGATAAAGAGTTACTATTTGTATAGTAAGCCTTACTTCTGTGTAGAGTAACTTTGCCGATTTCGCATTGTAGCGCATATATGTATATGTATATGTATATATACACTTGTACGCATTCTACACACGATTTATAAATTAGAAAAGAAAACAATTATTTTATATATGATTACTGCACTTCATTTACGATTATTCTTACACATTTGCACACACAGAGACTTACACATATGATCGCGCGCTTAAACGCTTTGAAAAATCGCCCCCGCTGGGAATCGAACCCTACCTAACTTACCTGAAACCTAAATCTAGCGCACGCATTAGTCAAGTGAGCTACGGAACTACTTAGATTTTTTTGTCAAACTCTCGGTCAAGCGTTTTCTCTGAGAAAAACGTGACCACCTAAGAAATATAATATGTGTCGTGCTCAGTTTTGTCAGTAATTTTTTTTTATACATATTATATACTAATAGGTAGGTTTGAAAATGTTTACGTATAATTTATCTAATTACTTAATTTCTTACAGAAGATATCTAGGTAATATTTCGTAACGAGCTTGGAAAAAATATTTTGCTTAGAAGTATTAATAACTCACACATAATATAGATTATTTTAATAATTTATATGTATTATTATGGAATGATTTGAATTAAAATTTTTAAAAAGTACATATTTTGTATTATTGAAAATTAAGAGTTTAAAAACTATTTTCGAAGGAAACTTTTTGAATTTGTACTTTTATTTCAGAATCATCTCACTTTGTTGGAAACGCAAAATTCATTTACGTAGCTGATATCTACATAAACAATAGTTTAAACAACGAAATCACTGTTTTAAGATGAGACCAACGTTGAATACTGATTCAAATTAAAATTTTTTGCAAAAATACAATTTTTCTCTCGAGACATGGGGATGCTGAAATAGAATAAAAATATTGTGGCTGTAAATCTGATAAAATATATATTTTTTTTTCATGAAATGATAGTAATTTCTACAAATATCAATTTCGAAAACTTTGTAAAAATTATTACTACGTTAAAACTTGAAACCAATTTCAACTAAAATTTCATTAAAAATTATTTTTTAATTCATACGTTCCTTCTTACTTGGTCTTACGATACACTTTTTAGATGTTATTTATTATTTTTTAATTCTTGTATCAAAAAATTAGATTTCGAAAACAGTGCATTATTCTACCAAAAAAAATTCTTTCAAATATATAATATTTTATCCAGGGTGGCTTAATCAAGGGTCCCACTGGGAGCAACTGTCATCTAAAAACAATGACATCGGCTCCCAGTAGGACCGCGGTAAATCCCATTCATGGCCACGTCTCACAACCGTGAGATGGGTGGTCACACTATCTAATAGGACTACAATTGGGCCAATTTTTAGCCCGATCGGACAACTTTAATTTTCGAGGTGGGTACACTTGAGAAATTATGCCCCATATGCGTCCTCACATGCGGGACAGGTGTGTTCCACGACATGCGTACTAGTGCGGGCATGGTGCGTGCACTCTTTTAAAGGTTTTTAGAGGGCAGTAGTCACAATTATATTTTTAACAGTTTTATAACAGCACATTTAAAGCACGTAATACTTTTGGAATTTATTAATTAATTTTTATTTATTATTATTTGCATTTTTATAAAACTGTGTGATGATGTGAGGTTAGGACTGTGACGTTCAAACTTGTAAACAGCACTACACTATTTTTTACTTTCATAATGTTCAGTGATTTCACTTCTGCAAACTTTCGGTACATTTTTGCACTAGTTGTGCAATAACTGATTAAAAATTTAGTAAATAATACCTTAAATGTTAAAGATTCTTACGGACGAGTGTGACTATATATGACAAATCAGCGAAGTCCCATCTGATACTCGCGAAACATGCACACGCAGGTAAGTCGTGTGTGCGACGTACATTTAGCGGAAAATCAAAGTGGATTCCTAATAATTTTTTTAGTACACGATGTATTCTCGCAAAGAGATTCCAATTTATTTATATAGTAATTTTGAAAAATAAACAATTGGGCAAAAATTTAAATAAGTAAAATATTGTTTTTAACATTTTACATGATTTTTTATCTACAAAATTTAAATATTATATAAAAAAAACTCATCAAGTTAATTACGAATTTGAAAAATATCATTTCAGATTCAAAGATGAAAGATATTATCAAAAAATTTCTTCTTTAAAGCTTTCTTGAATCCATGTTTTTTTAAAATTAAAAGTACCCTGTAAGATTCCTATTCCGCAATTTGATGGGAAAGATAAATAAAAAGAGTCAGAGTAAGATAAATCAACTTCGAACTTCATTTTAAACACTGGAAATGAACCGTGAACTGTATAAGCGAAGTTTTGATGTCTTGATTAAAATAAACAATGTTAATTGAAAGAATAACAGAAATCGTGTTTGAAAACTCATACGTATCGATCGATCGACGATATCCGACTGTCTGTCCAGGCTTTTTGTCGTCCTCGATCACCTGCGCATCTCTCTTTTACAGGGCCGTTCTGCTCTTTTTTCTCCCTCTATTCTTCGTGTTCCAACCCTAATATTTTTTTATCACATTAGTATCAGAAAGTAATTTTTTTCTGAATACTTCTCTTGTAGAAAAAAAAACAGTTTAATAATGCATACAAAAAATTATAGGAAAATAGTGAAAATCGATTTCCGCAGGTATTCATGTTTAAATGAAGAGAAGTGTTGACGTTTTTTACTGAATTGTTTTACTCTATTTATGACTATTGCTCAGTTTCATGGCAAAATAAAAAACCTGTAAAGAAATCAATTAAATATTTTTTATCATAAATACTAATAAATTTTCCTTGTGATATTTAGAAATTTTAATATTGC
The DNA here is from genome assembly GCA_011634705.1 of Andricus grossulariae. Lineage (NCBI taxonomy): Eukaryota > Metazoa > Arthropoda > Insecta > Hymenoptera > Cynipidae > Andricus > Andricus grossulariae. Next base: position 266,333 of record JAABKJ010075445.1, read on the forward strand.
AAAAATGTACAAATTTTGAAGATTAACTTTCGAAAATGTAATGATGTTTTTGGTCTATATTCAAAACGACATTGAAATGTTAAACAAACTCATCCACGTCGAAATGACGGATCATCGAATGCACCACAGTAATTCGGCGATTGAAAGGCTAGTTCTACCACGACATAGAGGGGGTAGGGGCGTTGTAGATGTCAAGGAACTGTGTAAGTTATACAGTAAAGCGGGTCTCGGTTTCACGCCCTTGAATTTGTCATCAGAGGAGGCCTTGAATATCAGGGCAAAAACCATAGAGGAATTAGAAATGCAATGAAGACAAAAAGCCATCCACGGCGAGCACCCCAGAACGTTAGATCAACATGAAGTGCGGATAGTGAAGCATCCAATATTTGGCTGAAAAAGGGCGTCCTGTTTCCAGATTCGATGGAGATACCAACGAATCCATCCAGCACATTATTGATGGTTGTCGCGTAATGGCTCAGAGAGAATATACGAACAGATATTATGATGTGGTCGGCATTATACGTCAACAACTTGCCCTAACCCTAGAAATCTCAACAGAATGGATGGCTTTCTATAGATACATTCCTGTGCCCATTTTAGAAAACGAAGGTTACATCTTATATTAAGATGTTACCATCCAGACGTATCATTATGTTTGAGCATCGACGATGCGTGAGAAAAAAGGCCGAAGTCTACATCATCGACATTGCTTGTCCGCTTAACCGTTATTTTAGGCAATCTATGCAACCAAGATTCATAAGTATAGCGAGCTAAGGCATGAAGTATAGACAATATGGAAGTATGTGAAAGATGCATCTATTCATCCTATTGTGATTTGGGCAACAGGAAATGTGCACACGAGATGCACTGAACATCTTAAACATTTAGGAGTCAGTAGGGTACTGGCAGCAACGCAGGAAGCGGTTTTATTAAACACCTGTCGCATTGTAAGAAACTTCCTAGATCATCAGGAAGCAGACGACTAAAAACCTGTGGAGTGGCATCAAGAGCCGAATAATGTCACCTTCAAAGCTCGCGGCCGCAGTGTAAGGACAACAGCGGTAAAAGTCGAACTGCAAACTACACCATGCCCCTAATTTTGTACCTACTACGCTAATAGCACGGAACTTTCCGCGGGAACTTTTGGAACGTGTAAAATGTCCGCTGCTCAGGAACGTTCCAAACCTAAATTACCGGTATTGTTATTATTATCAATAAATATCGCGTAAACTGTAAGTGATAGGTCAAAATCGATGTCAGTTTATGATATGGATATTATATTATAGATAGTATATGCGGTACCCAAAGGTAAAAAATGACATCCATTTTCACCTATCTCTTACGGTTTACGAGATAATTGTTGTTAAAAATAACGACAATGGAAGGTTCCCCTCAGGTACCAAGGGAACGTTCCCAAGCGGCGGACACTTTACACGTTCCGGGAACGTTCCTGGAACCTTCCATGCTATTAGGGTGTGAATTGATTTCAATTGCAAAATGTTGATATTTTAAAACTAATATCGTCCTAAACTGAAATAGCATAAAAGTATAAACGAAGTCGTAAATATTCATGCCAATCACTGTGTCTATAACTATAACTATAACTAAACAGTCTGCATACTTCAGAAGTATCACTTTTTCTCATATAGAATGGTTCTCACAAGAATGGTTTACAATTATCCGATTAAAAATGCATTAAAGAAACCGCTTGGAATGTTCAGCCAGTTCAGCCCAGCGATACGAGACAAAAGACTGAATACGTCAGAATTATAATTATTTATACCAAACATTTACTTTTTAAGAAAACAGAAAAACTTTACATCTTCTTTGAAATTTAAAAGAAAGATTAGATGCATAATTTTGCTATTTCTAGACAAAATAAACAAATCCTGGAATTTAAAAGTAATTGCCACTTTAAGTCTATTTGAAAAATGCGCTTCGAATTGCACGTCGTTAATTTTTTTTTTTTGACCCCTAAGATGGATGCATCTGAGCATCCAGGAGCTCAACCTGAAAGTCGAAGGGTTGATGAAGAAGTCGAGGTTAGTGGAACCGAGGAAAGAGGGAGAGCAGTCTCCAAGGGCATGATCCAACCCACTCATGGTCTAGCCAAACATTGTCCCATTTTCGTTGTAATTACGCATACTAGCTCCGCGGCCATGTTGGTTACCACAGTAACGCAATGACGCTACATTGAATTTGAACGGTGACGGCGACGATCCATCCAATAAACATTTCCTTCAAGTGAAGAAATATATTTTTGAAATAACTTCATACACCATTCGTTCGAAAAAATATTTTACTAAAATTCTTTCTTTGTACCGAGTAGTTCAGAACTATGCCGCCAGGTGCACAGAGTTTATGGTCTCGCAATTGAAATGGATTCTCCAGTCTCTAAGTTAGCCATACATTTTCACCATAGATATAATCTAAAAAAATGTGGTGATTGGTGTTTACCGGTCTTCCTAAGCATTACTCAGTTGGTCTTGCTTAAAATTCTTTTTTCTACTCCGCGAAAATGAGAGTTAATATATTATTATAAATTATAACCATCATAATTGCATTAAATATTTTTTCAAGAAATTGGCCTGCTTAATTTTTGTACTTTTGTACTTGAACAAATAAATATTTTTTTCAGTTGAAAAAAATTCCTTTGCTGCAAAGAAATGTTTATTTTACCTAAAAATACGCTTATTTGAATCAAAGAATCATATATTTGGTTCAAAAAAATCTTTTGCTCAGTCCGAGTTACATTTATTTGTATGTAATGATTATCTTCTTGAACTTAGGCCATACTTCTTTACGTTACGGAACTCACCTAATCATATCCTGTGCAGAAATTGCCCCGGTTGGCCCTACCACAACAAGGTTTCTGGTCGTATCCCGGCCGGGCTACCCCTGGTTGGATTTCATGGTCGGGAGCCGCCCGGGCCAACCCTGGTTAGATTTCATGGTCGGGAGCCGACCGGGTACTGGTCAGGAAACTTTTTTTTGTAGAAATTACACATTTTTTAAGAGTCGTGAAATTATCAAAGACGTACTTACGGATGCTAGGTGAATTATTATTTGAAAAGTACTACAAAGTTTGGAACGTCGTTTTAATTTTCATTTAAACTTAATAATGCTAATTATTATTCAGTAATGAAAAATTCATATTACAATGATTTAAAAGTAATGAGGTGGATGTTCTTCCAAAGGTTCTTCCTGGTAGTCTAGGTGTTGAAATCACATCTTCCTCGGGGAAGTAGGTTTAAGAACTGAAACTTGAGATACCCGGGTGGTTTTTCAAGGTCTTACTGTTTTAATGGTTAAACCTAGTAATCTACAGGTCTTTAAACCAAGAGAATAGCGTGAAAAAATTAACGAAACTCCCATTGAAAAGACTAAAGCTCAAATAAAGCGCAATCTAACGTAAAATATTTGAGTACCTGGTTCAAAAAAACATAACCTCAAAATAACATACATTATTTATTATTATATTGGTAATTTAAGAAATATTTTTCAATTTATTTCACTTATGAAAGTTATAAAAATATGTAAATTTACTGGATTTTAAAGGATTCATTCAAAAGAGGTGACCGTATTTCGTAGGGTTTCTAAGATTTGAAGAGATTTGAAATTACTTTTTTCGAATTCAACAGGAATTCCTATCAATGTATCCTGCATTCTTTTAATTCTTTGGAATTCTTTTGAATTATTAAATTTCATCTAAATTCTTCTTAATTCGCTCACTTCTACTCAATTCAATGATTTTTTTTTGATTTTTTAAAAAGTTTTTATTTAATTGATCCTGAGGATCAATTGACAATTAATTAATGAATGGATTTGAAATATATTAGAGTATTTTTCAATTTTCTTGGCATTTTTATATCGTTAAAATATTTAAAAATATTTAAAAGGATTTTAAATATTTTAGGTTATTTTAAAAGATTACAAAGAATTTCTTAATGGATTCCAGTCATTTAATGGGATTTCGAAGGATTTTAAATATTTGAGGGTATTGTAAAAGATATCGAAGGATTTAAAATATTTTAGGAAATTTTGAAAGATTCATAGAATTTGTTTTATTCATTTCAATAGTTTATAGAAATGTCAAAGACTTTGAATTATTTTAGGGTATTTTAAGAGATTCCAGTGCATTTTCAAGAGATTTAAACAATTTCAAGGGAATTCCGACGGTTTTAATAATTTTAAGGAATTCAAAAACTTTGCATGCTGTTTTAAAGAATTTTGGAAGATGCAGAAGGATTTTACAGGACCTGTAAGGTTATAGGATATTTTAAAAGATTCCAAGGGTTTTTATGAGGTTGATACATAATTTCGAATAATTATATTATTATATTTACAAAGCAAAGCAATTTTATTTCTACCTAATTTTTAGTCTTTAAAATATAATAAAAAATGGTTTCATTGTAATTTTAAAAAATTAGTTAAAATCTTTTTTATTCAATAAATAAAAAATAAAAAATTCTTTTTTTACATCCAGTATATATTTTCTATTATACTATTTTTCATTTGTGAAAATTGAATTTCATTCTTTTACTTTATTTAGGAATAATAATAATAGTGATAATAATAAACAATAGTTACAAGAGAGATGGAAAATGGGTGCGACGTCGAAAGGCACCACATGCCTTTCAAATAAATTTGTAACTTTCTTTGAAAGTGCCCTCTGCGTGGAAAATAACCCATATAATAAATATAATTATTATATCTATATATTACAAATAAGTAATATGATACATCATAAAATATTATTTTCTATTACGAATAACGAAATCTTAAAATTTATATGTTTAAAATCAAATAGACTTTCTAACCAAGCTAAAATATTTTAACATTTTTATTAGAGCTGTGCATTCGTTTATTCGAATTTTTAATAAAAAAATCAAGAACGCTTAGAACGTTGGATTTTTCGAAATAAAAAAAAATTAAGTGTATATCAAACCGCATTGATTTCCTTGAATTATTACCATTTTTAAAATCAAAATAACTTTTTTTTCTGTAAATAATGAATCGAAAATTCAAGTCGAATCTTCGAAATTTAACTTGTTTCAATATTCGAATAAATCGAATTTCAAATATTCGACTTAACTTTTGGAATCATTTTTTTTTTACAAAGAAATGAGTTATTTTTATTTAGAAATTGTAATAGCTTAAGAATATCAAACCGACTTTCCAGGATTGTCTAAATTTAGATTAATAATTCGAATAAACGACTGCATACCTCTAATTTGTATAGTCGCTCTTAAAAAAAGACCATTAACGAATATTTTTATCTTTGGCAACACTCAAGTTAACCGAAAAAGAAATTTTAGCAAACTGTCGCATTCTATTCTGCAAATATAAGTGAACCGTCTAGGTCAAAACTCTTTTCCCATATTCTGCACAAGAAAAGTAGAATTTGAGTTTAGACAACTCACTTTCAAAATTTCTTTAATTTGGAATATTCAGAATTAAAAAGTTGATTTTTCATCTTCAAAATAATCAAAAGTTAGGACTTTTATTTACGTATCATTTAAATTGAACAGTTTTTAATTGTAACTCTTCAACATTACAGAAATTTGAATTGTAAACCTTTGAAATTAAAGAGTTTTTGGTTTTGACCATTTATAATTAAGGGTTATGCAGGTTTTGGGTTTTGGAAACCAAAAATTCTGTGATTTTGTTGCCAAATTACAAACCTTTAAAATATAAATCGTGAATTTTGAATAATTTGTATTCCTAAATTTCAAAATTTTTAGAATTTTCAATTTTAACTCTTCAAAATTAAAGAACTTTGTATTCTACATATTTTAAAATTAAAGTTACGAATTTTGAAAACTTAAAAATAAAACCCCTTCAATTTTTTGATCTACTTTCGAAATTTCTTCATTTATTATTATTATTATTATTATTATTATATCATTAAGCCGTTTCCCTTTCGGGTAGGCGTGAATTGCTCGGTTGGAAGCATCAAAATCCTTCGGAAATGTTTGGTCTGCTTTCTGGCTTTTGACTTTTGTCAAATTTTGTCGGCCTGTGTAATCTGCCCGGAAGGTTCAGATGAGCCTCGGATTCACTCGCACTAAATTTGGAATTGTCGGACCGATTGTAAACATTCCTCGGATTTTGAAATGATTCGGAATACTTCGGAACGAGTTCCTACCCAAAACTTTCGTCAGGGAAAGCTTAAAAGTGGATATTTCGAAAATAAAAGGAATAAAAATTAATCCTTAATTTGATCTGTTTGTCTCTGTTTTGAATCCGATATTTTTATCCATATTATTCCATATAAATCCTACGTCTACCAAAAAATTAATTCTGTTTCAATCCCTTCCAAACTGAATTATTAAAAAAATTCAACTGTAAGAAAGAAAACTTGCGTTGGATTGGTTTGGTTTGGACCGGACAAAGATTTCGGAACTGTACGGATTGGTTCGGAAAAATGTTCTATTTAAAACTTTTGCCATAGAAGTCATTCCGAATAATTCGCAAAACGTCCCTCCATATGATCCCATCCCAGTCCTGGTTGGCATTATTCCGACTGAATCCTAATTTTACGTATTTTAAAAGTAGATTCTAAATAGTGTAATTTATGTTCGTTTTGTTTAAATTTCATTTTTGTTTAATAAAAGCGAATTTAGAATAATTCAGAATCATTCCTATTTATGAAACCATTCGAAATGTTTTATTTGATTTAATGTTTAATTTAATTCTGTTCTCGGATTCAATCGGAATGGAAGACTGTCTCAGAGAGATGCGGAATAAATTGAAATTTCAAGGAACAACAGAGGAATTTTTCGAAACAAGCTTTTGGAATGACTGTTGATTCACCAGCGGCGGACTGGCCTGGACTTCAGGGTGGGATTCCACCCACGCCTCCTTGTTGCGACGCCCTCAGAGTAGTTGATTGAATAAATTTACTTGAAAATTTAGTTGAAAAATAAAATAAACGTGGATTGTCACTGATAAATAACGAGAAGAAAAATAAATAAATTACTTATTTATTATTTTTTGCTTATCAGTTTCTTATATTGAGACCCTGTTTTCATCCGCGCCCAATCTGCCGCTGTGAGTCATGACGCAATCACTTGGCATTACTGCGGATTAGGGTGGTCCAAAAATGCACTGGAATTTTTTTCTTCTAATTTTCATGCATATCGCTCAGAAATTTGTTCGAATTTACAAAAAAATAAATTCATTTTTTGTTTGAAAAAAAGACATTTTAGAGCTATTCAGAATCGTCAATAATAACTGAATCGAGTTAAAACTCAACATTTCTCTTTCCAATTAAACATAGAATACGAATAAAATATTAATGTTTAAATATCAGTCCCATGATAATAAATTATTTGAACAATTTATTATTTGTTTTTAGCAATTTTTGCTTAGAATAGAGATAGAAAGTCGCGGTTTTTTTCAAAAATTCTCCACTTTTGGTCCATTTTTCAATTAGAGAGAGGATAATGTTAACAAACACAATTATTGAAACAATTTATTATTATTCTTATTTGAATAATGCTAGAAATTGCGTTTTTTTCTGAAATTTTCAACTTTTTGTCCACTGCTCACTTGGAGTGAGTTAATATTTAATTTAATATAGCAAAAATAATTGGTTAAACAAAATATCATTGTTTATAGCTATCTTTTTCTATATTAATACTAGATAGTTGCGGTTTTTTTCTGAATTTTTAAGCTTTTTATCAACTTCTCAATTAGAGTGAATTAATAAATAATTGATTCAAGTTAACAAGAATAATTGTTTAAATAATGTATTATTATTTTTAATAATATTCTCTTTGCTTAATGGTATAAAGTTGCCGTTTTTTCTGAAATTTTTATCTATTTGTCTATTTTTCACTTAGAGTGACTTAATAATGATGTAAATTGAGAAAAATAATTATTCAAACAATTTATTATTGTTAATAACTATCTTCATCTATATTAATGCAAGGTAGTTGCTGTTTTTTCAGATCTTATTTTACTTTTTGTCCACGTTTCACTTAGTGTAGTAATAATTAATGCAAATTAAGAACAACAGCTGTTTACACCATTTTTTTATTGCTTATAACTATCTTCTCTTAGATAGGTGGTAAAAGTTCACTTAAAAAAGTACAATACTATTTAAAAAATTATTCTTGTTGAGGTTTACTTATTATTTGTTCATAACTAAAAATTCAAAGCGAAACTAAAGATTTCAGAAAAAAGAAACTTTATAGCATTACTCTAAGAGAAGATAGTGATGAACAATAATATGCATTATTGATTACTTTACTAAGTGAAAAGTGGGTAAAAAGTTCAACATTTCAGAAGAAACCGCAACTATCTAGCCTCGTATCCACAATTAATAAAAAAGAAGATAGTTATAAACAGTAATGTCATTAAAAATAATAAAGAAATTTTAAATAATTATTTTGTTAACAATAATTATTTAATCCACTTTAATTGAAAATTGGGCAAATAGTGGAAATTTTTTGAAAAAACTGCAATTTTCTGGCATTATTCTGAGAGAATATTATTAAAACAATTATGTTGGTTAACATTAATTATTACCTCACTCTAAATGAAAATTGGACAAAAAGTGCAATATTGGTTAAAAACCATGGCTTTTTATCTCTATTCTAAGAGAAAATGGCTAAAAACAATAATAAATTGTATGAACAATTTATTTCACAATCTAATTATCAGTATTAAGTAGCATTTTGTGTATTAAAAATATAATATTTTATTCGTATTTTATGGCTTTTTGTGAAGAGAAATGTTGAGCTTCAACCCGATTCCGCTAATATATCGACAATTCTGAATAAAATCTACAAAAAAGTACTTTTTTTCTTATGGGAAATACGTGTTAAATTTCATGGGACTTGCGCCACCTCTAAATATAATTTAAAAAAAATGGATATTTTTTTGTGTGGATTCGAACACATTTCCAAGCGATATGCATGAAAATTCGAAAAAAAAATGTTTGGAACACCCTACTGCGGATTGATGACGGAATCATTCAATGTGACTACCAATTAAGAGTTTTTTATGAGCGCTATGGTTCAGAATTGATTTGATTCATACAAATATCGGATTCATTAAGATTCTTTCAGATTTAAACGGAGTGGACCGCTTACCGCACAGGGTGTGGATAGTGCCGACAGGATATTTAAAGATTTCTTCCGCGTTTCTCATGTTTCCAAAAGCCTCAGAAAACTCCAGATTTGATTCTCTGGACTTCCCTTATTTTTGTAAAATATGACATTCGATAATTCGAGTAATGATAATAGGTCTCCTTAAAAATATTTACACAATAACTTCGGTTGCATATATTCAGCTTTCATACACCTCATAATTCGCTTGTTTGAAAATTTGATTCCTGGTCCTACCCTACTGAGAAAGCCTACATAGTCAACTACATGTGAACCTATGTGGGAACTCATATGGATCCTTTTTTGAATTCATGTCCCAAATTACGATCTGAGATAGGATGGGAAATATTTTGTGGGTTTCCACATGGGTTCTTATATGAATACCGGTATGGAAACTTATTTATTGCTCTTACATGAAATCCCACATGAGGTTCTAACTTTTTTGAAATGAAATATGTTGTTAATAATTTGCTTGATGTTATTGTTTCTCTTTTGATTGACCTTCAGGTTTCATTGATCATAACATGGTCTCCGCCCAATGCTTATTCTCCTTAAAGTTTTCCCAAATTCAAATGGATCATGTAGTAAAACCTGTAATATGAAAAATACGACCCCGTTATTTTAGTACTACATTTGGCCACTAGTTGGCGTATCGTTGTATTTCAGATCCCAATAAGCAAACCTTTTTGCAAGAAATCTGTTGACTTTGAATCATATAATAAGTCACTCAGAGAAAAACGTTATGTTTAAACAAAAGCATCGTCCTCTTGCTTGTTTTGCTTTGAACCACGTGTAAATATCTTTTTTACACAAACAAAACTCGAAAAAAGGACAATTTCGAAACGTTAAAAATTGAATATTTTCAGATTAAAATTTTGGAAATTTGATCATTTGAAATTCAAAGGAATTGAAACTGTTTTATTTATAATCAAAAGCGTTCAAAATTAAATAATTGAAAATTAAAAACATTGGAATTCAAATCATTTAAAATTCAAAGCGATTAACATTTGGCAGTTTGAAATTGAAAAAAATTGAAAAAAATTTGAATTTGAAATTAAAATTGGATCTTTTAAAGTTAAAGCTTCTGAAATTCTAGAATTTTAAATTGTTATCAAACATAAAAAATGTAGTTTAACAATAAAACTGATTAGACCCATTTTTCTAAAATCAAACAATTAATTGAATTATTCTTTAAAAACTTTCAAAATAAGTAGTAATTTTCAATGGGGAACATGGAAAATGAAAAATTTAACAATTTTAGTCTACAAAAATTGTGATATTGAAACTTTTTTATACTAAAACGCTCAAAAATTTGAATTGTGTTAAGCAAATTTAAATTGTTTAAAAATTCATAATTTTTAAATAGTTAATTCTAATTTTCAAAATGCTACCAACATGAAAATCCAGAACTCTAAAATTGTTACCATTCAAAATTAAAGAAATTATTCAATTACTGAGGTATTAATTTCAGATACAGTGAACTCTCGCTTATTTCAAGGGTCGCGAAACGTAAATATTTGCGTATTTCAAGACTGGAGCCCCCCCCCCTTCCTCTACCGCGAGTCGTCAGGTGATTTTGTCAAGTGACGTTCAATGGCTGTCCCGTTATTCTATCGATGCGCGCGCTGTAAGCATGTGTACGCATTTGCGCATCATGCATGTCAGTGTTTTCCAAGTGTTTTTGTCGACGTACGACCTGACAAATATAACATTTCCTTGACATTTGCCAACTAAAAATCAATCTATTAGAATCAGAAAACGACTCAAATATTTCGCAGAACATTGAGTATTGTAGCATGACGTCACGATCATGAAGGTGAGTCCAGAATAGGCAATTCACAGCAGACACAAACATTGACGCATGTCCGACATATGTCGTACTTCGTACCTGGATGCGCGTGCAAGGTATTTCCAACTGTCTTGAATTTTTGTGGCGTTCACGCTTTGATAAATATAACTTTATTATTTTTACTAAAATTGTAATATCTCTAATAATTTACATTTACACAACCTTACTCTGATATAAAACTCATAACAGGCAGACATTTTGTATATTTTGAATCACGAGAACAGTTGAACGTGAACGCCACAAAAATTCAAGACAGTTGGCTGTGAATTGCCTATTCTGGACTCACCTTGATAGGATAAGTGGCAATTTCAAGAAGGTTAGCATACTTTTTGACATAGTAGTGCAGACAACTTTTTGGAGAAAATATTCTAAACGTAAAAGTAAGTTATAAAGGTCTGAATAGTGATATTTTTCAAGTGTAGAATGCATTTGCGCAATTCTGTTTCATCCTTCTATCGGTTGAAGACCTTTCAGTTTCACGACATTCAATCAACTCGATCTGATACACTAACCCCCAATTTTTGATATTTTATTTCGTAAAATTGAAAGGTCAATCGACAAAAGAATAGAACATGACTGAGAAAATACATTCTATACTATTCGTACATATATGACTTACTTTTACGTTTAGATTATTTTCTCCGAAAACTCGTATGCATTCCCATAACTTCATACTAAAATACTCAATTCAAACCAATGAGAGCTTTTCGGGCCTTTTTTTAATTAGTCAGCCACTGACGCGGGCAAGATCCTACTCGGACCGTGGTGGGAGGTGACGAAACTAAGCAATTTAAAATAACCCAGCATGGGGGACTTGAAACTGGTAAGCCTTGAAATAGGTGCGTCTTGAAATAGGCAAGAGTTCACTGATGTCTTATTTTTATCTGTTTTGATTTTAAGCAACACAATTTTTAATTTTTTTAGAAGATTGCTATAATATGATTCCAATGTTTGAAATTGCAAAGTTTTAAGCTTTTCAATTCGAAATTGCTCTCTATTTACATCTAAAATTATTAAATTTAAGACTGAATCTAGTCGTCCCGAAAAATTTAGGGAGTTGGAAAAGGCTACTCATCCCGAATTTCGGGACGACGAGATACTTCGTCAATTTAAAACTGACTATCAAGGCTTTTAAAATGAAAATTTAAAACATTTAATAGCTGAGGTCAACATTATTATTTTCAGGTTTGAGTGAGGGATGATGCTGGGACTCATACTGAATCTATTAACACTATAGTCATATCTCGAAAGCAACCGGAAGTAAGTCTATTTCATGTTCGAAGAAAAAGTGCAACGCGTATGCTTAAGGCCCGTATGATCGGTATGGAGTCACGTAAAGGGTCATATAGCATTTTTGAAGTTGAAACTTTGAAAACTACTTTTCGAGAAAAACGCATCTAAAGTTAACGAGCACCATAAGTGCACGCATTATACTTTTTCTTCGAAGATGTAATATATCTAATGTACAATGAAATTTTTAGTTCAAAAAAACTCTGAAGATTTCAAAATCATTTAGAATATTTATTTTTTTCTACAAAAAGAAACTAAATATATTAGAACTTGAAATTTTTGAAATTATGAATTGTTTTCTAAAATATTTAGTTTGCTTATTATACTCATGGTAATTTGTAGTTTTAATTTATAGGAAAGGATTCGTTAAACCACTGGAAAAATTCTCATTGATTTCATAATTTTATTAATAAATCCAAGAATAAATCACTTACACTTGTAAATAATAAATTATGATCGGGGCTATAAAAATACAATTTGTAATAGACTAAAAATTTTGCGAACTTGAATATATAGATTCAACATTTTGAAAATATTTAAAAATGATAAAAATACCACAATATTAAAATGATGTTACAAAAATGTCCAGAGATTTCAAAATATTTCAAAAATTCCAAAAGATTTCACAGTTACTCAGATCATTGACATTATATAAAAAAATATTATATATCTATATTTACTAGAACATGAAATTCTTAAAATTATGTTTTCTAAAATATTTATTTGCTTATTATAATGATGATATTTTGTAGATTCAATTGACAAGAAACGAGTCGTTAATCAATTCGAAGAGATTTCTATTTGATCTCTTACTTGATTCATAATTTAATAAATCTGAGAATAAATCGTATCTACGTTCATTTTTACGTGTCAATAATCACTTATGATCAAAGCTACAAAAATTTAATGTGAGATAGAAACTTGGAATTTGGTGAACGAGAATATTAGAAATTTTTTAAGTAATAATAATGCCAAAAGATTTAACCCATTGCTGCACTCTAAGCGGTACTCCGTACCACATTTTCCTAATTTCTGAAAATGCGCGGTTAATATTAATTATATATATATATAAATCTGTCCTTGTCGAAGGAGCAAACTTTTGCTTTCCTCAAATCATCAGGGCTTAATTCAGGTACAGAGGGATTAATTTTCGAACAAGAATCGAATCACCGACCGATATTGCTCTTTCTCCATTTTTCTAAAATCTGCGGACACGACAGCTCACACACGTGGTCAAAGCTAAACTACGAGTCCGATTCGGCTGAAATTTGGACAACAGCCGTCTAGGACAATGTACTCCACGATAGTAAATTTCTCTTGCGATATCGGCGCCATCGGGCGCTGAGGCTAACTACTTATCGGACCACCATCGTATATAAATATTTTAGTTCAAAAGCTTATCAATTCGTATTAATTCAGGCGACTATGGGTAATATAAATCTGAAAAACATTTAAATTTCAATATTTGGCCACACAAATGTTCAAAATTAACATTTTTAAAGTCAGGAATTTCGTATCTTCCCTTCGCACAATAATTTCAAATAGTTTTAGTAAAAAACAAACTTTTTTTTCTACGGAAAAGTGCCAACATTTTAAATTAATTTATCTTTTTTGTTTATAAAAATTTTAATTGTTTTAATTCGCCAAATATTATCAGGCCCATATCATTTTTTTAAATATTCAAGGCAATTCAGATACAAAGGAAAAATGAGTCTGAAAAACAGAATATTAAAAAAAATTTCAACAGAATTTGAATAAAAAAAAGATTTTTCCTAATTTTTATAAATGTTTTGCAATTAAATATCGTTCCTGCATAAAAGCAAAGCAGTTTTACCAAAAAGACAAAAATATGTACCGTAAATAACACTATTTGTCAATTTCCTTATTAAATTTGTTTGTAACAATTAAATGGATTATTAAATTATTTGTATTCTGTAATTCGACATGCATCGATATAAGATTATTTAAAGTTTGCCTTGAGACGATGTCAGGGTACCGTGCCATACCTGACGGCTCATCTGACCTTTCCTATTGTAAAGCGCTCAAACTCGAGCTCGCTGCCCAGCGGGCCGATGTGATGCTCAACTGGAGGCTACTGTGTTACATTACCTAATGAACTCTGTTTCCCACCACTACGGAGGTCAAGTTAAAGGCGCGTTTTTTACGCGGGGCTCCTCTGACGTTTAAAATTATACTAATTGCAAAATGATTACATTTTAAGGTTTAAGAATATTTTGAATTTATAATATCTGAGAGGCTACTATGATACATAGTCGATTGCAAACAATTTTCTTCTTGGAAAAATTTATAAAAATTGTTACAAATTTTTAAAATTAAAAAACAGAAAAAGCAGATACTTCCATGAAAAATAAAAAGGCTGTTTCAATTTTCAATAGTTCAAATACTCAACAGCTGGACATTCGATGGTCGTAAATTAAAGAAAATTATAAATTGAATTTTCAACACCAGTATTTTTAACAGTTTGATAATTAACTGTGGAAAACTGAAAAAAATTAAATTTTTAATTTATTTTAATTTGTAGCAGTTGAACTTTCAACTGTTATATAATTCAATTTTCTTCAATTTTCAACAATTGAAGGTGTAACTGTTAAAAGTTATTAAAAATTGAAACTTCCAGAGCTGGATTTTAAATAGTCGGAAAATAATTTTGAAATATTCTTCAATTTTCAACAGTTAAAAATGACAGTTATATTCTAAATTTTCTTTAAGTTTATGCGGTTGAAAATTAAATTTTTTATTCATTTCAATATTCAACAGCTGAGAATTGAAATCTGAATTTCCAATTTATTTCCATTTTCAACCACAGGAAATTCAATTTTCAACAGTTGAAAATGAAATTCTAAATTATCTTTAATTCGAAATTTCCTCAAACTTTCCCAAAGTTTGAAAAAACTTCAAAATTGTATTTCGAAATCTTTGGAATATCCGAAATTTTCCATAACTGCTGAATACATTTGTAAATTACTTTAATTTTTCCTAGAACTTTGAAAAAATTCTGCAAATTTACAAAAATTTCCTAAAAATCTTCCATATTTTTTTTTTGATCCTGATTTCGTAAAGAAATGTGCATTTCTTAAGACATTTTTCAGTATAATAGGAGCTGAGATATCTACGCAGTAGTATACGTTATAAAATTATCAAAAAATTGTATACAGAATCCATACAAAGTCGTAGTGTCGGCTGGTTTAAATGGGAGACTTGATTTAAATGTACCTACGCAACATAATACAGTAGCCTCCGGTTGAGCACCACAACGCTCTGCCGAGTTTCTAGCTCAAGTTCGAGTGCGATTTTTCCCAATACACTGTGCCTCGGTTCTCGCTAAGCGTCGTTTAACGTCGGTTAATGCGGTTAAGGGGATTTATCAGCATTATAAAACGGGATTTCAGTTTCCGGCCGCACGGTTAAATTTTTTTTTGTTGATATTTTGCATACCTCATCTAAATATTGGGCTGTTTTGCCGGCTAGATTCGGTTTTTTGAAAAAATGTTTATATATTACGTTACAAATAAAAAGAAAAGAATAATAGAAAAAATGCAGTGATGCTCAGTACTAGCTGAGTGTGTATTCTCAGAGCCTGCCCAATCGATCCCCCTCAAATTTTGTAGGCAGACTCCCCGGAGCGCGAGCGGAGACTCGGGAGCGCATCGAATGACCCGAAACGAATCACCCTTTCATTGTTATGAGATGCAGGCCGGTTAAAAAAACTGAAATGATGAAAGCATCGCGTGATTCGATTTTAATTAGCAGAAATAGTGAATTCATATAATTTCAAAGAAGTGGAAGAAAGATTCACAAAAATCGGTTAATATTTGCAGTAATAATAGAAATGTTGAAGTGCACACGATAGCATGCCTAGATGCAACGCACTGTGGGAGAAAGCGCATTTTTTTCGTTCAAAACAGTCCACAGCCTTCAACTTTGCAACGATCTGCAATTATTTTTGTTTTAAATTAAAATGCGCTAAATTTCCAAGAGCACCTTCATCAGAGGTTGTTGCATTTTCATTTGTTTCTTTATTCCATGTTTACTCGAAGTATACAAAAATCGGGATTTTTCACAAAATTATTATTCACTCTTTAACGACGGTTTGCATATAATGAAAATCATCTCAAAGCAATGCAAGAGTACTCCCAGAATACAAGTAATTTCATTATTATCTGTTTAAATGGTTATGCAGAAATGACATTGACAAAGAGGCCAATAGTGTAATTTTTGTTGACGAAAAATGTTTTCGGATGAATATGCTTCAAATTATAGTGAGAGTGACTGTTAGTCACAATTTTCATGAAACATCAACAATTGTCAATGTTGTAAACAATTTTTTTGCAAAAATTTGGAATTTATTTCTTTCTCCATTATCTGAAATTATGTAGATATTCGGAAAAGTGGTATATGTTTCATTATGTGTGTTTGAATACTACAGCTGTTCATTTTGTAAACAAATTAAATAAGTAAATATAAAACTTTGTCCTGGAAAATAATTTTTGTTACGCTGAAACTGCTTCGAATCTATTTGAGAGAGATTTGCAGTAACATAGGTTCAATTACATTTGTTAAAATACAAATGCTAAACAAATGAAATAAGTAAATACAAAACTGTGACTTTCCGGCCTGCAAAATACTTTTTCTTGCACTGAAATTGCTTCAAATTTTGGTGAGACAGATTTTCTGTCATTAATTCAATGTAAAAATTAACAATTGATCATTCTTATCATCTATTTTTGTAATTTTAAATGTCAAAAATTTTTCATGTGTTTGAAAAGACCATTTACTGATCCATTTTATCAGATCAATTTAACAGTTACCTAAGGCTTAAAGACACATAGAGCCTACAATTGGTATCCACCTGCAATTAAATCTTCAAGGGCTGTCCTATAGTTGACCCTGCAATATAGTCTGTCTGCACATCTAGATGGCCCAACTGACCTTCCATTGCTCTCCGTGCAGAAAAGAATTCTGCGCCAGAGATGTATATACGAAGGATCTGCATGCACTAATAACGCAGCTCATGAACAAGGTTTTGAGTATTTAAATTCACGTAGAACTAACTGCGTTGGATGTGCAAACTTTTGTGTATTCTGCAGCTGTGGTGGTCGTTAGAAAGTTGGGCCGTTGAGCTAATCGTAGAAATGCAGTCTGTGCCTTAGGAAGGGAACGAGAAACACCATGGAAAATCTCGTTGGATATAGATGTCAGTAAAGTAAAAAGTACATTAAAAACAAATACTAAAAGATATATTAGATTTAATTTCAGATTTGACTTGAAATCAGAAAAAAACTAATATTAAGTATAAAAACTATCTTGAATAAAGCACTAACTTACCATACATTGGAGCTAAGCGGAGCGTGTGTCGAAAACCGGCTCACCAGCAACTTTATTTTGTTATAATTAATTATCTCTTTCGTTTGCTAATAAGTTTTATAATTAGCGATTGTTTTCCATTTGACAAATATTAAACTTATTTTTAAATCTTGTTTCATGCAATGTTATTAGTTATAACGGATAAAAAGTTCATTCGTATCATATTCTCAGTTCTGGAAATTTGTTTAGATTGTGGAAAAAAACTCGTGGAAAACTTGACTTCCAGAATTTTGTGGAAATTAGTGCAATAAATGATATTTTTTGGCACCCAGGAGAGCTTCTGCAACTTTTCACAAGGATATAATAGCTTTTTTGTCCGTACCCCCTTGAAAGCGCAACATTTCATGCATGTCAAGCAGGCGCATTGTCCACAATTTCAGGCCGGTGACAACTGCACATGCTTACTTCACGAGTAGCACTTTATACCTGCTCAGCATTATACCTTCAGAGTGCATTAGGGTACTAGTTATTAGCTTCCCATACCTGCTCCTTGTGAATGAAAAGTTGGATTTTCAAGTAGGAATCGGACAAACAGTATCGTTATGCATCACTGGCGTGGAAGGAAGCAATTTCGACCAGCCTAATATTGTCAACCTTGCTTCATTCACTCGGGCCGCCAACTTCACACTCTTTAAAACTGCTTTCATGATGCCCTTGATACACAATCTATCATTTCGTCATGCAGAATGAATTTTGCACAAAAAAAGTATTTGATTAGAAACAAAACGAGAAAATGTTTCCATCAAGCGGATCAAGAATTTTCCTCTTGGAAAGGGATTTGAGTGTACCTTGGCGTATACCGTCATATATTAGTTTAAAAAAATACCCAAAAGTATTTTTTTTAAATTCGAACAAATGGCGGAGATATGAGACTTTGAAATTTTTGGTAACTTTTTACGAAAAGTTCTATATCTTTGGTCCTAATTAATCGATTTAACTGTTCAAGGTCAGAAATTGTTTGTAATGGAATTTAAATTTAAACAAAAGAATGTGCATAAGGAAAAAATGGTTTTTAATATTTTTTCGAACAATAAAATAAATAAAATCGCGTTTTTTAAAATACGTGTTTTTGAATTTTTTATATTTTGTTTCAAAGAAAGTTAGAGCGACATATGAACGAATAATGTGAGTATGTTGGAATTCTTTGATTCCAGAATTAAAGAATGCATTATTTGGTAAGACGAACCTTGCACCTTGAGGAACTTTGTCTTTACTTCTGTCCTAGATATGGAAATTACAGCGAGTATTTGTTATGTACCCTGCATTGTATTACAATTGTTAAATTTTTCACTTAAAAACGCTTCTTCTGCATTGTTATTCAGAATTCCATATGAATGTCTTTAAAGTGAGTTTTAGCCCAGGCGTACATTTTTCTAGCATTATTAATCCGATTGTCGTATGCACGCTAAGGGTTCGTTTTAGTAGCCGCTCTTTTAGAAATGCCACTAATACCATCACAAGGCCTTTTTCCATATTTTAGTTTTTTGAGTTCTCAAAAAAATGTCAAAAAATTTTTTTTCTCTACAGAATTTTGTTTCTTTAAATTTAAATGACATTACAACCAATTTCAAAACTTAAAACGGTGAATCAGTTAATCAAAACCAAAGATATGGAACTATAAAAAAAAGTGACCAAAAACTTCAAAGTCCCATATCCCCGCCATTTTTTCGCATTTTTGAAAAATACCCAGGAGTATTTTTCTTTACTAATATAGGACTGTAGGACTGAGTCATAGCCAAATCCCTTTCCGAGAGGAAAATTGTTGATCCGCTTGTCATGGACTCCACCTTGATAATATGCCTGATTTATAAGTGAGGCTAAGAATAAGTTTTGTTTTGTCTGAAGTGACAATAAACAGATTATTTAACGTAGCCATCAGTTTTAGTGCTTTTATTCTTCTGTTTTTAATTAATAGAAAACTTATAATTTATTAATGATCCCGTAAAATTTTCCTCTAAAGCGCCTTATTTATGAGTGAGCGACTTAGTCCCACAGTTTGTGGGTAAGTCGCTCATACTTAAAGGGATGATAAATAGTTGTTTATGAATTAAATGTATGTTTATGCTTCATATAACGAAATACGGTCAGATAGAGATTATATATTTAAACACGGAGAAAAATATCTAGTTGGGCTAACTAGATGAATCTAGTTACGCGCGTCTAGTAAATTTAAGACGGAAGTTTCGTAAAGCTTACTCGATGTCTGGTAAGTTGTCTAGTAGATATAACTATATGTCGAGTTATGGAAAATGGTGTCCATAACTAGACATCTAGTAGCGTGTTGCCCTCCACTACTCTTTGACTCCCTTCGTTGCTCCCTCCTACACCATTTACCAATCACTATTCCTCCCTCTAGCCTGCATCCTAATTTTCAGCGTCGTCACCTCTAGTTTCTTCTCGACGCTTGCATTTCCGTGTCCTGTGCGTTATACTGGCCATTTGCAAGATTGCAACAAGTGTGAAGTGACGTGTTTTTATTTGTGTTTCATTTACGTGTTTTAAACTGAGTGACTTCTGTGACGATAAAGTGAATAATCTACTGGACTTGTGGAACCTCTCCTGTCACAAGGCTATATTGCAAGGTACGTAAACTTTGTTTGTCTTCAGTGTCGACGCCATGTTGTAAATATTCTTTTATATTGATATATTCTTAACTTATAATTTTTATGTTTATATTGTTTGGCTCATAATGTTCGCATTGCATATATTCTAGCTTTAGACGCTGTTCTACTTCTGCTTTTTATTCTTCTGTCAATTGAATAATTTATTTAATAAAAAAACTTTCATTTTAATCTGATGTGTACATTTTTAAGCCTATCCCAATGATCGCAATTTTAGGTAAACAAAAGTAAATTCATAACTAATAATTAAAATAAAGAAAATATATCAGAGGAGAGAGGTGGGCCAAGTAGAAAACAACCATGATTTATGTGAACACAAAACAAGGTTTATTTGCCTGGCATGAAAACCCTCAACTCAGTGAGTGGAGAGAAAAGCCCTTTATAATATTAATTAATGTTAGGAAGCTCTCACCATCGGGCACTCACATAATCCAAAACACGACCAATCCACAAGATACAAAATCCAAGGCGAAGACGATCCGGTCAGAAAGGGACATGAATGCAGAGATCAGCTCTTACAATGAGAACCACAAGAAAATGGAACAGCCACTTTTGCACTCGCGATCAGCTCTTACAATGAGCACCACAAGAAAATGGAACAGCTTTTCAAACTTAAAACGTAACTTCTATTTTTTGTTGAAAACGTTTTTGTTTAATTAAACTATTTGGTTGAAAATTCAACTATTTCGATAAAAAATTCAACTGTTTGCTGTTGGGTCGAAAATTCAACTGTTTTGTTGAAAATTCATGTATTTTGTTGAAAATTCGTCTTTTTAGGTATAAAATCAATCTTATTTTTTGAATATTTATCTTTTCGGCTGATTCAATTATTTTGTTACAAATTCGGCTTCCTTAGTTCAATTAAACTTGTAGAAAATTCGTTTTTTTTGTTGTTGAAAATTCATTTTTTGAACTAAAAATTTAACTATTCCATTTTTGGTTGAAAAATTATTATATATTTTTTAATTAAACTATTTGGTTGAAAATTCAACTCTTTTGGTAGAAAATTGAACTATTTAGTTAAAAATTAAACTATTTATTTGAAAATTAAACTATTTATTTGAAAAATTAACTACTTGGTAGAAAATAAATGTTTGTTGTTGAAAATTCAGTGTCAGGTGGAAAATTCAACCGTTTTGTGGAAAATTCGTGTATTTTGTTGAAAATTCGTCGTTTTGAGCAGAAAATTAATCTTCTTTTTGAAAATTAAAGGAAAAACTACGGTTGTCAATGAGGGACGACAGGGGTAAAAAAAATCCCCAAATTGGAAACGTAGTTTATGGATGATCCCTGTGTTACTCAATCATCGAATGTAGATTTTTTTTTTTTTAAATTGATTATTTTTCTTAAAGGCATTTACATTATACGGGACATATCGGAGATTTTATAATCGCAAGTGAAGACGCAATTGCAAAAGGAATAAGACGAATTGTAGCTCTCACTGGTCCAGAAGCTTCAAAGGCTTTAACGAAGGCACAACTGCTGCAAAAGCGTCTTGAGAAGCTGCAAGATGAAGTCAAAAATAATACAAATTCGTTTGATTCGAAGGAGTATGTTAAAAAGATTGTGGAATTAACTGAGGATATTTCCCATGCTACGATTCCCTGTTGGAGAAAGGCAAGTCTTTAATTTGTCATATTTGTAATCTAAAAAGAATTAATTCTTTCTGGAATATAATGACAGACTTACACTCATATCCTTTTTCCCTGTTTTCAAGAAATCTCTTCTTTTTCTCGATTTTTCGCTTAGATTCGAACTGAATTAATAGAGAATAATAATAAGATCCAACTATATTGCGTTGAAAGTTAATTGTGTTTAATTGAAAAGTCTACTATTATTTTCAACTTATTTGAAAATTCCATAATTTTATTAAAGTTTTTTTCTTTTTTGACCGAAAAATCTTTTTTACTTGCAAATTTGTCGTTTTGGTTTGAAAATTCAGCTCTTTTGGTTAAAAGTGCAACTGTTTGATGGAAAATTAATCTATTTTGGTTGAGAATTCAACTATTTTGTTGAAAATGCACCATTTTTGGCTGAATTCAACTGTTTTTAATTTAAAATAAAAAATGTTGTTGGTTGAAATATCAACTGTTACATTTTTTGCTAAGAATAAATCTTTTTGGTGAAAAGTTGAACTAAGTACTTTGTTAAAAATTACTTTTTTTGGTTGAAGATTCATCTCGCGGGTTGAAAATTAGTTTTTTTTTTATTTAAAGTTAATTTTTTTTAACTGAAAAGTTAACTATTCCATTCTACATTCAAAAATCATGTATTTTGTTAAAAATTCGTCCTTTTGGTTAAATTCAACTGTTTTTTATATAAAATTTAATTATTTTTTGGTTGAAGTATCAACTATTACATTTTTCGTTAAGAATTCATGTTTTTAGTTGAAGATTCATTTCTGGTTGAAAATTATTTATTTTTTTGTTGTTGTTAAAAATGTACCAGTTTGGTCGAAGATTAACCTTTTTGTTGAAAATCCCTTTTTTTCGAGTTAAAAATGCAACTGTCTTGCAGAAAATTCATCTTTTTGGCTTGAAATATCAACTGTTTGGTAGAAAATTCTACTATTTCGTTTAAAATTCAATTGTTTTGTTCAAAATTAACTTTCTGGTTGGAAATTCATTTATTTGGTAGAAAAGCTGTATTTTTGGCTTGAAAATCCCACAATTTTGTTGAATTTTTTGTTCCTTCTTCTCTACAAAATCTGGTTTACTTACAGATTTGTCGTTTTTATTTGAAAATTCAGCTCTTTTGGTTAAAAATGTAACTGTTTGGTTGAAAATTAATCGATTTTGGTTGAGAATTTAACTATTTTGTTGAAAATTCGCCCTTTTTGGTTGAATTCAACTGTTTTTAATTAAAAATTAAAAAATTTCTTGGCTGAAATATCAACTCTTCCACGTTTTGCTAATAATAAATCTTGTTGGTGAAAGTTGAACTAGGTACTTTGTAAAAATTAATTTTTTTGGTTGAAGATTCATCTCTCTAGTTAAAAATTCGTTTGTTTGGTTGAAAATTAATTTTTTTTAACTGAAAATTTAACTATTCGATTTTATGATAAAAATCATGTATTTTGTTGAAAATTCATCCTTTCTGGTTGAATTCAACTGTTTTTTATTTAAAATTGAAATCTATTTTTGTTGAAGTATCAACTATTAGATTTTTCGTTAAGAATTCATGTTTTTGGTTGAAGATTCATATCTGGTTGGTTTGGTAGAAAATACAACTATTTGGTTTAAAATTCAATTTTTTGGTTCAAAATTATTTATATGGTGGAAAATGCATATTTTGAAATTGAAAAAAACAACTTTTAAGTTGAAAAGCCGTTTTTTTAGTTTAAAAATTCCACAATTTTATAGAAACTTCAACTATTTTGTTAAAAATTAACTTTTTTGTTGAAAAATCATATTTATGGTTAGGAAATTGAACTGTTTTGTAGAAAATTCGTCTTTTTGGCTTAAAACTGCAACAATTTAATGACATTTTTTTATTTCTTGACTGAAAAATATTTCTTACTTCAAATTGGTTTGAAAATTAATCCGTTTTGTTTGAGAATTTAACTATTTTGCTCAAAATTCGCCCGTTTCGGTTGAAAATTCATTTTTTTAACTGAAAATTTAATTATTACATTTTTTGTTGAAAATTCTTATCTTTTTTTTTTAATTCGTCCTTTTATGGTTGAAATCAACTGTTTTTGACGTAAAAGTGAAATATTTTTTGGCTGAAGTATAAACTATTACATTTTTTTTTGTTTCTTCATCTTCATTCGTTGAAAATTCAACTACTTGGTTGAAAATTGATCTACATACTTGGTTGAAACTTGAATTACTTTGTTAATTATTATTTTCTTTTTTGAAAATGTAACTACTCCATTTTTGGTTGAAAATTAATCTTTTTTTAGGTGAAAATTCAACTATTTGGTTAAAATTTCAAGCACTTTTTTGAAAATTCATTCTTTGAATTCAATTGAAATATTTTTTGGTTGAGGTATCAACTATTACATTTTTTGTTGAGAATTCATATTTTTGGTTAAAGATTCATCTCTGATTGAAAATTGGACCAATTTTATTTAAAAAATTTTCTTCCTTGACTAAAAAGTCGTCTTGATGGAAAGTTCAACTGTTTGGTTTAAAATTCGTCTCTTGCTTCAAAAGTCAATTTTTTGGTTGTAATTGCATCTGTTTTGTTGAAAATTATTTATTTTTTTAATTGAAAATTTAACTATTTGGTTGAAAATTCACTTTTCTTGGTTGAAAATAAATTTTGGGTTGAAAATTCATCTTTTCGGGTTCAATAGTCGAATATTTCTAAAAAGATCGACTTTTTAGTCGCTTCTGCATGACCTTTTGATAGGACGCGTGGTTTTTGTTTTATTCGTGTGAAATCACCTGAATCATAAAAAAAAATTTGGAGAAACGATAAAAGCAACGAAAAAATAAACTGACAAAAGTTGTTCACCCAAAAAGAGCTACAAATTTTTTATAAATCATTTCTCGATGGAATGCGTAGTTTCTGTTCTTATCATAGAAAGTTATATTTGAAGAAAAAAAAAATTAGAAAATCGACACAAAATACGGAAAAAATTCATGAAAAAATCTTATTTACCAAAAAAAGGTAAAGCTGTTCAGCCACAAAAGATCTACAAATTTGTTAATTAATTTTAAAAATCAGGAATTACGAACTTTTGTCTATTAATTTGATGAAAGTGTTATTTTCACATTCTCATCTCAATAAGAAGGTTTTGGTTTTATATCAAAATTGAGTTTTTTCGGATTTCATAAAATCTCGACGTTTTTGGACTCACAGAATGAGAAGCAATTGATTTTGTTTCGGTGCCTGTCTTTGTAGTCGGTAAACACGGTTACGTTCGAAGGAATCAACCGATTATATCGCTCTTTGGCATATTGTTTTAAGGGCTGGGAAAAAAAAACGATTCCGATAACCAGCCATTTTTTACTAACGGTTCTGGATTTACCCATCAAAAATCCTTTTGAAAAAATAAAAAATTCCTTTTCCAGTAAAACCAAATGAGATATGAAAAAATTGTTCAGACGAAAAAATGTTCCAATCAAAAAGGTGCAAACAATTTTCGCATTACACCTTTTTTAATAAGACGCATATTTTTCTCTCTAATCGTGAAAACTGTTATTAAAAAGTGAAAATTCCATATTACTGTCAAATTATGAAAAATGCGAATGAAATAAATGAAAAAAAACTTGATCGCCTGAATAATATCTACAAATTTGTTGCTGATAATTATTCGATAGGACGTGTTTTTTTTTTATTTTAAAAACCAGACCATAAAAATAAGTATGCTTTAATATCAATGCACATTATTAATTGTAAAAATATATATTCATTCCAATAATAGACTTTTTAGGGCAGCTGCCATCAGGGAAAACGTCAAATAAGGAAAAAGTATTAGAGTTATCATGAAAAAAAAAAATTTGTACTTTACATTGCAATCAAAATTAGCAGTTCCAGGCCGAGGTGCAGGAATTTATATAATATATATTTGATATAATAGCAGATTATTTGTATTCATATTATTAACAATAAGTGTGAGAACGCTGATAAGCAAAATCAAGAAGTACGTTCTTATTTTATAATTATAATTTTTTGCTTCTCCAGGCTGGAAATTTGAAAATTATATGAAAAATGTGAAAAATCCATTCTTAAACAAATTTGGAAGTATTAAGTTTTGCATATTTTTAAAATCAATAATGAATAACTAATACTTTTTAATTGTTTCATTTCTGAATGGACACATTTAAATTGGGATGATTCAAAATTAAAAAATTCTAAAACAGAAATTCTGAAGACTAAAAGATATTAAAAATTGAAATATTTTCAGATTAGGGTTTGAATTTTGTTTAAATTGAAATTCATTCAAAAAAATTGGTCTAAAATCAAAAAATAAATGTTAATCATTTTAAAGTTAAATTATTATAAGCTATACAAAAAAGTTAAAAATAATAAGTAATTTCGAATAAAATATTTCATTCACAATGAAATGTAATGTTCGATTAGAAAAATTAAATTATTTATAATCAATTAACATTTATTCTAACGGAATAATTATTTTGTTGAATATCAAAGAACTATTTGACTGAGATAAATGCATATTGATTCAATTGAAACAAAGACATATTTTATTAATAGATGTCAGCGTAATTTTTGAAAATTAAATATTTCTTTTGATCCAAAGATACGAGCATCTCGGGAATCGAGAACTCCAAAGATACGAGCGTGAAAGGAGCTCCCACTTCTGCGACGTGTAGATTTCGGGGGTAATCCGTGAGAACGCACACAGGCCTATGGCGCGCATGCGCGCGTATGCGATTCGCAGTGAACAAACATCGAATTCAAAGGAGCGCGCATTCGCGCGCGCCTCACTCTCGTCTAGGGTGGGAAAAAATTACGCTCGCTCCTTTGGAGTCGGGACGCTTGTATCTGTGGAGTGCTCGTATCTTTGGAGTTCGCGTGTACCTTGCAATCTATTAGAAATCCCTCTATTATATAGAGGATCGTCTTTTTTCAAAGATCGAAATGAAATCTACTTTCCTATTAATAATTTCATGCAAAGAGAACATGAAATAGATTCAAAATTAAAAGTAGATAGACAAACAAGCTCCTTTTCGGCTTATTAGAGACAAATAAATAACAAAGGAAAAAAGAAGAATTAAATCTAAAAGCAATTGAATATTCCTTAGACTCTTTGGAAATACACTTGAAGTTTTTAAATTCTTTGAAATCTTTTGAAATCAATTCGAACATTTTAAAGCTCTTGAAAATGCCTTAGAATTTTTTCAAATACCATAAAATAATCCAAAACCTTTGAGTGATATTATATTACTGAAACCAATTAAAAAATTCATAGGATCTCTCAAAATACCCTAGGATATTTGAAATCCTTTCAAATATTTTGAAATTCATGACATCTTTTCAAGCTATTTAAAATCCCTTGAAATTTTTAAAAATGCTCTAAAATCTTTCCAATCCTTAGAAATTGTTCTAAGTTATTGAAATAAAAAATCTTTTGATTCTTTGAAAATCACTTGAAACTTCTTGAAGCTCCCAAAAATGTCTTGGCATCTTTTAGGATGCACTGACAACTCTCAAATCATTCATAACTTTTTGAAATTCTTCGAAACTTTTTAAATCTTCAGAAAATGCCTTATAATCCTCCAAAATACTCTGAAATCAATTGAAAACTCCTTGCATTCTTGAAAAACTTTTGATTTCTTCAAAATCAAATAAAAATTTTAAAAACAGCCTAAAATATTTCAAATCCTTTGAAATTCTTTCAAATTAATCGAATAAAAGAAAATTCCCCGTAGTCTTTAGAAACTCCCCAAAATATTTCCAGAAATTTTAACATTTTGAGAGTTAAAACTGTGCTTTTTCCAGGTCTGATTATCTCGATCAATTTTCGGCGAGTTTATGTGAGATTTTCTAAAGGGCTTCATTTAACATTGCTGGGCGGATCGCTCACTGGAAGTTGTTTGAGGGTTGAGGTTGCCTGGATGCTTTTGACCGGCGAGCCCGGGAGGGCCCAATTGTCCATTGACCTCATTTTTCAATTAGACATTATTCAGAAATAAACGATTTTTGGCTTTTTTGTGATTTCTTGGGCATCGCTGAAGTATCTTGAATGTGTCCTGCAAGTGTGAGCTCATTTCAGTAGTATCTGGCCGAGTTGGAACGATTTGGGTTTTGGGGCTTCATTGAATCAGGGAGAAACTTTTTTTGGATATTTTTTTTTTTATCATTGAAAATAGACATTTGGCAACTGAAATTCTAATAGAAAAGGGTTTCATCATATCCTTATCCTCTGCAGTTCTACATTTTCGGAAGATTGATTTTTCAATTTTGAAAATTTTCTGTTTTTGAGACGATCGGACAGTACTTCTACGTGTTTTCGAGCGTCGGGCTGGTTCTTGCATCCGTCCGGTCAATTAGGAAAGGGATTAATTGATTGGTTTTCACGGAATTTTATGATAATGTTCGAATATTTTTCTAATTGATTTATAGTGATTTGAATTTGAAATTGTTAAAGATAAACTTTCTACCATAGGGATAAGATTTCTATTCCAAATGACTAATTTCAAACAAAAAAGTAAAATTTCAACCAAATATTTGTCTTTTGAACCCAAAAAATATGAATTTTCTAGAAAAATGAATTTTCAACCACCAAATATTCATTTTTTGACAAAAAAATTTATTCTTAATTAAATTGTTATTTTTTTTTACAAAATGAGCTTTTTTTGACCAAAAAGTTTATTTTCAATCACGAAAGAAGAATTTTTAACCAAGTAGTTGAATTTTCAACAACAGCAAAATTAATTTTTGAGTAAAAAGTTGAATTTAAAACTAAATAAATGAACTTTTAAGGAGAAGAGACAAATTTTCAACAAAATAGTTGAATTTTCAACTTATAAAGAATAATTTTTTAGCCAAAAATGGAATAGTGAAATATTCAAATGAAAAAAAATTAATTTTCAATTAAAAAAAAAAACGAATTTTCAATGAAACAGTTAAATTTTCAACCCAAAGAGTTGGTTCTTAAAAAAACTAATTTTCAACGAAGTAGTTCAACTTTGAACCATGTAGTTGAATTAAAATAAAAAAGATTTTTCAGCAAACTAATTCAATTTTCAACAAG
The DNA here is from genome assembly GCA_011634705.1 of Andricus grossulariae. Classification (NCBI taxonomy): domain Eukaryota; kingdom Metazoa; phylum Arthropoda; class Insecta; order Hymenoptera; family Cynipidae; genus Andricus; species Andricus grossulariae. The sequence goes on from JAABKJ010075445.1 coordinate 295,262, forward strand.
AGATAAAATTTAGGTCCATTAAATCGTTTCATATTTTCTGAAATAAATGAATTTTCATCTCATAAAAAATAAAAAATTTTAACCAAATATGGAATAGTCAAACTTTCAGAAAAAAAGAGTAGTTTCCATTAAAAAAGCGAATTTGCAACAAAAAAGTTAAATCTTCAACAAAAGAGGTTGATCCTAAAAAAATTAATTTTTAACAACGTAGTTCAACTTTTAACCGAGTAGATGAATTTAAAAAAAAAAAGATTTTTTTCAAACAAAATACCTAAATTTTCAACCAAAGAGATGAACTTTTAATTAAGATAATGAATCTTCAAAAAAAAAAAATTTTCTATCAAAAAAAGAATGAACTTTTAATAAAAAATTGTTGGTTTTTCTAATTGACTTCTAATAATTCAGTTCAGATTTGAGGGAAAACACGAGAAAAGGGTGAAAAGGGGGTAGTTTTTTGACAAGATCTAAATTTTTAATAAAATTAAAAAATTATGATTTAACATAAAAATGCAAGATTTTAACGTTTTTGAAAAATTCGTGTAAGTTTAAAAGATAGTTAGAAGTGTTAAAAAAAAAATTATTTGAAAATTTGAAAAAAAATTTTCAGGTTGAAAATATGTAAATTTTTTAATATTTTGAAATAATGATTTTGAAGCTTATTAAGCATTTTGAAAAATTTCACGATAATAAAAAATATTCCTTAAAATTCATGGGATAATTCAAACTCATGTTTTATTTTGAAAAATTAATTTGAAAAGAGTATATAAGAAGACTTTAAAACATTTGCAAAGATTTCCAAAATTGTCAAACTAGAATCTCGAAGATTTGAAGGTATATTTTTTATTTTTCAGAATTTTGAGAAAATTTTTGAAAAAATTCAAATGATTTCAATAGATTTTTAGAAGGCCTAAATATTTTGAAAATGTTGAACAAAAAATTTAAATTTTGAAAATATTTACAAAAATTCAAATCAAAAAATGAATTTTTAAAATTTTCGAAGTTTTTCAAGAAGTTGGAAAGGCTTCAAGAAAATAAAAAACTTTGCTTGAGATTCCTGGGAAAAATTATATTTTTATTTTGAAAAACTAATTTTTAAAGAAAATTCAAAAAGGTTTTGAAACATTTCAAAATATTGTTACAAATGTGAAAAAAATTTGGAAGATTTTATCTGAAGATTGCCTGAAATCTTAAAAAATCTTTTTGAATTTTTTCAACAATCTTACAAAAATAATATTTGTATGACCTTAAAAACAAATGAAAAATAAACCTAAACAAAAAATATTTATTCAAATTTTACAGTGAAAGGAATTTTATTTTCGGAATTTTGTAGGCTAAAAATTAAAATTTTGAATATTTTAAAAATATTTTTTCCTTTGTTCCATTGATTATTATCATTGAATTATGAACATATTATATAAATAACATAAATTATTCTAGTCCTAATAAAGATTTTAATTTTGAATTTTAAAAAAGGCCAGTTCAATTCATGACAAAGAAGAAAACTTTTGAACAAAATAGCTGAATCCTCAGCCAAAAAATTAATTTTTACGAGTTGCATTTTTAACAAAGAAAAATATTACATTTTTTGAAAAAGAGACGAATTTTTTATGAGGCAGTTTAATTTTTTAACACGAAAATATGCATTTTTAACGACGAAGATCAATTTTGTCCAAAAAAAGACGAATTTAAAAAAAATAGTGACATTGTCAACTAAAGTGATGAATTTTTAACTAAAATGATGAAACTTTAATGAAAAAAAAAAATTAAAAAATTTACAAAGTACTTGAATCCTCGACCAAAAAAGATTAATTTTCAATTAGTTGCATTTTTAAGGGACGAATTTTCAACAAAATAGAATTCGCAACCAAAACAGATTAAATGATTTTGAATACCAAAAGAAATTTAAATAAATGTTTCTTTTTTAGGTTTATTTTTCATTTTCTTACGGTTATAGAAATATAATTTTTGTAATATTTGTAGCAATATTTTGAAATGTTTTAAACCCATTTCGAATTTTCTTTAAAAATTAATTTTTCAAAATAAAAATTTTCCCAGGAATCTCAAGGAAAGTTTTCTTTTTCATTTTTTTTAAGTTATAGAAATATCATTTTTGTAATATTTGTAGCAATATTTTGAAATGTTTTAAACCCATTTTAAATTTCCTTTAAAAATTAATTTTTCAAAATAAACATTTTCCCAGGAATCTCAAGGAAAGTTTTTTATTTTCTTGAAGCCTTTCTAACTTCTTAAAAAGCTTCGAAAATTTTGTCGAAATGTTTAAAAATTCACATTTTAATTTGAATTTCTTTAAATATTTTCAAATTACAAATTATTTTTCAAACATTTGCAAAACATTTAAGGCTTCTAAATATCTTTTAAAATTATTTGAATTTTTCCAAAAAGTTCCTTAAAGTTCTGAAAAATAAAAAAATGCCTTCCAATCTTCAGGTTCTGTTTTGCCAATTTTTTTAATCTTTTGAAATATGTTAAACCTTTTAAAATTAATTTTTGAAAATAAAAAATCAGTTTAAATCATCCCATGAATTTAAAGGAATATTTTTTATTATCGTGAAACTTTTCAAAATACTTAAGAAGCCTCAAAATCTTTATTTCCAAATATTCAAAAATTTACATATTTTCAACTTAAAAATTTTTCTCCAAGTTTTAAAATAATGTTGAATATTTTAAAAAACTTCTATCTTTCAAACTTACACAAATTTTTCATAAACATTGAAATCTCGCATGTTTATGTTAAATCAAAATTTTTTGAATTTAATAATTGTTCAATTTTGAATTCTTTCAATTAGAAATAATACAAGTTTCATTCCTCTGAATTTCAAATGATCTATTTTTGAAAATTCTAATCCAAAAATATTCCATTTTTAACGTTTTGAAATTGTCCTCTTTTGAAATTTTAATCTCAAATCATTCAATTTCAACATTCTTGAATTGAAAATAAAATTTTCCAATTCTGAACAGTGTTCAATTCAGTGTAGGGAATTTTATTTTTCTGAATTTTGTAGGCTAAAAATTAAAATTTGGAATATTTTTTAAATAATAATTTTATAATATAGAAAATATTATATAATATAATAATATATAATGATATAATAATAAATTAATTAATCTTCTTGGTTGAAAGTTGAACTACTTTATTAAAAACTCATTTTTTTGTTGAAGATTCATTTCTTTGGTTAAGAATTTAATAATTTTGTTAAAAATTCGTTTTTTGTTGTTGAAAATGAATATTTTTGGTTGAAAATTCATTTTTTTTGTTTAAAAAATTAACTATGTGGTGAAAAATTCATTTCTTTTAGTTTAAAATTCGTTTTTTTGGTTAAAAATTAATATTTTTAGTTAAAAATTATACTTTTTGTTTCAAAAATCAACTATTTGGCCAAATTTTTTTTGCTATTGAAATATAATGTTTTTAGTTAAAAATCCATATCTTCGGTTAAAAGTTAAACTATTTTGCTGAAAAATATTTTTTTGGAAGAAAATTAATCTTTCTGGTTGAAGAATAATTTTTTTTGATTAGAAATTGAAATATTTTGTTTAAAATTCTTTTTTTTTTAATAAATCTTCTTGGTTTAAAGTTAACTACTTTATTAAAAACTCATTTTTTCCTTGGAGATTAATTTCTTTGGTTAAAAATTTAACTATTTTATTGAAAATTAATATTCTTGGTTAAAAATTCATCTTTTTGTTTAAAAAATCAGTTAATATTATTTATTTATTACGAATTTTCAACGAAATAGTTAGATTTTCAACTAAAATGATGAATCTTCAACCAAAAATTATCAAACCTTTCCCAAAAGAGATGAATTTTCAAACCAAAAATACAAAAATAGACTTTTTAATTTAAAATAATTAATTTTCAACTGAAGAAATAATTGGATTTTCTCATTGGGTTCGATTAATTCAGTTCACATTTAAGCGAAAAAATGATAAAATAATGAAGTTTCTTAAAAACATGTGAAACAATAAGAATTCTTTAAAAAATGGGAAAAGCGAAGAAAGTGTCTGAAGTCTGTATTTACTGCTTTCTCAATTCAAAGTTGTTTTCAACAGGCTTGAATTTAAATTCAAATTACACTAAATTCTGGAATGCTATTTGTTTTAAATGAGAAACCTTGAAACTACTTGCATTTGCATGAAACGAGAAAAAAAACTATTAGAAATTGCGGAAAATAAACACAACAAAAACGAAACGACTTGAAAGAACCGTACTCTGGAAGACTTATGTTCAATATTCAACAAAAAATGAGTAAGAGTTCTCAGTTTTTTATTTTATCTCAGATTGCGAAACACTATTTGCAGTTAATGAAATTGCTTCTTTGCTTGAAAATTGAACTATTTTGTAGATTTTTTTGTTGCATTGAAAATTCTTTTAATTGAAAATTTAACTTCCATATTTTGTTAATAATTTGTCTTTTTGGTAGAAAATTAATCTTCTCGGTTGAAAGTCGAACGAACTGCTTTACTAAAAACTCATTTTTTTCGTTGAAGATTCATTTCTTTGGTTGAAAATAAATATTTTTGGTCAAAAATTCGTCGTTTTGTTTAAAAAAAAATGAACTATTTGGTCGAAAAATCATTTTTTTTTTTAAACAAAAAGATGAACTTTTAACCAAAGATATTAATTTTCATCAAAATTATTAAATTTGTAACCAAATAAATGAATCTTCAACGGAAAAAATGATTTTTTAATAAAATAGTTGAACTTTCAACAAGAAGATTAATTTAATCTTAATTAATTTAATCTTGGATCATGATTGGCTTTAAATAGTTCTTCGCAGTTTCAGATAAAATTAAAAACTGAGAATTAATTAATTAATCTTCAATGGAAAAAATAAATTTTTAATAAAGTACTTTAACTTTCAACCAAGAAGATTAATTTAAAAAAGAAAAGAATTTTCAACAAAATATTTAAATTTCTGATCAAAAAAATTATTCTTTAACCAAAAAAAAAAGATTTTTCAACTAAAAGATATGAATGTTTCGCCAAATAGTTAATTTTTTAAACAGAAACATGAATTTTCAACCAAAAAAATTGTTTTTCAGCAAAATAATTACATTTTTAACCACAGATATGGATTTTTAACTAAAAAAATTACATTTCAACAAGAAAAAAAATTAATTTTTGGCCAAATAATTGATTTTTGAAACAGAAAGATTAATTTTCAACCAAAAATATTTGTTTTCAACAAAAAATAAAAGAATTTTCAACTAAAAGGAATGTTTTTTCACCAAATAACTGATTTTTTAAAAGAAAAAGATGAATTTTTAACCAAAGAAATTAATCTTGAACGGAATAAATGAGTTTTTAATAAAGTAGTACAACTTTCAATCAAGAAGATTAATTTAAAAAAGAAAAGAATTTTCAACAAAATGTTGAAATTTCTGATCAAGAAAATTATTCTTCAACCAGAAATATTAATTTTTTTTACCATAGAATAATTTTCAAAAACAAGAAAAAAAAAATTTTAACTAAAAAAAAATCGCCAAATAGTTCATTTTTTGAACAAAAAGATGAATTTTCAACCTAAAATATTAATTTTCAACAAAAAAAAAAGAATTTTCAACTAAAAGGAACTATTTTTTCACCAAGTAATTGGTTTTTTAAACAAAAAGATGAGTTTTTAACTAAAAATATTGATTTTCAACCAAATAAATAAATTTTTAACCGAAGAAATGAATCTTCAACGGAAAAAATAAGTTTTTAATAAAGTAGTTTAACTTTCAACCAAGAAGATTAATTTAAAAAGGAAAAGAATTTTCAACAAAATATTTTAATTTCTAATCAAAAAAATTATTCTTTAACCAGAAAGATTATTTTTTTTTTTTTACCAAAAAAGAAGAATTTTCAAAAACAAGAAAAAAAACCAAATTTTCAACTAAAAGAAATGGATTTTTCGCCAAATAGTTAATTTTTCAAACAAAAACATGAATTTTCAACAAAATAATTACAATTTTAACCAAAGAAATGAATCTTCAACGGAAAAAAATTAGTTTTTAATAAAGTAGTACGACTTTCAACCAGAAAGATTAATTTTTGTTACCGCAGAGAAATTTTCAAAAACAAACAAAAAATATTTCGCCAAATAGTTAATTTTTTAAAGAAAAAGATGAATTTTCAACCAAGAATATTAATTTTAACAAAAAAATGAAAGAATTTTCAACGAAAAGAAATGCATTTTTCGCGAAATAGTTAATTTTTTCGAGAAAAAGATGTATTTTCAACCAAAAAATAAAAGAATTTTCAACTAAAAGAAATGTTTTTTTCACCAAATAATTGATTTTTTAAACAATAAGATGAATTTTCAACAACAAGAAACGAATTTTTAACAAAAAGATTAAATTCTTCACCAAAGGAATGAATCGTCAACCAAAAAGAACTGGAGTTTCAACTAAAGTGATTATATTTCAACAAAAAATAAAAAAGAATTTTTTACAAAATAGTTGAATTTTCTACTAAAAGAAATTAATTTTTGACTTAAATGATGAATCTTTAACCAAAAAAATTAAGGTTTAACCAAGAAGATTAATTTTCAACAAGAATAAAAGAAGGATTTTCAACAACGTATTTAAGTTTAAAAATTCTTGGTTAAACCTTAATTTTTTTGGTTAAAGATTCATCATTTCAGTTAAAAATTCATTTCTTTTAGCGGAAAATTCAACTATTTTGTAAAAAATTCTTTTTTATTTTTTGTTAAAATATAATCACTTTAGTTGAAACTCCAGTTCTTTTTGGTTGACAATTCATTTCTTTGGTGAATAATTTAATCATTTTGTTAAAAATTCGTTTTTTGTAGTTGAAAATTATTATTTTCAGTTGAAAATCCATTCCCTTCGACTGAGACTTTCGGTCGTCGCAGAGCAACTTTCCGAATAAAGTCCGCGGTGTTAACGTTCGCGAAAGGATTCATTATTGAATTACTTCCAAGTTTATTCAATTCATCATCCGGTAAAACTTCGTCGGTGTTTTACGTCGAAAGCGGAGATCCAACTGACAAAGCAACTCACTCTCGCCCTTTCAAGCGTAGGAAGGTACATGTAAGTTTAATTTATGTAACTCGTAACTATGTTCTTACTCTTTCTAATAAAATAATTGTTAAAGCAACTATCTCACACTAGTTTAAATTCTGAATTCTGACACAGTCCGCATAGGGCTGATAAGTGAAACACAAACCCACAATAAATAATTGGACAGGTCTTACCAGCCTAACATAATCAGCACTTTGGTCTCTCTCTTTTCCTATTTTCCATACTACCCTCGCCTTTTGCTCGGGACGCGAAAAGAACTGTTACATATCCTTACAGTAACAGCGTTACAGAAAAACATGTGCTGTACTTTCCTTTCTTGGAACAAATGGGGCATTCTGGCGAAATGAGAGTTCCATCACTCTCTTCTATATTGCTTAAATCACAGAATTCTAAAACAGTTACATATCCTTACAGTAACAGCGTTACAGAAAAATGTGAACATGATGTTCCGTTCTTAGAACACGTGTGACATTCTAGTGACATAACAGTTCCATCTTTCTGTTCTATGTTAGTTACATCACATAATTCTAGAACTGTCACATATCCTCACATTAACAGCGTTACAGAACAATGTGACCTTCATGTTTCGTTCTTGGAACACGTGTGATATTCTAGTGACATAACAGTTCCATCACTCTGTTCTATATTAGTTACGTCACATAATTCTAGAACTGTTACGTATCCTCGCATTAACAGCGTTACAGAACAATGTCACCTTTATGTTTCGTTCTTGAAACACGTGTGACATTCTAGTGACATGACAGTTCTATCACTCTGTTCTATATTAGTTACATCACAGAATTCTAGAACTGTCACATATCCGTACAGTAACAGCGTTACAGAATAATGTGACCATTATGTGCCGTTTTGGTACACGTGTGACATTCTAGTGACATAACAGTTTTATCACTCTGTTCTATATTAGTTACATTACATAATTCTAGAACTTTTACATATCGTTACAGTAACGGCCTCACAGAAAAAAATGAGCTGTATTTTCCTCTCTTGGAACAAGTGGAACATTCTGGTGACATGAGAGTTTAACAGCGTTACAGGACAATGTGAGCATTATGTTCCGTTTTTGGAACAGGTGTGATGTTCTGGTGACGTAACAGTTCCATCACTCTGTTCTATACTAGTTACATCACATAATTCTAGAACTGTTACATATCCTTACAATAACAGCGTTACAGAACAAAGCGAGCTGTATTTGCCCTTCTTGAACCAAGTGTGACGTTCTAGTGACATAGCAGTTCTATCACTCTGTTCTATATTAGTTACATCACAGAATTCTAGAACAGTTACATATCCTTACGGTAACAGCGTAACAGAACAATGTGACCATTATGTTCCGTTCTTGGAACACCTGTGACATTCTAGTTACATAACAGTTCTATTACTTTGTTCTATATTAGTTACATAACAGAATTCCTGAACTCTTACATATCTTTACAGTAACAGCGTTACAGAACAATGTGAATTCCGTGTTCCGTTCTTGGAACACCCGTGACAGTCCAGTGGCCTAACAGTTCTATCACTCTGTTCTATACTAGTTATATCACAGAATTCTAGAACTGCCTCATATTCTCACATTAACAGCGTTACAGAACAATGTGACCTTAATGTTCCGTTCTTTGAACACGCGTGATATTCTAGTGACATAACAGTTATACCACTTTGTTCTATATTAGTTACATCACATAATTCTAGAACTGTTGCATATCCTTACAGTCACATCGTTACAGAACAATGTGGCCTCCATGTTCCGTTCTCGGATCACCTGTGACATTCTAGTGACATAACAGTTTCATCACTCTGTTTCATATTGGTAACATTATAGAATTCTAGAACTGTTACATATTCTTACAGTCACAGTGTTACAGAACAAAGGGACATGTATGTTCCTTTCTTGGAACACGTGTGACATTCTAGTGACATAGCAGTTCCATCTCTCTGTTATATATTAGTTGCATCACATAATTCTAGAACTGATACATATCCTCCCATTGACGGCGTTACAGAACAATGTGACCTTCATGTTCCGTTCCTGGAACACGTGTGACAATCTAGTGACATAACAGTTTCATCACTCTGTTCGATATTATTACATCATATAATTCTGGAACTATTACATATCCTCACATTAACAGCGATACAGAACAATGTGACCTTCAAGTTCCGTTCTAGGAACACGTGTGACATTCTAGTGACATTACAGTTTGATCACCCTGTTCCATATTAGTGACATCACAAAATTCTAGAACTGTTACATATACTTACAGTAACAGCGTTACAGAACAAAGTGACAGGTAAGTTCCTTCCTTGGAACAAGTGTGACATACTGGTGACACAAGAGTTCCATCACTCTGTTCTATATCAGTTACATCACAGAATTCTAGAACAGTTACACATCGTTACAGTAACAGCATTACAGAACAATGTGACCATTATGTTTCGTTCTTGAAACACCTGTGACATTCTAGTGACATAAAAGTTCCATCAATCTGTTCTATATTAGTTACATCACATAATTCTAGAACTGTTACATATCCTCACAGTCACATCGTTACAGAACAATGTGACCTTCATGTTCCGTTCTTGGAACACCTATGCCATTCTAGGGACATAACAGTTCGATCACTGTGTTCTATATTAGTTACATCACATAATTCCAGAACTGTTACATATCCTCACATTTACAGCGTTGCAGAACAATGTGACCTTCATGTTCCGTTCTTGGAGCACGTGTGACATTCTAGTGACATAAAAGTTCCATCACTCTGTTCTATATTAGTTACATCACATAATTCCAGAACTGTTACACATCCTGACATTAACAGCGTAACAGAACAATGTGACCTTCATGTTCTGTTCTTGGAAAACGTGTGACAGTCTAGTGACATAGCAGTTCCATCTCTCTGTTATGTATTAGTTGCATCACATAATTCTAGAACTGATACATATCCTCCCCTTGACGGCGTTACAGAACAATGTGACCTTCATGTTCCGTTCCTGGAACGCGTGTGAAATTCTAGTGACATAACAGTTCCATCAATCTGTTCTATATTAGTTACATCGCATAATTCCAGAACTGATACATATCCTCCCATAGACAGCGTTACAGAACAATGTGACCTTCAGGTTCCGTTCCTGGAACACGTGTGACAATCTAGTGACATAACAGTTCCATCACCCTGTTCGATATTATTACATCATATAATTCTAGAACTGTTACATATCCTCACATTAACAGCGATACAGAACAATTTGACGTTCATGTTCCGTTCTAGGAAAACGTGTGACATTCTAGTGACATAACAGTTTCATCACACTGTTCCATATTAGTTACATCACCAAATTCTAGAACCGTTACATATACTTACAGTAACAGCGTTACAGAACAATGTGAGCATTATGTTTCGTTCTTGGAGCACCTGTGACATTCTAGTAACATAAAAGTTCCATCAATCTGTTCTATATTAGTTACATCACATAATTCTAGAACTGTTACATATCCTCACAGTCACAGGTGCCATTCAGCTTTCGGCACGGTTGCTACGCCTCCGCTTAGGGGTTATTCCTTCGGAACCATCCCTGGACAATTGTCCGCGACTGCTTATTAATTATAGTAACCATATTCAGCAGAAACCCTTGGTACAAGGACCCTCTATCCGCAACCCGAGGACGCGTTCGGTGGCTTTGTCGTAGGCCCTTCTGTTCTGTTCCAAAGGAATAGAAACCGAAACCGAATATATATGAAAATATATATATATATATATAAAATAAACCAGCATAGTTAGCATGGTCAAGCAATAACTTAATATTTATACAATTAAGGCAGAATCTGACAAGCAAGGAGGAATGGTACCGAAAATCGTGTTAACCTCCGGCTACTTCCAAAATGGCATCCTTCGTTAAATGGCGGGCTCGTAGGGGTGTGAATTTTTTAAGATAATAATTAACGCGTAACCCTCATCGATGAAATTGAAAATTAAGTCATTTTCAATGTACGTATTGAAATTTTTTTGCATTAACATGCTTCAAATTTAAATTACTTTACATCAATTTTCTTGTTCATGTGCATTAGGGTGGCCCATGAATATACATTTTGGAATTTTCGACCCGCGCAGTCGCCAAATCGTTCTATCGTGGAAACAAATAAATACAAATTATTTTATTTTGAAATAAAATGATTTTTAGTACGTTGTAAAGCATTTTGAAGTTTTCTTCTCATGTACGAATCAAAATAGAAAAGTTTCATGAGAACCTGAAGCGAGCCCTGAGATTCAACCCAGATGTCAGTTTTAGTTTTATTACTCTTCTATGCAAATCATTGAAGTCAAGTGTCCCCCTAGGATTGGGGTATTGTGAAAAAATTAGTTGGTTCCCCAGAAAGTGCGAAAAAATTTTGGAAATATGCTGGGTTACAGGTTTGAGCCTGTAGCAGTGAGCTTTGTGATCGAGCCTGCATCTGGAAGTCCTAAGCCTCTAACAATAACCCACTCTGAGTTCAACTTAGCTGCCATAAATTCTTCAGGTTCTAAGAAAAGCTACTGTTGGACTGAAATTTGTCATTTTCACTCATTTTCGTAATCGCTTCAAAACTATAAATTAAAAAATAATAAACATTTGTTTCTATAAATCTGTTCTCAATATCCTTAAAAATGATTCTTAAAAAAATCTAGGTTAAACAATCATATCTGAGGCTCGATACGAGTCAACGAATATTTCAATCTTATTCAACTTTCGAGATGTCTCAAATCTTTTTATAACTTTGTTGGTATATTAAAATTTGACAAAATGCATCTTTATTGAGAAGAGAACAATTTTATAAAAGGGCTAAGAAATTGACTTATAGTTTCTTGAACAAAATCGAAGAAGTAAAAAAAGTGTACGTTTTACGTGTTAAACTCCATAAGACACAAAAATTGCTTTAGAAAGTACTAAAAATCATTTTATTTCAAAATAAAGAAATATGTATTTATTCGTTTTCACCAGAGAACGATTTGGCGACAGCGCAGGTCGGAAATGTCAAAATTTATATTTTTGGGCCACCCTAATGTGCATTAAATTTTGTAACTGCGTGCCGTAGGTCTATGTACACAATGCAACTACCGACCTATTCATGCACATGTACATGGAAATTAAGGTAAAATATTTTAAATTTAATTTATGTGAATACAACAAACTTCCATTATGTACATTAAAAATGAATCAATTCTCAAGTCTATTCTAACAAAACACTTCCTTTTCTATGCGCTACCTCCCAACAAATTGCAAAATTAGCGCGTCAGAGTTTTTAGACCACTTTAATTAAGTATTGTAGAGTGCGGACAAAATTTGACTGACGCTCCCAACCACCTGTTCCAGGTATTCATTATTTACATATAAGTACTTGGTATAATTTTTTATTTGGAATAATTTTAGAAAATTATCATTTTAAAAAAGCATATTATATATTATGTAAATTATGTTTTTAAACATAATCCTAAAGAATCCTAAAGAATGCTTGATCATTGAAAAAAGGTGAATAAAATTATACCGACTCCGTGTTGATGCGAAGCACTGAATTCCAATTTCAATTTAATGGCAAACGTGCCTCCTTCCAATCTGGAAATGGTGTTCCTTTCGAAGCCTGACTTTTTTTACGACTGACACCTTTTTCACCTACACGGTGATTTTTTGCGGGCTATTAAAGTTCATCGCTGATAGCACATCGTGATAGGCAATCCATCTCGCTCAGGCATTCGCTGACTCATTCGACATGTTCATTTAAAGGAGAACTACAATTTACATTTAATGCTCTGATGTGGCGCATTTTTATTTCATCAGTCGTCGATCTTCATACATCAAGCATTAACCAAGTTTTAACAGTGCACTTTATAGTTGTTTTGAATTTGTATCTTTAATTCAAATAATTTAAATTTTTTAATTTTAGCTACGCCTACTTCGCCATTTCCAACTTAAAAAAAGACTAGGCATTTTATTATAACAGGACCGATTAAAAAAAAAACATCCCCGAGTAAAAAAGAAGACGATAGAAAGAAAGAACTAGAAATAAAGTCCCACTAAACTAACTCTCTAAATTTGAATTAGTAGAAATTTTACTAATTCATTCAGTACATTTAATTTTAACTGCTGAATCAGTTATTTTCAGAAGTTTACTAATTTTAACAGTAAAAATATTGTAACTGAAGTTAATCAGATATATCGTAACTGCAGTGAATCAATTATAGACTTAGAATAAATTGATTGAGGAACAATTTTTGAATTAAGCTTTTGTTTATACTCCAATATTATTTATAATATTGAAGTGCATTGTAAAGTTTTCATTTCAATAAATGAGTAAGAAATTATTATATATGTAAACACATTTTGAACTTTAAAGAATTTCACATTTAAAACTGGTGCGCAAATATATTTGGAGCATAACCTCTTAAAATTAATTGATTTCTTCAATTCAACTTTAACTGTTCAATCAGTTATATTACTGCAGGTATATAGTAGTAGTGTTTTTCTTTTGTTTAAGAATCATCCGATTCCTACATGTAGGTTACAGTTCAATTCTAAAACTAACTGTTATTCTAATAAATGAAAACAAAAACTGAAATTAAAGGTTGACCGTAAACATTACCGCAGAGGAGATAAACCGCACTTACAACAGAAGCAAATCAAAAAACCTTAAACTATATAATTAATTATAATGCTCATTCGTAAAACTTACTAACAACCATAATAATTTTTTTAATAAAATTTTTTCTGGGTTATCTAGAATATTCAGCCAGACATTCCTAATCTCACACATATCCCTACTTTCGCTTATACATGAAAACCTTACAGTTTTAAAAAATTGACATTCAACTAAAAGGTGGTACACAGGTTCTGTATTAAAACTATTCTCATGACAGTAGATACAATAATTATCAACATTCAAACTGTAGGTTTTCTTCTTGATTATAAGTCTAGGTATGAACTTATTTATTAACCTTAATTGCGCTATAATTCTGATAAAATCGAGTGGTGTTCTTGACAAAGTTAAATATTTCTGAGGTCCATCTCGCAAGGTTAATTGAGGATAAAGTATTAGAACAGAGGACGAGTAGGCTTTCTGTAAATCTTCTAGATCCCCAATCACCCTCTATCCCAATTTTTTTTTAATATAAAGTAAACTTCCGTTTATTTTAAAGACTGCTTATTTTAAAGTTCACTTAATTTAAACCCCCTACACGCACTTATTTTAAATTGCGCAGTTTCTGAAAACGACTGCGTTCCGGAGCAGCTAGAGGGATGAAACTTTTTTTACAGCTATTTACTACCAAAATCTACATTATACATGTCTAAGATTTTAGGTAAGGAAACTTTTATTTTATTTTTTTATTTTTCGTTTCACATAAATGTTGGAAACTTCAGTTCTATACGTAGCATGCAAATACAGAACCTTCTATTTTTAAGTCCGTTAAAAATGCAGAGCAACTGAAGGTAGCTTCTACTGGGGAGCCAATGTCATTTTATTGGATGGCAGTCGCTTCTAGATGGACACTGCGGTGGTTTTTAACCTATTTTTTATTTATATACCGGGTGATCTGAAAGTATGGAAACAGCAAAATATCTTGGAAGGGAACCATTTTAGGAGAATATGAACAACAGAAAAGTTGTAACATTTTTGACGCCCGATCGAATGCTGACCTTGACCATGACCTTCATGGTTATTGTAAGGTCAGATAGAGTTTTTTAAATGGGAACCCATATTTTTGGCCCCGGGAACTGAGAGAGCGGATAATTTTACGTCCATATATGACCTTGACCAATCGAAAATTTGATCCGGAAAGGTCATGGCAACGTCAAACAACGTACAGCAGGATGATTCGACTAGCATGCATTTTTGAATAAAATTTCTACGCAAGAGTTGTAGCATTATCGACCCCCGGTCGATTGGTGACTTTCACCTAGACCTTGCTTACATTCTATAAAGATTTTTATTTTTAATTTCGTCTATAGTGAAGTAAATCAAGAAATGATACGCGGGATTAGAAACGAAAATGCAGTGAGCTTGTCTCTTTTCACTGCTTGCATGGGGTGTCGAGGGGACGGGTGAGCCATGTACTTGAATGGAATGAGTCTCTTAACAAAATGACTTAATATATCCTATTTATGAGGAAAAAAAAGTACATATGTTTTTCAAAAATTGTACTGAACACACCACTACGTTCAAAGGCACACATGACTTCAAGGATCTATTTTTTATATCTATAAAACATAAAATAATCAAAGAAAAATGTGTATTATTTTACAGAATGGCCTCACAACTCGAAGATGGTCTTTGAAATTTTTTTTCAATATGCTGAATCAAGGCACCGATTAATTCTAGTATTTTATACAATATATGGACAGAAAATCCTTTATTACATTGTACTCAGTTTTTAAAAGATTTATCTTACGATTTAATCTAGCCACATCTACAAGCGTGGGCTCTTGCGAAACGGAAGGTTCCGGCTCGCGCATAATAATAATTCGCGCATAATTTAATTATCATGTGTTTTATCGTAGTGTAGTGTAAGAGACATTTTATGTTCATTTTATTATAAAATACATGAATTTTATCCTCAAAATACGGTTTACTCATTTGTTGCATCTTAAAATATACACTATTTTTAAACACTCCTAACAAATATTTAATTTCGTATTATGCTATAGACATATTTTTTTGTTCCCGGCGAAATTACGGTAAAATTTCAGCTGTAACCATGTCTCACGACCGATAGATAGGTGGTTACAGTCTGCGATAGACTCAATACGATCATCCGGCAAAAGTCTGGTGCACCCTGAGGACACGAAATTACCGAAGAACGACCGCCTTTTGCATTTTTCCTGCGAGAGTCTTTGCATTTCGTTGACAAGCAAGGATGCTTTCAGGACATTAGCCAGTGAAAGCTTGGCACCTCAAAGAGCACCGATGATCAGCACGACTAGCTGAAGAGAATATTCCGGGTATACCCGTCGCAACTCGCTTATAAGGCTTTATATATCTCTTTCTTTTGATTCTCCTTGGCTGTGATGTTCATGCCGGCTGGTGCCGAAAATTCGATAACGAACATGGTTCGTTTCTCGAATTCAAGCATATCTATGTCAGGACACGAGTGCGCGACAGAAACAATTATTGAGAATATAAGTTCCAGTATATGCCACACTTTTCAATTTCGACAAATGACTCAATTTCCCTAGGAGCTCTGGCGGAGCAGTATCAGGGCTTATGCCGCAAGAGCGAGTGAGATGGTAATAAAGCACTCTTAGTGCCGCATTGTGCCTTTGGATGTACGTTATTCCCCCATGAGTTGGACAGCTAGATAGTATGTGTCTTCGGTGCTCGGGGTGTGCATGACACGCTCTGCAGCTATCATCGAGAAGGTTTTGGCTCAAAATGTGGCGAAGGTATGCTAAAGTAAAAATGACAACGTCTTTACACGCCAAAATGAAACCCTTGTGCCCGACTTAATTCCGGGTGATTTAAGGAAAGCCAATTTTAGCTCATACGACATCGACTGATCCTCGTCGAGCAGCTGCACGAGGAAGTTTTTCTCTTGTGCTTTCTTGATTAGGGTCTTCAGCTATGAGTACTCGAGATGAATAATGTTTTATGAATTTCGCTCAAACCTGATATTGGAGTTAAAACCAAGTGTTTCAGCAGCATCCTCCGCTGCTCCTTTGCCCATTACTTCGTGCTTCCTGACCATTTTAAGAAGAGAGTCTCGTTCATTTGCGACTATATGTTCTGTATTCAGAATAATTCTGTTCTGAAGACATTCAAGATTCAGTATTCCGTGACCATCTTGACGACGTGAGATGTAAAGTCGCCTCGGTATGTATAGGTCTCTCCAGCGCCAAGGTGTCGTATAGCGCTTCTGTCGACGAGCTCAGCGTTTTCTCATTGGCCTTGGCCTTGGCGCATTTTCCTAACCCAAACTCCATTCCAATCGCCCAAGTGTATTTCTCGACAATGCCTAGAGATAAATCTAGTTGCTCTTTATTTTTAGCATAGATATTAAGATCATCCATGTAAAATACATTTGTGACTTTATGCTTTCGATTTCCAGGTTTGCCGCAGAAGTACCTTTCGGAATGGCAAAGTGCGAGAGATAGTGCAATAGTGTGAGGCAAAAGTGGAGAGGGCTCATGGTTTCGCCCTGAAAGACAACTCTCTGAATGGTGACGTTAGTTGTCACACGATGTTTGCCAGATGAGATAGTAAATCTGATTTTCCAGAGCGGCATCAATCTCTCTATACACCTCACGATGTGTGGGTGAACCTTTAAGCTTTCTAACAGACAGATGATAAGTCTATAGGAGGTTGAATCGAAAGCTTTCCCTTAATGAATCCAGGCCATCGATAGGTAGCACTGGTGGGATGCAGCGTCTTTGCAGACAAATCTATCGATTAGCAGGTTCTCCCGACATCCTGCTACGCCTTTCTTTTGGCCGCGTTGCTCGTACATCTCTCGCCCCACAGGACTGATTGTCCGAACAATCCTATCATTTGGGATAGCTGTGAAGAGCTTATACAGTGCGTTCAGACAAATTATTGTCCTGTAATTCTTAGGGTCAGCTAAGTTGCCCGTATTCGGCAGCAGCACTGTGCGTTCTTCCACCAAGCATTCCAAAATAGGCTCTTCCGACTTTAGATATGAGGCGAAAATGCGGGCCAGATGCTGTTAGGTTGAAGGAAACTTCTAACACCAGAAGGTCCTGACACCATGTGGTCTCGGAGTGGAATAGATCCTCATGCCTCATAATACTTTTTTCAGCTCCTCGGTATTAATAGGTGAGCGTTCCGCCTCAGGTGTTAGGAGGGCACTGTACAAATCCTTGAAGCTATTTATATTCTTTGAGTGTTCTTTCAGTGGATGCTAGACTTCGTAGACTTCTCTCCAAAATGCCTCGACCTCCTCTGGTGTGGGCGGGTGGACGACAGTAACTGGAGGGTCTTACTTTACAACCGAGCAATTCACGCCTACCCCGAAAGGGAAACGGCTTAATGATATAATAATAATAATAATAATAATAGTAATTAATTGATCCAATTAAAACTTAAATTTTCTAGAATAATTTAAAAAAAAACGTATCATTAAATAAAATATTCATAAATAAATGTTAAAATTTAAAAACATATTAAGTGCAAATTATTTAATTTTTTCCATTACAATAATAGTTAAATTTGTCTATATTGTATGGAAAAGTGCGGGGCACGGCGACTCTTGCAAATACTTCTCGTGTTTGTTCATTTTTATATTCATTTTTTTACGTAAAATAGCTTTCTTTGGTACTCAAGAAAGCTATTTTATGTGGAAAAAACTTATATGAAACTCAATAAACACGTGAATTATTTGCAAGAGTCACCATGCACCGCACTGACACAATACCCCACTTTCCTCTAAACAGTTTATGTAATTATCAGTCGATTTAATTTGTTCAAAGTTTTAAATTAAACAAAGATTGGATTTAAATTGTTTGTCAATTGAGTAACATAAACTGATTATTTACTTTGAGGTTGTGTCATTGAATGTGGGCTATTATTTTTATAATAAAAGTTGGATTTTTGCTTAAAATACCTCTATTATAATTATATAAACCTTTCAAATGTCTGTGATGCTGTTGAAAAAGTATCTCAATTGAATTTTGAAAATTATATGTATAGATATTTTAATTTTTTTTTGAATTATTTGGAAAGGTTATTAATAAATTAAGTGGCGCGGTCGCGCATACTAGCTGTAAGAAGTTAGTCCTAAGTCTATGTCGGAAAATAATACTGTTTGAGTGAAATAAGTTCTATTAACCCTCAAATGTATAAAATGTAGCTTATTTACGTCGAAGAAAGTCAAAAATTAGGTAATTATGCCGGTATAATATTTAAAAAATTAATTTCCTGTCAGACCTAAGAGAAAATTTTTGGCTATTATGGTACAATACACACAGAGAAGTTGTGTATACAGGCAAGTACGCATTGACTCCTCAAGATCTGAATGTAGACGCGGCAACTTCGCATTTTTCATGGTGTTTGCTTTGACAGTTGTGCTCTTTGGCTGCAAATGAAAACGTGACATTTGTTGAAAATGACAGATCGATTAAGGTAAATGCACTAGTAATCGTCACCTTAAGCCGAATTGGAAATTAAAAATTCTCACAATTGTATTTGAAACACAATTCTTATTTTCACAAAGGGCTTAACCGATTAAAGCAGGTATAGAAAAACTCAATTTTGATCACTTCACATGATATTTGATTGAAGCCAATTTTTATTCACGATTAAAATTCAAATTATGCAAATGCGTTAGTAATCGTCAGGCATGTAGCCAAGTACTAACACGAGAAAAGTATACTAATTTGATAAACGGATAATTAAACTTACCTAAAATCATATTTTTAATCACACGCGGCAAGAGCGAGTCTTGGTATACAAAAAATATTGGGCCATCTGACGATAACTAATGCAGTGACGAATACCAGTGCATTTACCTTAGTAGGGTAAAACTAAATTTTTTAAAAGGGACTTCCTAACCTCTCACCTGAAATATAACCTCTGTTAGGGTACCTTACACAAAGATATTATATACATAGATGCGGCAAGTGGTGCCGGAGTGGGGATACAATTATTAGTAGGGTAGGATAAATGTAGACAGCGCTGTCGGCGAAAATCCTAACCCACCCTGCTGTGCCTCTCTACCCGCTGAAGTATCCATCCCCTCTTAACAGTTGTCGTGAGTAAAATGGGCGAAAGAGACGCTGTCGCCGAAATGATTTTAAGTAGATATAGTAGTTTTCTGAAAATATTCATGATCACTAGAGCAATTAGAACTCTGTCTTACCCGGCGATCGAGGTCAATATAAATCAATAAACAGATGAATATGTATTTACATGTCTTTACATATGCGTATACTAGAATTTCCATGTATGATTTTTCTGTAATATGATCCATTTATCTTTTAATCATAATTACATAAAAGATTGAATGATTTGCATAATATATTGTTCAAAACTGCAGTGTAATTAACAAATTATCATTTCGGTGTGAATTTCGCTATTTTGAATAACGCAACGTAAACGACAACCGAGTGAATATATTGTTACGTTTATAACAGAATATCACAATAGAAACTAGAAAGGATAACGAAAATGTTTTGATTCACTTCGACCTAATAAAATATTGTTCAACTTCAAACGATTCACGTATCTGAAATTTTACATTCATTGACAATGAAATAGTCCTTCAATTCTCAGAACTTGAAGTTGATATGATTTGATTGCGAAAGTTTACATTTAAAAAAATGTCAGCTATCAAGTCTTTATATTTAAAATGAAACAATTTCAGAATTGTGAAATTGTTCAATTTTCGACACTATTACTCATTTTACTTACTTGCTACTTACTAATTTTTGAGGCCCTAAAATTATGCTATTTCAAATCTAAGAATGCTTTCATTTTGAAACGGGTTGTATTTAAAACTGTTAAATTTTGAACAGTTTGATTGATATGATTGACATTTTTTAAAAATATTATGTACATTTGAAGGGTTGCAGTACAGAACCAGAAAACCAACATTTTTCCGAAAATAGGCTTTCTGCATACAAAATTCTTTAAAAAATCGAATACATATTTGGTTAAAAGTTAAAAGGAATTGTTCGAAATCTCATTTTTAATATAGTAAAATAAAAATATTGGTGATTCAAAACTAGATAGCTTCTTTTTTCAAAGAAAAAGCTCTTAAATAAAACTATTTGCCACTTTTTTCAGCACCAAAGTATCAATCAAATTCCAAGCTAGAATCTTAAATCTCCATTTTCTACAAAAAAAAGCCACTTTCGTAAGATATTTTGTTTACTCAATTTTTTGCCGTGCGATCAGAAACTATATTTTTTCCCCCGGAACAGAATAATTTGTTTGGATGGAAACTTTTTTATTTTTATTCAGCTTCCTCATATCTCATGAGCAAGTTTTTTTAAAAAGTGTTTTAAAGTTAATTTTCAACATTCAAAAATATATTTTTAGTCGCTATCCAAAAACGATTTTCAAAACCCATGAAATATGAACGTCCAAATTCCAGAATGATTTACTCGGAATTGGTTAACTTTTTCTAATGAAACTCATCCTGTCTCAATTTAGTAACTCAAAATCTCAGAAGTAAGTTTTTTTTTGTTTAAATTGAAAATTGCACTTTTTATTGTTATTCGCAACTGAGCCTGTTCCAGTTTTAGGTTCCTCTGACTTTGAGATTGTAAACTTCCACATTCTGATTCTCTAAACTGGATATTTTGTTTAATCATACATTTTTGGTCTCAATGAGAAACATTCAGCTCAGGAGTAAAGTTTTGTTTCATCTTTAAATGGTGATTTCGATTTTACATAATGTTATTTCGTTCTCCTGAAAAATTCCGATTTTCTTGGTTATTTAGTTCTGTACTGTAACCCTTTATTTATAAGTGAATGAAAAGATTACAATACAAACACAAAACAAGTTTGACATTTTGTTGAAAATAATTTAATTTTGAAGGCATAGTTTTATCATAATTTATTATTTGGGGATAAACGCCAGTAGGGCCAGAATTGTTCAATTTTTGAGGCTTTCAATTTGACGCAATAAATGTGCTTTCTTAATCCGGGCCTTCAGGAGTGAGTACTCGAGATGGATAAGATTCGATGCATTTTGCTCATCCCTGATTGAGTACTTGAACAACCTTCAACAAAGAGCCAAGTGGACACGGCCTCGCTCAAACCTCGCGGTCAACGACCTGGTCGTCATCATCGACCCGCCTCTTGTCAAGCCCAGCGGAACCTGGCCACTCGGGAGGATCAGTGCCGTTCACCCCGGGCCGGACGGCCTAGTCCGCGTTGCCACGGTACGCACAGCAGATAGCGCTTACATCCGACCCATCACCAAGCTGGTGAAACTGCCGGTGAGAGCTCGAGACCAGGAAGACGGAACCCTCAACCGGCATGACCTCAACTCATTTTGCGGAACACCCTAACACCACTTTAAGACCAGTTTCAAACCACGTTTGGTCTTTTTCTGGTCTGTGCCCTTCAGCCTATACCTGCATCATTTTTAGGGCATTGAAATAGACATGAGTATGATTTGCTCGCTTTCTCGTGTGTGTTTTGGCGAAGCGATGCTAGTCTTTAATTGTAGGGAGCTACTTTGACTTCTAAGGCAGAGAAAGTACACTTTGCCAGCGCATGCGTTGTGGTGAGACCTTGTTTTATGAAGGAAAAAAGCCATAATCTTATTATATAGTGTATCGGGTGTACAGAAGAGGCCAAGTCTTTTTACGGACTATTCAGCCACCTGAGAGTTTCCCTTAAACTCTACTTAAGTGAATATATTTGCCTCATTTCTCCTAACCGTAGTTTTCGTGAAATTATGTAAAATAACGATTAACGATTTTATCGACTTTTTCTAGGATTATCGATTTTGTTTAGCCACACCTTATAGAAAAGATTTTTTCGCTTACTTCCAATTTACTCACATGCGTTAGATATAACCTTCATGCGGGCAAGCCATTTTTCTATAATTACTTAGCGCGGGGCTGTAACCTACCGTGAAAAAGCACTCAGAGTTTACTATACTAGATTAGTATACTATATATAGTATACTATATTATATATATCTACTATATAGTATACTTTATTGTATCAAGAACTTCCTGTGGAAGAATTTCACTTCTATACAGCAACATTTGGCCCGCATATTCACCTCATATTCAAAATCGGAAACACCCATTCCGCAGTGGCTGGTATTAGAACGCACTATACTCTCAACGAAAAAAGGCAACTTGCACAGCCCAGAGAATTACGCGCCGATAACTTGTTTGAACACACTGTATAAGATCCTCACAGCTCTCCTAAACAAGAGGATTGTTCAAAGAATTGAGCCTGTGTGGGGAGAAATTTACAGCGGACCTGGCACGAGAAAAGGTGTAGCAGGCTGCCGAGAGAACCTGCTAATTGACAAGTGCATCTGCAACGACACAGCAGCCCATCAGCGTGTTCTGTCAATGACCTGGATTGACTACTGGAAATCTTTCGATTCAACCTCTCATAAACTTATCACCTCTCTGTAGGAACGCTTGAAGGTTCATCCACACATAGTTAGATGCATAGAGAGATTGATGCCCCTTTGGAAAACAAGATTTACTATCGTATCTATATATTATCGTGCGACAACGAACAACTTCACCTTCCAGGGGGGCGTCTTTCAGGGCGATATCATTAGCCGGCGGCACTAATCATTACAAGCATACGGGCACTCATGTATTTTATATAAATGACCTGAAATCTATGATTCTGGTAAAAGCAAACTTCAGAGTGCTTTACATATTGTCAAGGAGTACACAGAAGAGATTGGTATGAAATTTGTATTGGACAAGTGTGACAATGACCCTGAACTTGCGGATGTAAATGGTATTAGACATCTTGACACTGGAGAAATCTATACATACCTAAGCGTGCCTCAAAGCCGCATTCAGGGCGTACTATCAGTGAAGGAGTCTCTCCAAAATAGATACAAGCATCTTCTTCGATAGATCCGGTCTTTAAATATGTCGGCGTTGAACAAGGTATCTGCAACTAACATGCTTGTCTTCCCAATTCTACTTCACTGGTTTGGAGTAGTTTTATGGACGAAGAATGAGTTTACGGCCTTTGATATCGTTACACGTGAGATCATGCATATGCATAAGAGCTTGCATATCAATTCGTCCGTTTTGCGATTATACATCTCACGCTGTCAAGGCGGAAGCGGACTTCTGAATCTCCAATGTGTTCATAACCGAATTGTTCTAAGTACAGCTTACATCGTTGCAAGTGGCAGAGATACTCTTCTAAACATGGTCAAGAAACACGAGATTATTGGCAAAGGAGTGTTCCTTTACAAAACCGTGGAACAGGCAGCCGAGACCCTTGGCTTGAATTTTAATATCAGAAGTGAGGAAATTGCATTACGTCAGCTAGATGTTTCACTTCTAAAAGCCTAAGTAAAGAAAGAAGAGGTTGAGAAATTCCGTCAACAGCTGCTCGACATGAAAACACACGAAAACTTTCACAGAAATGTAGACAAACAGTCCTTGTCGAAGAAGCAAACTTTGCTTTTCTCAAATCATCAGGGCTTAATTCAGGTACAGAGGGTTTCATTATTGCATGCCATAACGGTGTCATTCCAACCATAGTATACCATGACCGCATATTATGTCAAGAAGTTCACAGCGATAGGTGCAGAGCGTGTCGTGCACACGCTGAGTACCTTGAACACATACTATCCGGGTGTCCCACTCACGCGGGAACAACATATCTCTACAGACATGAAGCGGCCCTAAGAGTGCTGTATTACCATCTTTGCTGCTCTCACGGTGTTGGCCGCAACCCTGCCATGCCGAACGCTCTGAGGGAGATATAATCAATTGTTCAAAACGAGAAGTGCCAAATTGTCTGAAAGTACGAGTTTCGGACAGTAGTCTCCGTTGCACACTCGAGGCCTGACACCTTTTTCCAAGACTTCGAGAAACGAACTATATTCGTGATCGAATTCTTGGTTTCGGCCGACTACAACATTACTGACAAGGAGAAGGAAAACGTCGAGAGGTGTCAAGACCTTAAAAGGGAGCTGCAACGACTATACCAAAAATATTCGGTCAAAGTCATTTTGCTTGTGATCGGTGCTCGCGGAGGTGCGAAGCTATCACTGGTTTATAACCTTAAAGACATGCCCGTGTGCCAAAAATGTGGCAAGGCACTTGCGAGATGGATGCTGAAATCTGTCATCCTTGGGTCGCTTCGTGTCCTGAAAACACAGGAGGTTTTCGCCAGCCTGTCGTTGTGATTTTATCGTGCTCTCGCGCACGAACTGCGGATCTGCCATCACACAGTCAGCAAGTTAAAGCTACTGACCATCGGGCAGCATATTGTTGACAGAATACGAGTACCATCTACCTCTAGGAGAAGTTTAGAGCGGAGAGAGAGAGAGGTGAGTCAGAGAAAATCAACAGTTTTTGTCTGACCAATCTGGACTCTTCCAGGACCCTCCAGTTACTGTCGTCCACACGTCCTGACCAGAGGAGGTCCAGGCTTTTTGGAGAGAAGTATACGAAGTCCAGCATCCACTGAAAGTAAACTGAAAGAATATAAATAGCTTTAAGGAGCTGTGCAGTACCCTCATAACACCTGAGGAGGAATGCCCCCAGGAGGTGAAAAAAGTATTAAGAGTCATGAAGCACTATTTCGCTCTGGGACCAGATGGTATCTAGATCTTCTGGTGGAATGAGTTTCCTTCAACTCACTAGCATATTGCCCGCATTTTCACCTCATAATTAAAGTCGAAAGAGCCTATTCCGGAGTGGTTGGTGGAAGGGCGCACAGTGCTCCTGCCGAAGACGGGCAACTTAGCTGACCCTAAGGACCCAGGTTGCTGATCAATCTCTCTAGCGATCACCCCACGTGGAGAGCCTCACAAAATTGTTATGTGTGGTTCCCCTCTTGGGCCGATTAGTATTCAAGGTCTTTGTTTCAGGCGTCATTCACTCTACTCACATTCTTTTTATAAACTATTTGTCGCCAAACCTTTCTGTCCTGGCATACTATTCTAGCTTCCTTCACGTCGATGCATTTTTTCATCCAAGACCTCGTGTTTCTACGGCTTCTTATGCCCCTTCGGATTAATGTCTTATTCACAGATTCTAACCATAATTCCAAACAAGTCTATTGACTCTCCCGTCGTTTCTCTTCATGCTGAAGTTCATTTCGCTCTCATCCACTATCCTCAAGTTATGCGACACCTCTTGCAATAATTCATATTTTAAAGGGGATTTCTACAATAATAAAACAATATCCTAGAATTCCTTGCAATAAATTAAAGTTCAAAGCTACTCGTTAATAATTTGTTGAAAATGTTCCAACGATTATATTTTTAAACCCGGAACTCTCACGAAAAGATTTTAGCACAAGAATAACCATTCTTTTATTGCCAGCCTGAAAAGGTACGGAATATATAAAATGTGAGAGGAAAATCGCGATGCAATCTGGTAAAAAATGAGCATCCTAATCGAATGGCACAGGAGAAATTCTAACCAAGAGATATTGCATGTCGTTCAGGGACCTCTCACATGTTAGATAGAAAGTTAAATTGTTGCATTACTCGTTTTTAATCTAAACATCTTTACAAAGGAAAAAGAATTTTCACAATTTCAGAAATCCATTAAAATTATTATGTTGCGAATTGAAATTCCAATATACATTTTTCTTAATATTTATATTATGCTCGTAGGCACTTTAAATTTTATTTTCGAAAAAAAAATTATTTCGTCACACCCTGCTTCTGATTGCTATAAAAATCAATTAAAGAATTTTTTCTTTGAGAGGACTGGTTTCCAATTTGGTTCAAGAGCAGAGTATCAGTCAAGAAAAGTAATAAATTCTCTCTTAATTGCTTTTAAAATACGAAAAACAAATATTTGAAAAAGCTTAGTCATGCGGTGAAAAAACGAAAGAGAAAGCAGAACTGCTCACTACAAACTCTGAATCAGCAGTAGCATTTCCGCGCATCTGCAAGGATTTAAAAGAATCTCTCCCCTCTGTCAATTTAACTCCCATTGGTGCATTGAAACTACTATTTCTTATCTCCTCTTTCTGCTGCCCGTTTGAAGACTTTCCCACAGAATTTGCACTTGCACTATTATTTGAACATAATTGCATTATGAAATTATTAGCACAATATGCTTTTACTTTATTTTTGTATCACATTTTACTTTACACTTATGAAAGTATTATTTTACTTCATACTTCCACATAGAGAGCACAGAAAAAAGGAATTGAATTTTTGTTCCAGGTAAAGTTGAATTTTTTCGAATTGAAACAAAAAAAGATACAATAAAGTTGACATGGTGACCAAACCCAATATTTTGGGCGAATCTTACCACGCGAATGTAATTTTAGTTCAAAGTAAAAATTACTCTGAAATCGTGGTAAAGATTACACTTCATTTTTTCTATGACAATGTAATTATTATCGTTTTGCGTAATTTTTAATTGGCTAAAGTTTGATTTTTCGCATCGAAACAAAAGTGAATGTAATAAGTTTACATGGTATAACGACTGATATGGGTAAGAGAGTACGCTTTATTTCTTTGTGTTTATAGAATGAATTTATCTATTTATAACATAACATCTTAACATTATCCTACAATGTGCAACATTTCTGTTTTAACTTTCCATTAAATGTATTGGAAGTTTATTGCTGTGACGTAAGGTAACGTTCCAATACATGGTATTGTAGTTACCAAATGCTGGTATTGTAATAGTGCCATACAGGTATTATAATATTACCAAATATGTAATGGAATGTTGCGGAATAAATTTAAAAAAAAATCAAAATTCGCAGGCACGGCGAATCTAACCCGAACCTACAAGCTTCAAAGCGAGTGCTTCGTCACACTAGACTAGCAAGGCACAGATAAAAATTACAGTCCCGGTATTGTGAAGTTAAATTGCAATGCCTGTATGGTAAACAACGCGTTTTCTTCGAAACTGGAATACATGTATTGGAATTTCACCTTCCAATACCGGTATTACGATTTTGCCTTACACTTGTATAGTAAAAGTACTGTAAAATCCCAAACATTTTTAACAGTGTCTATTCTGGTTAGGATTCACCCACCTGAGGATAATTTTCCTTGCAGGTAGATTCTACCTTTAATTCACGATAGAAATTACTCTTCGTGGTTTTTGCACCTTCATCGCTATTGATTCAATTCACAGAAAATCCAAGTATCGAAAGTCGTTCATGTCTTTATGTATGGCACACACGATCGCATGTATTACCCAATAGAAAGTCAAGCATGAATATGTGCTTATAATCGATGTGCATATAGTGTAATCGTAAGCCCGTGATCGCGAAATATATGTTGAAGAAAGTATTATTTCTATCATCACTAAATCTGCAACCTAATTATTATATTGACATATTAACGTATACATTGTAGCGATCACTATTTCCTACTTCATTTCCATATTTTCTATCGTAAATTTGAACCATTCTGAAATTAAGTGATGGTAAGTTAGAAGCTTTAATACAAATTTGTTTCTCCTTTTGCATATTATGCTATTATGCATTTATATCATTAATCTGACAAGAAACAAGAAGAATTTCGAAGGGAATAAATTAGCACAGGAATTATGGCTGATTTAACGTAAAAGCCGAATAGTTTCACACTTTACGTCACATATACTTACTGAAATTTTGAAGAAAAAATACATTGACATAGATTGTTTCTTTTTCCAAATTCGTAATCTCGAATTCTACTTCATGTTTTGCACACACCAAAGTCGTATACGACATCATACAAAATGCAAATTGAGATGTCACGTGGCGCATCTAAAGAATAGTGGTTACGTACCCAAGTGGCGGACAGTTTGATGATTTAACATATTGTAAAACGCAGGATAATGGTAGGTTGACACGTCAGCCTTCAATAATCTGAAGAATAATAGTTACTATCTTCAACCCATGTCTAATCTCCTGCATACAAATAATCAGTTTTGTATAACTCTTTTCCTCCTTTCTTACCTCGTTATTGTGCCTTCAGGGATTTAAGACTATTATTGTAAAATGTATAATATAGGCAGGGGAGACCATCCTACAGTAGATAACCGAAATTTTCACGGAGATTAACTGCGTCAATTTTTCAACAAATAGGATACATAAGTATACTTTTACTTAAAATCAGTTTATTGGTTAGAAATAGTTAAAATTATTATTAATTTCCAAAAAATCAGAACAGCTTATAGTACATTGTGTACCCAGGAGGCAAACAGTCTTTTTATTTAAGGGTGAGTTTGCAATAACGAAGCGGAGATTAGCGCGATGCGAAGCCCTCGTTGGTTATATCTACTATTGGGAAATCAGATCTTGAATAAAAAGTCCTGAAATATTTATAAATCGTAGAAATCATCACTTTTTGGCATGCAAATATTTTGAATTGAACTTATAATTTTTTTAAATTAAGATTGAAAAGAAATCTATTTTATCATGAATAATTTTATGCAAAAGGAGAATGAAAAAGATTCACAATTAAAAAACAGAATTCCAAACTATCTCACTTTTCGGCTCATTAGAGACAAGAATAACCAAGGTCAAAGCATCAACAACTGTAATTTGGTGATTGTGAATTCTCTTTTGTTGAAGCTCCTTCGGCTTTAACGAACACAATCTCATCACGTGTCTCATGCTTCGCATTTAATTTTGTCCAAACTGCGAACTTTTCTACATAGGTTCAACATTATTATATCAAATGTATATTATATTTATTTCTGTACCTCGGCCTGGGATTGCTAATTCAGATATTGCCAAATAAAGTACAAATTCTATTCATCATGATAACTTTAATATTTGTTTCCTATTTTGCATTAAAATGTATCCTCAACTACCCTGAAAAATGTATCAATTCAATAAATTTATATTATTAAAATTCATAATATGCATTGGTATTGAAACGAACGCATTTGCATTTTCTTGTTTTTATAATTAAACAAAGTGCGCATTCTATAAATAAAAACAATTTTCTTATTAAAAATTTTATTGAAACTTGCGTCATTTATCCATATATTTAATTTGTTTATTTTAAATGTTATTTATTATAATTTAAACCAAAAATACACATCCTAGCGTAAAGTGGTTCTGAACAATTTTATAGCAAAAGGTTTTAACAAATTTGTAAATCATTTTTGGTTGAACAACTTTTGTCTATTAATTTTTTTTGGTCTCTTGTGTGCTTTTTCCAAAAATTTAATTTTTTTATTTTTAATGCTATTTTTAACGATCAAAACAGAAACTAAGTTTCTTTAAAAAAAAATTAATTATGCCGAATTTTCATAATTCCTTTTTGTGTGAGCAACTTTTGTCTGTTCTTTTTTTTACAGCTTGTGTCAATTGTCCAAAAATTCAATTCTTTCATTTTTTCAAATTTTATTTCCTAAGATCAAAACGAATACAACGCATGCTATCAAGAAGTGATTTCTAACAAATTTGTAGATCTTTTTCATATGCACAATTTTGTTTTATTCATCTTTTTTACATCTTGCATAGTTTGACCGCAGAATGGAATTTTTGATTTTTCATTACTTTCTTGGGCGATCAAAATTTGAATGTTTGATTTTTCATAAAATTCAACAAGTTGCTATGACAATATTGTAGGGTGTTTAAATATCAATGATTCAAAAAAAGTGTTCTAAAGAATTTTCAAAATGTGCTCACATTTTGAATTTGTATCAAAAATGGCTGGCTAACGAACTTGAACTTCATTTTAGGACACTCAAAGAGAATACCAAAGCCCAATCCAATACTTTGACTCTTTTGAAATTTATCGTGCTAACAAACTAAAAATATACAGACTGACAGGCAGACTAAAAGACAGATAGACATTTGGTAGAAACATGTTTTTTGGGTTCAGGGGGTCTCAAAACGTGGACATTTGACAAAAATCGGAGGGGGGGGGTCACATTTTACACAAATCTAACATCTTCTCTGATGAAAATGTGAAAATGGATTTTTATTCATACATACATGCAAAAATCTCGATTGGCCCCCTTTTTCAGACATCGGAAATGGTCGATTCTGCATCGTGCGCGAAGATGATGAGCAAAGTCCCCAATGTTGGTCAGCAAAATGCTCTCACCGGTGAGCAAAATGCTTTCCATGGTTATCAAAACATTTTGCTCGCTGTGTGAACAATGAAAATCCTTTGGGTAAAGCTGTGTTAGTCATTTGTCATTGTAGTATATTCGACGTCTGTAAACAGTAAACAATATCAAGTTTTTGATTGTAATTTATACATTTATCATTACAGTTAAAATGTTGAATATAATAGATTGCATTAATTTCCGTGAACAATCAATAATGTGCAATAAAAAGAACACAAAATGTCCATAATATGACATATATGGCAGCGAAGGTCAGGGGTATGACTTGAAATATTTAAAGGGTAGCATGCCATATGGGTTGAAGCGCCAATTTTTTGATAATGAGGTTATTGACTGAAAAACGTGACTTAAGAAAGCATTTCTGTCGCCTAAGAAAAATATTTGAAAGAGTCAGGGGCCTTCCTACCTCCCTGGAAACATTGAAATAAGGAAGGGGTGTAACTAAATTAATGAATGTGAATAGCCCCCCCCCCTATTCGAGAAATTTTAAAGGGGTAAAGGTTTGACCTAAAATATTTCTGTGACCAGTCACCGGGGTGCCTTACCGCCCCCGCGAGATATTAGAAAACGGTTAGGGGTGTCACCAACGTTATGGCTGTGACCAGTAATTGATATTTTGAAAATATTTCATTTATAAATTTTTTTACAAATATTTCCAAAGATATGTTTTAGAAGTGCTATATTTTGCTGTATTCTATATTATACAGCAATATATAGCATTTACATTGTAACAAATAGATTATTCTATAGAATACAGTGAGATAGAGCACTTTCAAAACATATTTTTCAACTAATTTAATGAATTTAACATTTTGTAAATATCAATTACACATCAAAGAATTATTAGTAATTATTTCGTGAACAGAATTAATTGAAATAAAAAAAGTTCGTGATTAATAGCCAATTCAATGATCTTGGCTATTAATCCTGCAGTTCCGTGATTAATAGACACTGCTTTAATATCAAAATTGGCGTGCAGTTTGAATGGTACGAACTCTTTAAAATGTTCAAATTAAAAACCCCAACTGTCACTGCTCTCGATTAGACTGGTGCCATTTTATTTCAATGATCCCATGATGCACTGGTGCTGCTCCAATAATTCCTTCGGGCAGGTATTCTTATATCTCTATATATCGACTACATGATATCCTTTGTATAGGGAAAATTCGTTTGTTTCCAAGTAGACACTATAAAAAAAGTTCCAGCTGAAGTTACTAGCTCCGCCTGGTAAAAAAATTTCTAGTCATTTTAATCATGAATTATTATTAATATGACTACAAGGTTCTAGTTAATTAATTCTTGTTGATTTTTTCTGGTTGAAATCATTCTGGCTAATATTTCTGGTTCTTGAGCAATCGCGATTTGAATAATGTATTTTTAGTAATATGAGTATAAATAATTATAGTTAACCGTGAATTTATTTGTGTTTTAAGAAAAAGCTGCGCGTTATCTGTCTATACACCAGTGGTACAGGAATACTTCCAAACTACACACACATTTTTCAGGTGTCTTGGAAAAATATGAACATTGTAGACAATAAATAAACAAAATTCTAAAGAAAATAGTCTTAACGAAGAGTTTCAGAAACAGAATGCATAAAAAATATGCTGCTTGTGCCTCAAGTGTTGTATCTATCGCCATTTATTGATATATGCTATGTTAGGAAGAGTCCCTGAAGGTAGAAAAGTATCGATATTCGATTGTGGAAGATCGATGTCTACCAGAATATCTGGTTGAGCTTACCAGAACATCTGGTTAAATTCACCGACATATTTGGTTATGTTGACCAGAGCATTGTATTCCTAAGCTACTAGAAAACCGTCTAGTAAAGATTTCTGGTTAATCTTACTAGAAATTGTGCCTAAAGTTACCCGAATTTCTGGTAAGAATATCCAGAAAATTGTCAACCAGAAACTTCTGATACTTTTAACCAAAATTGATAGTAAGGGCATATTTAACATTCTATTCTGATTGAATTAACCAGAATTCTGGCTGGTTCAACTAGAACTTTTTTGAGTGTGCGTTGCTCGGTTATAAGAAAACAGGAAGAAACTAGGGATTCAATTTTCGCTCTCTTGAGCAATGTTATTATTATTATTATTATATCATTAAGCCGTTTCCCTTTCGGGGTAGGCGTGAATTGCTCGGTGGTAAAGTAGCTCGTCAGTAAGGCTATGTGAATCAGTCCTACCTTATACATTTTAATTGATCTAAATTCATTATAATGTATATTTTTCAAAAAAATAAAATAAAATTGGGACATTAGAAATTTTACAGAATTTCAAATCGAAATTATTCAAAATTGATTCTAAGACTTACTTCACAATCGAGCTTATTCCGATTGAAACAAAAATCCTCACCAAAATTATGTGTCCAAATAATATTTTTCACCAAAATTATGAAAAGTTCTCAACTGCTTCTTTACTTTTACAACATTGTCATTTTCCCTAGTCTCTTTTTTGTATTCTTTATACGATCAGCAATCATTATAAACCGATAATAGTTTTCTTAGTGACGGATTTCTACAAAAAACGGCAGATTTAAACTTATTCAAAAGTATTGTACTTTGAATGCGATGTTGTAGAAAAGCAGATTTCCAGAGAACATCGCGTGAATGTGATTTAATTTTTAGCAATCGCATATTTTCTGCCTTGCACTGAATCGCATTCAATAGCATTCAGACAAATTCTGTTTCGCATTCAAACGCATTCTATAGCATTAAAACACATTAGGACTCTCGCATTAACACGCATTAAACGCGAAATCTCTAACTTCGCATTCACATGCATTCAAGATTTAGACGTTATATGCGAACTCTCGCATTAAACAGTACTGTGCTTCTGTCCCAATCCGAGGTTGTCGCAAAGCAGATTTCCAGAGAACATCTCGTGAATGCGAAGCAATACTTTTGAATCTAACGCTTTTTGCAGGGACACCAACAGAACAATATATACATATGATTAAAATAAAAGCGCTTCATTCCCTAATCGACAATAATTATTTCATACAGTAGATAGGATTGTTTGGTTTAAAAATCAGCACAAAAAACTTAGAACGCAAAACGAATATACAAGAATATCTAAACGTGGTAGCATACTATGAGTCTCTTTACAAGTCTGAATGTACATTATACTTTTAGTTCAGTTGATCGCGAAAGACAAAAGAGCTCGTAGTCAAGATCTAAGCTCGTCTAGAATTTGGCGCATGTATAAACGCTATAACTTCTCCCTCTTTAGTTTTTGTGCATTTGGGCACAATGGTACGAAAGCAATTACCAATAAGTGTGTTTGACTTTTGAATAAATACATAGAACCTTTTCGCGACAAAAAATACATTATAACTACAGTACTTAATCTTTGGCTAGTGTGCGTTTACAAAAGTGACTCCCAATTACCGAATTTTAAGAGAATACGATGAATAAATTGTCTTAATAGCAGGAGTTCATGTCAATTTTCAAGTGATGACAAGAATTTTAGTGTTAGAATGTGATTTGGGTGTGATATAGGACTTTGTAATTTTGTAATGGCGTTTTCGAAAATAGGTATATTATTTTTAATGTTTAAAATTTATTTGCCAGATCAAACTTTCCATATGTTTTACAAGTTCTGTAAGTTGCATAGTGGGACAGCCAGTGGTTTCACTAGAAAAACATTTCCATCCAACGTCCGGCAGGCTGAAGTGACTGCGACAGTTGCGTTCCACAGTGGGATAGAAGACTGGAAGAACTGGCTAGAAGTAAAAAAATAATCCGATTCGTATCAAATTCATTACTTAAGGTTTTCGTTATTCACAGATTCCAAATATCGCCTCGAAAAATCAAAATTCAAAATAGCTGATTTGGTATGGAGATTAGGATGGTCCAAAAAAATTATTTTTCTGATTTTTTAAAGTCTCACACCCCCATTTCGTGTCTTTTTGTGAAAAAAAAATTCTCCTAATTTTTTGAGATTTTTAAAAGAATGTTTAGAGTTAGGGCACGATCTCCAAAGTACCAAGTGTTAAAAATTCAGTAAGTCCTTAAATTTTAAAAAGAGTCGTAAAAACATTACAACGATGATGTAAAACTACCATGTGAGCAGTACGAAGCCTGATAAAATTTAATAGTATATTATGCACCTAGGGGAAGAAAAAGTACCTCTCACCCTTGGTGCATACGATATTTTTTATAAAAAATGGATGATTTCAGTCATTTCTCGAAATACAGTCATGATTTTAGTCCATATTAGATTTTGAATAAAGAAGCATGAAATTTATGTTAAGTTATTCCAAATGATAAAAATTCAATTAAAAAATTGCCGGGAATTTTTTGTAATTTACGGTATCTTTAGAGGTGATTTATGGTGACTTACCATAAATTTCCCAAAATTCAATTTAAAAATGTCTACATTTTCGGTCATTTATGGCAATTTCACAGGTCAATATGGTAACATACCAAAAAATACCCAATATTCGTTTTTAAAAAGTTCCATAAATTTCCGGAAATTCATACAAATTTTCGGTCATTTATGGAAATTTTACCGGTAAATATGGAAAATTAGCGTCAATTACCCAATATTCATTTTTTTTTTAATTTCCATGAATTTCCGGAAAATGCAAATTTTCGTTAATTTATGGTCATTTTACCGACAAATATGGTAAATTACCAAAAATTTATTTTAAAAAATTTCCATACATTTCGGGAAATTTATGCAATTTTTCGGTAATGTATGGTAATTTTACCGATAAACATGGTAAATTACCATAATTTACCCAATATTCCATTTTTTAAAATTTCCATGGATTTCCGGAAATTTAAGAAAAATGTTGGTCATTTATGGTGATTTTACCGGAAAATATGGCAAATTACCATAATTTCATTTTTTTTTAAATTCCATAAATTTCCGAAAATTGATGAAAAATGTTGGTCATTTATGGCAACTTAACATAAATTACCCGACATTTATTTTTAAAAATTTCCGGAAATTTATGAATATTTTCGGTAATCTAAGTTAATTTGATCAGTTATATATGGTAACTTGCCATAAATAACCGCAAAATTCTATTATCTGCAACAAAAATTTCCTCTCAGTTTTCACGGTGAGTAGGCTGTTAATAGTAAAATGCGAGTCATAGACGTATAAGTTTCATTGTTTACCCCTGACGGCACTTTTCAGCCCCTAGAGAGTAAAAAGCACTTTTAGAACTTTTAGCTGTAGCCCTTAAGACACTAAAAAGTAATTTTCAAATTTCTTTTCTGTATTTTATGAAAGTAAAACTTTTTCTTTCAATATATATAATATATATTGAATATATTAATATTATTTCTCTGATTTTTTAAAGTCTCATCACCTCATGTTGTGGCTTTTGGTGAAAAAAAATTTTCCTAATTTTTTTATATTTAAAAAAAAATGTTTAGATGTTGGGCACGACCTATAAAGTACCCCAAAGTGTTAAAAATTCAGTGAGTCCTTGAAAATTTAAAAATAATCGTAAAAACTTTACAACGATGGTGTAAAACTACCACGTGAGTAGCACGAAGCCTGAAATATTTTTTTTTAATTCAATTACCCCCAACTTTGCCAAACCTCACCCCTTAAGACACTAAAAAGTAACTTTTAAGTGTCTTTCCTGAATTTTATGAAAGTAAAATGAAAATATAAGTGGAAAATTATATAAAAAAATGTTATTATACAAATATGAAAAATAGTGCCCATAAAATAAACATTTTTCCACATTTCACCCTTAATAATCCATAAAAAATTACATTTTCTTTCTTTAAAACTTTTTCTTTCAATATATGTAATATATACATTGAACATATCAATATATATAATACAGTAAACTTCCGTTTATTTTAAAGACCGCTTATTTTAAAGTTCACTTAATTTAAACCCCCTACACGCACTTCATCACTACTTTACCACCGAGCAATTCACGCCTACCCCGAAAGGGAAACGGCTTAATGATATAATAATAATAATACCTTCTTTGATGAGAATGTAAAAATATTTTCAGAACTATTTTGGAACAGGGTTACAGAGTAACCATGTTAACAGTGCTGTAACACATATGTAAGAGTGTAACGTTTTTGCATTTATTGTAACAATACCGTGACAGTCTAACAAGGATATGTGACAGAAAAATGTTTTTTGTATTATTGCTGCACTTAGTTTATATTTTAAATAACCTGACTTCACGGACGGTTCCCTACACATATAGTCGCACGCTTGAACCCGCTGAAAAATCGCACTCACTGAGGATTCGAACCCTACATAAACTACCTAACTCATTGATACCTGAATATATTCATATAATACAATTATATAAGTGTATTTACACATTATTAGATACATCATATATACATTGTAACAGAAGAGATAAAATGATTATTCGTAGTACTATCATTTTTGAAATTTTTTGGAAGTTTTATTTATATATCTGATTTAGTTTCATATTGATTGGAAACTTAATTCTCGTCACTGTCCTCATTTATCACAGTTAGACATTTTGTTTTTGTGAATAAACTGCTCAAAATTTCTGCCGGTCTTATGATTCTCGACAAATATCGACCATAAGCTAAATAGTACACCACCCTCGGAAATTGTCGGTACGATCAGCGAAAGAACTATTAAAAATCACTGCTGACTTTGAAATGTGATTATTCTTTCCTCAAAGGAGCGAGACATTTTTTAAACTGCGTTTAAAAAGCTTATTAAATTACGTGTCGAATAAGCCCTAATAAAGATATTTTTGCAACACCCACCTCAAAATTTGACGTTTTCATGCTTCTCAATGATGCCTAAAAGACCTTATTTGAGCAGACTGTGTGTGGAACAATTTTCGCGCAAGCGCAGTTTGAAGATGGCTTACTTTCCGCACTGGTAAAAAAGCTGCGCATGCGCACTTTCGAGATGAGGTACTTTAGGCACTGGCATACGTAATTTAATACACTGGTGTTGGTATCTTCTTGACATAAATTTAGATTTAACTTGAACAAATCTTTTAATGATTGAAGTTTTGTTTTTAGGATTTCGTAGCCGTTTTCATTCGTCGTACAAAATCGAAAACAATCCAAAATATTTAAATGCATTTCTAACTAAATTTCTAAAATTTAAAACATTCTTTTTGCGAAAATTTGAATAAAAAGAAGTAAAAAGAAGACTTCATTCAATAAAATCAAGATAAAATATGTAAACTCAATTAAAAGCAATCTTTAAAATTATTCATAAACAAAACCTGGAGATTGGAAAAAATCATGAGTTTAGTGTCTCTATTTAAAAAATTTGTTAAATAAGATTGAAAAGAAATTTTGAGGAATAAGCAAAAAAATGATTCACAATTAAAAAATAAACTCCCAAAAAAACCTCACTTTTCGGCTCATTAGAGACAAGACAATGAAAAAGAGGAAGAAAGATGGAAAAAGTCAACCAAAAACCAACCTCTCACTTTTTCCTTTCTCCGTCATTTGTATACTACGAGGGGACCAACATGTTTCGAGGCCAATTTACACCTCCTCATCAGGGATTGTTTATAGGGAATAGCTAAAGGTATGAAAAATATTATTGTACCTGTAAATAAAATATTTCAATCAGTAATAATTAAACAAATTAATTAAGTTTAATATAATCAAATATATTTATTGAGAAATTGATTGTTCAATAAAAAAGAATTCTTTGTGTTATCTAGTCAAAGAAAATCACTTTAACCAGTTTATTAATCTATACCATACTTTGTTATATCTTGAGAGTTCCCTTTTTAAATTAATAGCCTTGTTTTCTTCTCTCTTTATAAATAATATCTCCATGAGTTCTCTCTTTTTATGATTTTTCTCATGATAAAGAATTTTAATATCATTCCAATTGAATTGTGAAAATTATTTTCATGTTCATTTTTCCTATCTTTACAATTAGCTTGGTAAAATACATATTTTTTGTATAGCGTTTCATATCTATTTTTTCCCAATTTAACAATCATACTGCTCTTAAAAGGAACTCTATAAATAGTATGTGAACCAAATTTTCCCAAAATTGACTTCAAAATTTTCGAGATTTCACCAAAATATGTACGAACAACTGTTTACTTTATTTTGATAATTGTTTTTGTTTTTAATATAATTTATTCTGTTATGCGCATGTTTTTCAATGAACTCAAAAGGATAATGGTTAAGAAAAGGAATTTGTTTAAATAGTTAAATATTTCTTTTCATGGAAAACTGAATGTGATAATTTAAGGGCTGTATCAATTAAATTTTTAATAATTCCTATTTTATTTTGAATAGAGTGATTTGAGAAAAAACTAAGTGTTCTTCCTGAACAAATAGTTTTTACTATGTCATTCAGTGATAATATGCCTTTCATCAGTTTTAATTAAAGTGAAGTCAAGAAAATTTAATTTTCCTTTAGTTTCAATTTCAACAGTAAATTCTAATCTTGGGTGTATACTATTAAAAGCATTAAGAATTATTAAAAAATTAATAGAAATCTCAAAAACATCAATTAAAAATAGTCATGCTTTCTTAAAACTAATTTACAATGTAATAATACCTTTGGATCACATATTTGTCTCTTTTGATGTAATAGTTATGTTCCCAAATATCCCTCATGAAGGAGTTGAATAAGCCATACAAAAACGTTGGGATTTGATTAAAATTAATACAAAAATTCCGAAAAAATAATTTATTGATGCTATAAAATATGGTTTTCACTCAATGTATTTAAAATTTAATAATAATTTTTATAAACAAAAGTTTGTAACTCCCATAGGATCAGTTTTGTCTCCTATTTCAGCTGAAATTTTTATGGAGGATTTAGAGAATGAAGTTTTCCAAAAAATTGATTTCAATATTGATTCTTATGCAAGATATGTAGACGATTCAGTACTTAGTGTATATGAAAATAATGTAAAAACCCTTCTTAATGCTTTTATTAGTATACACCCAAGATTAGAATATAGTGTTGAAATTGAAACTGAAGGGAAATTAAATTTTCTTGACATGACTTTAATTAAACCCGATGAAAGGCATATCCTCACTGAATGGCATAGGAAAACTATTTCTTCAGGAAGAACACTTAGTTTTCTCCCAAATCACTCTATTCAAAATAAAATAGGAATTATTAAAAATTGAATTGATAGAGCCCTTCAATTATCATATCCAATTTTCTATTTAAAAAATATTGAACTATGTGAACAGAATCTTTTTCTAATCCATTATCCTTTTGACTTCATTGAAAAATATGCGCATAACAGAATAAATTATATTAAAAACAAAAATAACTATAAAAATAAAGCCCGTGCAGAAATTGCCCCTGTTGGCCCTACTACAACAAGGTTTCTGGTCGGATCCCGGCCGGGCTATCGCTGGTTGGATTTCATGGTCAAGAGCCGCCCGGTTATCGGCCAGGCCAACCCTGGTTAGATTTCGTGGTCGGGAGCCGAGCGAGTGCTGGTCAGGATACTTTTTTTTTTGTAGAAATTACACATTTTTTTAGAGCCGTGACATTATCAAAAACCTACTTACGGATGCAAGATGAATTATTATTTGAAAAGTATGATTTAAAGATTTATTAGATCAGTAAAACAGAATTTAGCTTTTTCAAATTCTTAAAAAAAAAAAAAACATTTAATTCTTCCCAATACATTACTACTTTCCAACCGAGCAATTCACGCCTACCCCGAAAGGGAAACGGCTTAATGGTATAATAATAATAATAAAAATAAATAACAAATACAAATAGAACATTGTTACTCCATTGTTTTTATTTCAGAAAAAAGAATACTTATCACCATTATTCCTTACCTGTTTTGTCTGCGGATTAATTGTAGTTACAGTTGCATCTGAAGATTTCATTCGCACGGTCTTAGTTTGCTGTTCACATTCAAGAGCCCTACATACTGTTACAGATTTACCCTTTTTATCGATTATTTCAAGCTTTACAAGACCTCTGACCTAAAATTATTATTTTCACGTTACTTTTTTAATTTTTCTGAAAGAGGCCATGCATAAATTACGTAGTCTTTTGAATAAGGATGGGGGGGGGGAGATCCACAATAATAATTTACCTAATAATAATATTAGTAGAATAATTATAAATTCGCGAAATCATAATGAATGAAATGTAATAAATAACGGGGCTTCAACCCCCCCCCCCAACTAAAATTTTGCGTAGTCCGACACCCTTTGCGCAGTCCGAATTTAAAGAATCAAAAAGTGTGCATTGGAAAATTAACTTTATTTTCCAGACAAAATTTAGAAGTTTTCCAACCTAATATTTTGAAAGTATTAGAAATGAACTAAACAATTATTTTTTTGTCTATTTTCCCATTTTCCTTGTTTTTCGACTTAAATGCGAACTGAATTAATTGAACCCTATTACTATTTTTGTTGAAAGTTCATTTTATTATTGGTTGAAAATTCGACCATTTGGTTACAAATTTTTTTCTTCTTTGGTTTGAAAATTCATCTTTTTTGGTTAAAAATGAAACTTTCTGGTTAAAAATTAAGCTGTTTTATTTCATTCCATAAATACTAGAATTACATATTTTTTTGTATATAATTCTATAGTCTTTAAGGAGTAAAATGAGGCAATTCAATTTTGAGGTTCGGTCCTGGTTCCAGCGCCCTAAAGTTAAAACTGTATTTCTTTGATTAAAAATTTAACTATTTTGTTAAAAATTTGTCTTTTTGGGTTTCAAATGTTACTACTTTGTTAGAAACTTCGACTATTTGGTTTAAAATTAACCTTTTTGTTGAAAATTAATCTTTTTGCTAAAAATTCAATTGTTTTGTAGAAAATGTATGTATTTTGTTAAAAATTAGATTTTTTTGGTAGAAAAATTGTCTTTTTGGTTTAAGAATTTTCTTAGAAAATTCAAATATTTGGTTGAAAATGAACTTTTTTGTTGAAAATTAGTCTTTTTTATGAAAATTTTATTTAGTTGAAAATTTACATTTTTTTGTAGAAAATTCGTCTCTTTTAGTTCAATTCTACTGCTTATCATTTAATATTTAAATCTTTTTTGGTTGAAATAGCGACTATTACATTTTTGGTTGATAAGTCATATTTTTAGGTTGAAAATTCAACTTCTTAATTGAAATTTAAACTACTTTCTTAAAATTTCATTCTTTTGGTTAAAGATTCATAATTTTAGTTGAAAATTCATCTCTTTGGCAGA
This sequence comes from Andricus grossulariae, assembly GCA_011634705.1. Classification (NCBI taxonomy): domain Eukaryota; kingdom Metazoa; phylum Arthropoda; class Insecta; order Hymenoptera; family Cynipidae; genus Andricus; species Andricus grossulariae. Next base: position 337,190 of record JAABKJ010075445.1, read on the forward strand.
AAATTGAACTACTTTGTTGAAAATTAATTTTTATAATTGAAATTTTAACTAATTAGTTGAAAATTCAACTATTTTGTAGAGACATCGTTTTCTTGTATTACAATAAATTTTTTAAATGATAATTAACTATTCCATTTTTGGTTAAAAATTGATCATTTTTGTTTTAAATATTCAACTATTTGGTTGGAAATTTAAGTAAATCGTAGAAATTTCGTCTTTTCGGTACAAAATTAATATTCAATTCATGGTTGAAAATTCAATCATTTGGTTAAAAATCTATGCATTTTGATGAAAATTCATCTTTTTTGGTTGAAAATTAAATTATTTGGTTAGAAATGTATTGATTTTAAAATACACCTTTTTTGGTAAAAATTAAATCAATTTTGGTTGAAACGAATCCAATTTGGTTTATGATTCAACTATTTTGTTGAAAATTCAACTACCTGGTTAAAAGTTTAGATACACACATTGTTAATTCATAATACGTTATTTTCTGGAAGAGTCCTAAATTCACGAAAAAAAATTTGGTCCTCAAAATTTACGTAACATGGGGGGGGGGGTCCAAACTTACGGACCCTAACAAAGGCTGCGTGGTGCAAAATTTCAGAAAAAAAGTGAAAGTCTACAATTTAGGTTCTTTGTTATGAAATGAAAACAAAAAATTAATTTAATATAAAACTTACCGTTGTTTCATTCGTTAGTTTAGGATCATGAACAAAATATTTTCCACCGTCAGAACCAGAAGGAAAATCACCAATTGTAGCATATTTTAGGGCTTCAATAATAGTTGTTTTTCCTGTACCATTAGGTCCCAGGATTAATGTCATCGGCCGTGAAAATATTATATCATCGGTTTCAGTTTCACTACTGAAATTCCGGATGCCACGAATAGTTAGTCTTTTTAACCTAGACATTTTCTTCTTCCTTTGCTGGCAATGTCCTCAATAATTTAATGATTATTGTTTCTACCTTGTTTGCCAAAATAAGACAAACATTTCCACGTACGTTTTTTGTTTTTTTTTTGGGTTAGGTTCGCCCTCTTTCGCCGGTTTCGCCGGTTCCGGTTCGTGAGTGAGGTGCAACCAAAATGCAACATTGTCTTGTATTTACTTCTTTGTTTTGAAAAATTAAAATGGTAACCAGAATTTAAACTACGATTTATAATAATTAATTAATTATGAGTTTCATATAATTTATTTCCGAATTTTGGCAATTTCGTCGACTGATAATAACCAATAAGCCTTAAGTCAAAATTCAGGAATAATAATAGCCTGCAAAGATATTGTTATGTTATGCGAAGATTCGGAAGTTCTGAACCAAAGGAACATGAGGAACATGAGGAACGCAATGGATGAAATTCGGCGAATTCGCGTTCAAATCGTCGGTTAGCCGTCGACCTGCACCGACTTTTCAGCATTATTTAAAGACTGTTGAAGACGTTCCTTCGAGCTCGCGGATTTCAAGTCAAAAAGTGTCAATTTTTATCGTTTGTTATCGAAATTCGATTGGATTTTCGTATCTGAATCGCAAGCGGTCAATTATATATAGAAATTTTTTGCGAAATCGACGTTTATTTGTGGCTTTTTCCGTCATTAGCTTTTCCGTCATTAGTGAAAAGTGACATCGCATATATATTTGTCAAAAAATCAGTCTCAGTTCGGTTCCTAAGAGAAAAATTCGTGAATCTAGTCACTTATGAAGACATTTTGTAGCGAGCGAAATCTTTTATTTTGAGTGACAATGCTGGAACTGAGTTTTATGTGATAATTTCGAGAAACGTATTTCTGGCGGGAAGTTTTTAGGAATCTAATTCGGAATTTTTTTAGGAAGATGGTTCTGACTTTTTGATATATCTGACCGTAGATTTCTACTCTGTAAATTTGGTAAGTATAAGTTTAGTTGTTTTTTTTTTATCAAATTCGCAAAAAAATTCTTTACTTTAATTAAGTTTAGCATAAGTAAATTGTTGGTTATATTCCTGGAAAAATCTTGGAAATAGAAGTACTTCGAAAATGCATGGCAGCCATTTTATTGCCACCGGCAGATTTCCCATATTTCATAATTCGCGCGTTCTATAAGTTTTTAGTAAAAATGATTTTTTTTTTAGAGAGAGAGAAACGACATTTTTTAGTAAAAAAATCTATGCAGTCTTTTTGAATGTCACTTGATACTACATTATATGATACTTATTGGGCAACTTTATTTTTCATAATTATACTCATTTCTACCCTGAAAAACTTATAATTTCCCTTCATTTCATCAAATAGACTCGGCCGAATAGAGGCTAATGCATTGCAGAATTGAATTTAAATGTCCAATTCGATAATGGCAGCAAATCGAATACACCAAACCTAACCTGAATTTGTTTTCGAGTTACATCTATTCAATTTTTTTTACTGGGTTCTTCAGAAATGTTATTAGCTAAAATATATAAGACAATAATTTTGATTTCACAAATCAATGTTCTTCATAAGATATTTTAATCAAGAATATTTTTAATTATTCGAATAAAGAATATTTTTAATTATTCGAATAAAGAATATTTTAAATTACAGAAAAGGCCTAGGTCAAAAGAATGGGCTAAATAGTATAATAGATATTGGAAGGATTAAGACTTACGCAGCGGAAAGAGCGTGAAAGAAGGGTTGCAACTTATAAAATTCATGTACTCCAGCTGATCGAAACTGTCGGTAATGTAGTTCATCAAAGGTAATGATGCACACAACCCTCAGATTTAGGCGTTTTTTTGTTTGAAATTTGAATAATTTTAAAAGTGTTTCTTGTGCCAAAAAACTTGTTGCGTGCTGGCTGTTAAAAAGTGAAATTGGATCAATCACGCACTGGAGTCATGAGTACTTGTACATACAGTACGCAGCTAAAAATTCCTGTACAGGAGGATTGTGGACTTGTTCCTAGACACAATGCTGGACACGAACCTGCACAGCTGATCTTGACGGTTCCTGTGCAGGAATTTGGCGAAAAAAACTGTGCATGATCCTGCAATGAAACCTGCACCGACAAAGGAACCTTTGAATGATCGAGTATAGGTTCTTATACAGGTTCCTTCGCGAAGGAAATTGAGGCGCAGGTTCCTCTACAGAAACACGTATGAGCTCCTTTACAGAAAGTCGTCACGAAAACTCATGTGGCTTACAGCTGTAAAGTTGCTTTCCTTTGTTCATGTATAGGATCCTGAACAAGTTCCTGTACATGAACCCGCGTCTCAAATCACACTGTGAAGGCACCTATACAGGATCATTCAAAACTTAGCTTGCAGCAGGTTCCTTTGCAGGATCATGTACAGTTTCCTTCGCCAAATTCGTGTACAGGAATCGTCAGGATTACCTACACAGCTTCCTGTGCAGGTTCGTGTCCAGAAACATGTCCAGGATCCTCCGAGGTTCCTGTACAGGAATGTTCAGGTGGGTATACAGTAAATCTTTTAGGTTACGTTCGTTTTGCTCAAATGTATTTTTGGATAGTTTCGATCAGCTGGAGTACATGAATTTTATAAGTTGGCAACACTTCTTTTACGCTCTTTCCGACCTATTTCTCCATTGCGAGAGGAAGAAGAAGAAAGCGTAGAGCATTTTTTTTCTTAAAATTTTCACCTTTTTTCACCTACTTTTAGATCGAAATTTGGCTCTTTGGAGTTCAGTGCAATGTTATGAAAAAACTTCATTAACTCTCATTGCCTGCAATTATTTTAGAATTGTGTATAGGTTGGCACTGCTTAATATTTAATATGACGTGAATGCCAAACGCTTATTTGGCAAGATAAAGGGATCAAAATTAAGAACATTCACATTATTAATTTTAAAACATCACCATTCGTCTCTATTTCATTTTTTGGTGACCTTCGAAAAGAGCTCTTATATGCAGAAAAAAATTCTGCTGAACTTATGGGATTTTCAATTAAAATAGGGACATCATAGCCTTTCGGTTAAGATTACCGAATTTTCTGCAGAGTTTACAGAATTTTCAGTAATTCGATAAACTCACGGATATTTTCTGTAATATTTACTCAACTTTTCTGTCAAGGTGACATCTTCAGATTGAAAACTCAGGGCTCGGATAGATTAGAAGGCTTCGAAAAAGTCGCATTATTCGCATAAAATTACAAAAAGAGTTGCTTGGAATTATGAAAAAAGTTCGTAACAAGTAGCATCAAATTTTTTTAAATAATGAAAAAAACAGTATCAGACAATGAATGAGTAATATATAATAAGTTTATTTGTTCATACATATAAAGTACATAATTCTTATTGATTTTCAAATACTCTTTGCATAACCAAAATAATCTCTAAAGTTAAACAATTTGTTAACAATCGTCTATCAGATTGAATGATTCCAAATCTGGATTTATATTATTTTTTGCTGAACTGTTAACTACTCAACCTGGATTATTTTTGAATGCGAGAAGTTTATAATTTATATTCATTTTGAATTTAAGAAACATTTATTTTGAAACATATTTCATTTTTAAGAGAATAGATGAATTTTTAACACGGGAGAGTAATTTTTCTAACCAAACAGACGAGTTCGTGGAATATTTTAGAAAAAGTTGAATTTTCCTATAAAAAAAAAATTAATTTTCAGTCAAAAATGCAATCGATAAATTTTCGGTTTAAAAAATTAACTTTCAACGAAAAAAAACGATTTTTTGAATAAATAGTTACATTTTTCAATGAATGGTTTAATTTTCAACTAAGTATTTGTATTTTCTACCAAATAGTCGAATTTTCCAAAAAAATTCTCAATAAAACATATTGATAATGTTGATAATTCAACCAAAAAATTTGAAATAAAAAACAGTTGAATTCAACAAAAAAGACGTATTTTCAACAACGTAGTTCAATCCTCAACCAAAAAGGTTAATTTTCTACCAAATTGTTGCAGTTTTAATCAAAAGGATGAATTTTCAATTTAACAAAATACATGAATTTTCAACTAAAAAAGATCAATTTCTCTCCAAAAAAGTAATAGTTACATTTTCAGTTTAAAAAATTAATTCGCAACCAAAAAAAAAAAAAAATTTTCAACAGAATAATCAAATTTCTCACCAAAGAGATAAACTTTAAGCTAAAATCATGAATTTTACAACCAAAAAAACTAATTTTGAACACATATTTTCAGTCAAGAGTGAAAAAATATTTCATCCAAATTCTTTAACTTTCAAGCCCAAATGACGATATAACTGTGAAACAGTTGAATTTTCATCAAAAAAGTTTATTTTTAACCAAACGGTTACATTTTTAAACAAGAATGAGGAAATTTCAAATCAAGAAGATTAGTTTTCTACCAAAAAAGATGATTTGAAAACAAATTTTTAACACAGGAGTTACATTTTTTTATGAAACAATTAAATTTTCAACAAAATGGTTGAAATTTTAATCAAACAGTTGGATTTTCAACCAAATATTTGAATTTCCAAAACAAAAAAAACTAGTTCTCGAGAAGACAATTATATTTTCAACAAAAGAGTTCATTTTCAGTCACAAAAGATGAATTTTCAATAAAAAAATATGACTTTCTACCAAAAAAATGAATTTCGAATCCAGAAGGACTCATTTTCTGTCCAAAAAGGCGAATGTTTAACAAAACAGTTAAATTTTCAATCACAAAAGATAATTTTAAACAAAAAAATTTCGTTTCCAACCTAATGGTCGAATTAAAAAAAATTTGAGAAGACAGTTTATTTATCAGCCTAAAAAGATGAATTGTCAACAAAAAACATCCTTTTCAACCAAGGAAGATTAATTTTTATTAAAATAAAGATTACTTTTCTACCATAAAAGAGGAATTTTCAGCCAAAAAAGATGCCTTTTTTTAAATTTTTAACCAAGTAATTACATTTTCAACCAAAACTTTGATTTTTTGACGAAAACTCAATTAAAGTGGTAATTAAAATAGCACAATTAAAAATGTTTATTTTCCATCTTGTCTGAAATGACGTTAAAATATTTTCTGTATAGGAGAATATAACTTTGGTCAATATTGTAGATGTTCATCTTACGTGTGGATTTCTCTTCTCTATCCGTTACCTTCTCCGATGATAATACAGATTTCTAATAAAAATTAACTGTTTTGTTGAAAATTCAATTATTTTGTAGAAAATTCTTTTTTGGATGAATTCAAGTTGCAAAGTGAAAAAATAGTGGCATTAGCAAGGAATTTCAGAAAATAGTATCCGCAGAGGTTAGTATTACTAGAAAGTACCTTTTTCCTCGGCTGTGACTTCGAGACCGGGATCTCCTTCTGTCTTTGTCTCTGCGATCACGCTCACGATCCCTGTCGCGATCTCGTTCTCTGTCCCTGTGTCGCGATCGACTTCTGTCCTGCCTTTCACGGTCTCTATCCCGAGGTTCCCTGTCCCTGTCTCTTCCTCTTTCCCTGTCCCGATCACGGTCTCGATCTCTTGTCCTGTCCCTATCCATCATCGTGTCTCGTTTCTCTCTGCGTCTTTCCTCAACTGTCTTCTCCAGCTCGGACAGTTTCTCCCGAATTTTTATAAACCCAAGATGCAATTTTCCACCAAAGTGATCAGCTAGTCGTCTATCGTTGTCATGAATGCCAAGATAGGCACTGCATACCTCGCAGACTCTTAGCTTTTGTTGCTGATAACTCGAAGCTGGCATGCTGTTGCGATATTCCTGCTCTGCCTCGTTTTTCTTTTTTCGCAGCTCATCAATTTCCCCCATCAACTTCATTGACTCCTCCACGAATCCTTCCTCTCCCAGCTGTTCGGCCTTTGCCAGTTTTTTACCGATCTCTTCTGCAAGGACGTGGACACTGTTTGCCTTGGCTGTCACTTCTGCACTTAGCACGTCTTGAGTTGCGGCTAATCTTTTCTTCGCCGACTCTGTTCGACTGTCGCAATCGGCGATGAAGTTCTGCAGGTGCTCCATTGCCTGGAAATTTCAAAAACAACAAAATCTCTCAATTTTTCGTCATAATTTTTTTATGGGTAAACATTTCATTGGCGAAATTAAGGCATGAGAATGATAACTGAATAAGGACCTATTTTTCGAGATTACAGGGCTCGAAACTGTTCAAACAACAAAAAATAGTAAAATAGTAACCATACTTCTCTAACAAAAAGTAACCATAAATTAACAATAATTTTGTAAAAAAAGTAACCAAAAGGAAAAATTTTCTATAAAAAAAGACGAAGTTTCCACTGTAATTATTATACTTCAACAAAAAAATTAATGTTTAAGATAGTAGTTCAACTTTTAATAACACGGTTGAATTTTTTTCACTAAAAATGATGAATTCTTAACGGAAAATGTAATAGTTGATGAAATTACCAACAAATATTTTAATTTAATACAAAAAACAGTACAATCCATTAAAAAAAGACGATTTTTTAAACAAAATAGGTTCTTTTTCAACCAAATTATTGAATTTTACCCAAAAAGACCAATTTGTAGAAAACAGTTGAATTTTCAACCAGTAAATATGGATTTTTAACACAAAAGTTATCTTTCAAACCAAATAGTGGATTTTTCTACCAAAAACAGGGGAATTTTCCATCCAAAAAGATGAATTTTCAACAAAATAAGTACATTTTAACCAAAAAGATGAATTTTCAAATAAAATTATGTATTTTTAAACAAAAGGGTGATCTTCAATCAAAAAGATTAATTTTCTACCACAAAAGACGAATTTTCAACTAAAATGATGCATCTTCAAAAAAAAAATTTATGTTTAAGAAAGAAGTTGAACTTTATCAAAATGGTTGAATTTTTCTGACTAAAAAAGTTGAATTCTTAACAACAAATTTCATAGTTGATATACTACCCAAAGCAGATTTTAATTTAATATAAAAAAAAAACAGTAGAATTCATTCAAAAAATACGATTTTTCAACAAAATAGGTTCTTTTTCAACCAAATTATTGAATTTTTACCCAAAAAGACCAATTTTAACAAAACAGTTGAATTTTCAACCAGTAAATATGGAAGAATTTTCAACTGAAATGATGAACCTTAAAAAAAAAAGTGAAGTTTTAACAAAAATTGTTAAACTTTTAACCGAATTTTCAACCAAAGAAGATAAATTCTCATCAAAAAATATAATACATAGTTCGATATTTGAACAGAAAAGATTTAAATTTTAAATAAAGAACTAGCAATTTTAGCTAAATTGCCATATTTATCAGGATTCATAATAATTCAATTGATAGTCCTTTTTATACATTTTATATACGAAATAATAATTATTTTATTGTTATTCTCTAGTTTTCCCGGCTCTAAAGTTCCAAACTTACTGGAAAAATTTGAATTTTTACATTTTTCACAAGTTCTCGAAAACTTTAATTCATCAAAAATGTCATGTTTTGAAATTTTCAAAGTGAAAGTTTCCGATTGAAACTTTCAATGGCACATTGCTAATGGAGAGTGAAAAGGCATTTTACAATAATACGATTAATGAATTAATTAATTCCGTCATTTCGGACAAAAAATGTAATCAAAATTAACCTTTTCATAAAATAAGTAACTTTTTAGTAACCGCAGATAAAAAAAGTAACTGAGTTACTAAAAAGTAACCCGTTCCGAGCACTGAAATTATTTCAATGATTTCACAAAGATTTCACAAACTATCGTTAAATTAAAATCTTTTTTTGTCGAAATATATCAACTATTACATTTTTTTGTTAAATATTCACCTTTTTAGCTGAAAAATTCAACTCCATGGTTCAACTACTTTCTTAAAAGTTCATGTTTTTGGTTAAAGATTCACAATTTTAGTTGAAAATTTATTCAACTCATTGATTGGAAATTAGATTTTTGTTTGTTTGAAAACTCTTCTTTTTGGGTTGTGGAATCAACTATTATATTTGAAAATTCTTCCTTTTTGAATGACTTCAACTTTAAAAATTTGTTAATTCTTTTCGGTTGAAATATCAACTATTAAATTTTTTGTTAAAAATTCATCCTTTCTGGTCAAAAATGTAACTGTTTTGTTAAAAATCAGTGTTTTTTTTTTTAAATTGAAAATTAACTAAAATTTTTGGTTGAAAATTTACATTTTCGAATTGCAAATTTAACTATTTTGTAGAAAATTACTCCTTTTCGCTCGAAAATTAAAATATTTAGTTGAAAATGAACTTTTTGGTTGAAAGTTCAATTATTTTGTAGAAAATTCATCTTTTTGGGTGAATACAACTTTTTTAAATTTAGCATTATTTTTGGTTGAAAATTCAAGAACTTGGTTAAAAGTTGAGCTACTTTGCTAAAAATGCATTTTTTTGGGTCGAAGATTCACAATTTTCGTTGAATATTCATTTTTTGTGCGTTAAAAATTCATTTAGATTCGATTGGAAATTAATTCAACTGACTGGTTTAAAATTTAATTTTTTGTTAAAAATTGATATTTTTGGATTGAAAATTAAACTGTTTTGTGAAAAAATTCGCTTCTTTTATTGAAAATTAATTCTTTTAAATAAACAGTTTACTACTCCATTTTTTGGTTGAAACGAAAAAAATATAAAATAAAAATGAATCAAATAAAATTGGGACCAACATCACATCTACTGTTCAATTTATGTAGTTTTTACGAAGGTGTCTGTCTGTCTGTCTGTAGTATCGTGTAGGCACGATAACTTTCGAAAGATTGATCAGATTCGATTGTGCTTTGGCTCAGTTTTGTTTAAAAGGTGATCTTTTCAATTTTAAAAATTGAACTATTTCGTTGAAAATTTATCTATTTTATCAAAAATCCGTCTTTTTTGGTAGAAAATTAATCTTCTTGGTTAAAATTTTTTCATTTTTAGTATAAAATTCATGTATTCTGTTAAAAGTCGTCTTTTTTGGTAGAAAATCTAGCTATCACACTGAAAATTCGTCTTTTTTGGTGATTTTTTGTTTGTTTGAACAATGCAACTTTTTTGTTAAAAATAATTCTGTTTTAGCTGTAGATTCAAGTATTGTTGCAAATTCGTCTTTATTTGTTAAATTCAACTATGTTGTATTTTAAATTACAATTTTTTGTTCTTGAAATATCAACTATTACATTTTTTGTTGAAAATTCATCTTTTTAGGCTAAAAATTAATTTTTTTAACTAAAAATTTTACAATTTGGTTGAAAATTAACTTTTTTGTTGAAAATTTATATTGTTCTGTTGGAAAGTCAACTGTTTTGTTGAAAATTCGTTTCTTTGATTGAAATTTTTTTAAATGAAAATTGAACTGTTCCATTTTTGGTTAAAAGATGATCTTTTCAAGTTTAAAAACTCGACTATCTGGTTGAAAATGTATCTAATTTGTCAAAAATCCGTCATTTTTGGTAGATAATTAATCTTCTTAGTTGAAAATTTCTCACTTTTAATATAAAATTCATGTATTTTATTAAAAATTCGTGTTTTTGGGTAGAAAATTAATCCTTATAGTTGAAAATGTTGCCATCTTTTTGAAAATAGGTCTTTTTTGGTAAAAAAAAGCATTTTTTGTTGGTCAACAATGTAATTATTTCGTTAAAAATTAATCTGTTTTAGTTAAGGATTCAAATGTTTTGTTGAAAATTCGTCTTTTTTGGTTAAATTAAACTGTTTTTTATTTTAAATTAAAACATTTGTTGATTGAAATATCAACTATTACATTTTATGTTGAAAATTTATCTTTTTAGGTTAAAAATGAATTTTTTGCACAAAAAATTTTACTTTTTGGTTGTAAATTAACTTTTTTGTTGAAAATTAATATTTTACTGCTTTGTAGAAAAACCATTTTTTTGGTTGCATTTTTTTTTACATGAAAATTTAATTACTCCATTTTTGGTTAAAATATATCTTTTCATATTTAAAAATTCATTTGTACGGTTGAAAATGTATACAATTTGTCGAAGATTCACCTTTTTTGGTATAAAATTAATCTTCTTGGTTGAAAATTTCTCACTTTTAGTAGAAAAGTCATGTATTCTGTTGAAAATTTGTATTTTTTGGTAGAAAATTAATCCTTATGGTTGAAAATGTTACCATCTTTTTGAAAATTTGTCTTTTTTGGTAAAAAAATCCATTTGTTGTTTGTTAACAATGCAATTGATTGGTTAAAAATCAATCTGTTTTAGTTGATGATTCAGGTGTTTTGTTGCAAATTCGTCTTTTTTTGTTAAATTCAACTGTTTTTTTATTTTAAATTAAAACCTTTTTTGGTTGAAATATCAAATATTACATTTTTTGTTGAAAATATATCTTTTTAGGTTGAAAGTTATTTTTTGAACTAAAAATATTACTATTTGGTTGAAAATTAACTTTTTTGTTGAAAATTAATATTTTCCGATTGAAAATTGAACTGATTTGTAGAAAAATCATTTTTTTGATTGCATTTTTTTTCATATGAAAATTTAATTACTCCATTTTTGGTTGAAAGATATCTTTTCATATTTAAAAATTTATTTATATGGTTGAAAATGTATGTAATTTGTCGAAAATTCACCTTTTTTGGTATAAAATTAATCTTCTTGGTTGAAAATTCAACTTTTTTGAACAAACATCGTCTTTTTGACTTGGAAATTTAACACTTTGGATGACATTTTTTTTCTTTATCGACTGAAAAATCTTTCTTGGTTAAAATTTCAACTCTTGTTGAAAATTCGTCATTTAAATTAAAAAATTCATAGCTTTTGTAAAAAATGTAACTGTTCCAGTGAAAATTAATATGTTTCGGTTGAGGATTGAACTATTTTGTTCAAAATTCGTCCTTTTTCGTTCAATTCAACAATATTGCATTTAAAATTAAAATCTTTTTTTGGTTAAAATATCATTTATTACATTTTTTATTTAGAATTCATATTTCTGGGTTGAAAATGCAACTACTTGGTTGAAAGTTGAATTACTTTATTACTTTCTTGATGACCCCTAAATAAATTCACAAAAAAATGGAGTCGGCAAAAATTACGTAAGATGGGTTGGTAGGTAATTGGGCGGGGTAAATATTACGGCCACCCTGGAATGAGAAGCATAAATTGTTAAGCAACCTGAGAAAGTGGAAAACGACCCCATCGACAACACGATACGGCAGAGCGTACTTCTTGTCGATAATTATTCTCAAAAAGATACTGTTGGCTCCCGTGTAATCCATTTCCGCTATTTTTAAAAGAGCCGCCGATGAATGGAGAATCGGTATCGAACATCTTCCGATAACTGAACCAACAATAACAGCTTCTCTGAGGGTACAGGTTCCAGATTCCAACAAGGGCAATAAGAATCCCTTCATGAATGCTCCAGGCTTATACAATGATTTCTTAACCGCATTATACAAGTGAGGATTTAGCCTTTTGAACTCTGCCAAATCATCCCTGATACGAGGCAATAAAATGAGATTATAGAACCTCTGAGCCATTCTGTCCTTGAGATTCGAAGCAAAGATTTTCGTAGCCTCGAACATTGCTGCAGCAGACCATTTCGGTGGGTCCAGGATGTACAGAATCTGTTCCCAGTTTCGCTTGTTGGCGATGCTCTTAAAAGCATGGGGAAGATGCCCTCTACGATATTTCGGCAGGATGTCTCGTATTTGCTCATAAATTGCTTTTTCTCTAGGATCCAGATCCTGTAATTGAAGAGATCCTACATCAGAGAATTGTGTGTCTATTTCAGTCTTCTTTTCCGTGAGTTTTTCCATTATTATGTCGGCGAGAGTCCTCGCTGGGGCTCGATCCCTAGCCATAAACATTTCAAGAGCTTTTTCGTCCTCTTTGTTAATTTGAATGTCTTCGTAGTAACCCTTCTCTTCGATCTCATCTTCGCTGGATTCAACATCGGAATCGCTGAGGGTTTCTCCTAGTTTTGTGATTCGTTTTTTCGTATTTTCCGAGTTTTTATCGGGGCAGAGCTCTTCTTCGATTTCCAGTTGCTGTCGCCTCGCTTGTGAGAGGATTTTTTGCGATAGGGCTGCATCTACGTACTGAAAATTAAAAAAAAAAACACTTGGTCATGAAAAAACGTAAAACAGTTAATATCTTTCACGGCTAACTTCGATTAAGTTCAACCCAACGCATGATATAAATAGTAGATCGTAGTACAAAATTGGTTCCCTTCCTACAATATATAAAATTATACCCTTTTCAGATTTTTATCAGAGTTTCTACTCAAATCCTAGAAAATAATTCCTTGACAATTCCAGGTTTTTTCCAGGTATCTCAAGTTTTTTTAAAGGTCATTTTTCCATAGTACGGAACCATTCGAATATTTCGCTTTTTTGAAAATAATTGACTCGGAATATGTATACAGTTTCGCGAGTTTGTTATAAATAACACTGGCTTACAAAAAAAAAAGGTGAGGATTATTTGACAAGAGCACTTTATCCTTATGTATTTTGACGCGCTGAATACAAATCCGAGGTCTATTTACCTCCATCACGTCAGGTTCAAGGTTCAACATTTTGGACAACCCCTAATTAGCCATTGAGACAATATGTAGCCAATCAGTGAAGAAGTTCAAAAATATTTTTATCTAGAAAAGTAAAGAAATTGTGTTATTAGGAGACAATTGTGAGAAAATAGTGTATTTAGTGTCATTTTTTCGAAATAGTAGCAAAATAGTGTAATCACTCAAAAAAAGTGTAAAATAGTGTTACTAGTTTTAGTACAGTAAAATTCCGTTTATTTTAAAGATCGCTTATTTTAAAGTTCACTTAGTTTAAACACCCTACACGCACTTATTTTAAATTGCGCAGTTTCGTCATCTCCCACCACGGTCCCTGTACACTCTCATCCGCGTCAGTGGATGACCAATAAAAAAAAAGAGGCCCGAGAAGTGCCCTCGTTGGACCGCGACTTTTTCCACTGCGCAATAATCCGGATGCGCAATAAGCCGGACGCGTAATGAGTCGGATGCGCAATAGGCCGGGTATCCACTCGCCTGAACCATTTCCATAATATTGCGCAATATATGTACTCGACAGAGTACTCGCGCACTCGGCCCTTCCGAGGCGAGAGTCGCAATCGTCTCTCGCCCCACGCGCTGAGAAACTGCGTGGGCCAGCAGTTCTAGGAATGTCGAGTATATTTATTTACGTACGTTTCAAGGACCTTAAAGTAAACGGAAGTTTACTGTATTTAGTATTAGTTGGTCAGTATTAGTGAGGCCTGAAATGAAAATGTATGATTTTTTTTTCAGGGAACGGAAGAAACCGTTCGAGTGGTATCGATGGACAAAGACTTCCACGTGGACTGCTACGTGTGTGAAGACTGCGGGATGCAATTGACGGACGAACCTGACAAAAGATGTTACCCTCTGGATGGCAGATTGATGTGCAGAGCCTGCCACATTCAGCGTATTTCTCACACACAACCCCGAGCTCCTCAGCCCGTATCAGCTAGTTACCAATTCATGGGTTAAATGTCATGATGATGAGTACTTAGATATTAGAAACTGCGCAAGGGACAACCGTCTAAAATGATGACAGACTTATTTTTTTTTTCGGCTTTGAGAATATTACGAGTCGGTCAAATCAGCCGCATATTCCGAATTTTTCAATTTAAACTAAACTGATTTATTTGCTCAAGAGTTTCAACACGTGGCCTAATAATCGGTTGACAAGAACTCTTGCTACTTCAAAGAGACTGAAAAACGTTCCTACCAGTGCGAAGCAAAAGTCACCGGCAAGAGTTTTCTAGGTATCTGGTGACGATTTTTATTAATGACTGCAATTTTTCGACGAGAATTTAATGAGAAAAATATTGTTTCTTTGTCAAGATTTTTAAAGTGATTACGAAAGTTTTTTAACTCGATTTGTAGGAATCGTTTTGCGTTTTGATACCGAGTATTTTTAGAAATCATTTAAAAAAGGGAAATGTGGGAAGTTATTGTTGCATACAAGTTCCATATGATATTATTGTTTAAATATATTTTATAGAGAAAAAAATGTCAACTAGAAATCAATTTTCTTGCGATGATGCCTGAAGAAATGGTAGGCAATCTCTAATTATCGAAATATTGTCGACTACGTTATCATATCTAGCAATGCATCTCTACATTGAATATGGAAACTCTTTTTAAAGTATAATAATCAAAAATGTTACATGATTGTTAGAGTTTAGGAAAATTGAAACGAAACATCATGTTATTGCACTGCTGAGATTTCTTTCATATTCAAAACGAATCTCTTAATGGTGCATTATTTTTATTTATTAATTCAGGGTGGCCGCTGAACCGGGAAATGACATTGAATTTATTTTCTGCTGGAAATTTACCCAATTTTTAGAAGAAAACTCTAATCACTTAAAATATCACAAATTCCGTATCGCGTTATTTAATGCAATTTAAAATATGTTCCATTTCAACTTTCTTCTAATGTTAAGTTCAATTGTTAACTTTTTCCAATTATGAAATCATCCAGTTTACAATAGGTAATTCTAAAATCACTTTTATGCGTACATTTTCAACTGAAAGAATTTATAAAATGCAGTTTTAGAGACTTAACTAATCAAAAATTAAATCAACAGAAAATATAAATTCATCCATGATTTTTGACATTGAACATTAATTGATTTTACAAGACGATTCTGAATCTGTTCACAATTAAACAGTTTACAGAATCAAAACAATAGTTTAACAAACGTAAACGTCCGATTAAAACTATATAAACTGCTCATTTTCAATTTTTAAATAATTTAAAATTGGTAGATTCATAATTATACTTTTATTCAATTGCAAATTCTATTCAAATATTTTTTGAGTCTAAAACATTCTATTTTTAACCCATTCAATTTAAAAAAATTGTATTAAGAAAAAGAACAATTTTTAAAAAATTAATTTAAAAATCTAAATAATTTGAAACTAAATTGTTTCAAATAGAAAACCTTTAATTGTTAAAATTTCCTAGAGCTAAATGTAAACTTTCAACGTTACAATTTTTATTGTTCTATTTTTAACATTTTTAATTTGTAAGTGAAATTTTTGAGTTTGTAGGTATAAATAATAATTGAACCATTATTAACTTTTGAAAATTTGAGTAAGTTTAAGAGATATTTAGACGTTTTGAAAAGATTCTAACCTAATTTAAAACTTAAAATTTCGAAAAGTGTAAAATGAAATGTAGATTTTTGAAGATTTCGAAATTAAATTTTGAAGCTTTTTAATAATTTTTATTTTGCAAAAAATTTAAGAGCGCACATACAAATATTTAATAACAAATTTTGATAAATAAATAGAAATTGAACAATTATTTATTAAGAAAAAGTTCGAGTATGTTTAATAGGTATATAAAAGTTTTAAAAAGGATTAAAAATAATTAAAAACTTGAAAATATTTCAAAAATAATTTAAAATGAGAAAAGATTACAAAAAATTAATTAAAAAATGTCGATTTTTGAAACTTTTAAAGGATTTTGAAAGATTTGAAGATAATAAACAAAATTTCTTAAGATTCCTGCTAAAATTTTTAATATTTTTTTATTCTGAAAAATTAATTTTAAGAGAATACTTGTAAATATTTAAAAACAAATTTTTATGAATGAATAAAAATTGATTAATAATTCATTAAGAAAAGTTCGATTATGTTTAAGAGATATTTAAATGTTTTGAAAAGGTTAAAAAATAGTTTAAAACTTGACAATATTTAAAAAAATAAAAAATAATTCGAAATTTTTAAAATAAAATATAGATTTTTAAAGATTTGGAATAAAAATGTTATAAGCTTTTTAAGCATTTCGAAAGGTTTCAGAAGAACAAAAAAAAATTATTAGGATTCCTAGGAAAATTAAAAATGATTTTTTATTTTGAAAAATTAATTTAAAAATGTATGTTTTTGAAACTTTTAAAGGCTTTTTACAAATTTTGAGATAATAAAAAAATTCCTCAAGTTCCTGCTAAAAATTTTCAATATTTCTTTATTCTGAAAAATTAATTTTAAGAGAATGCTTGAAAATATTTAAAAACAAATTTTGATGAATGAATAGAAATTTTGAACAATAATTAATTAAGAAAAGTTCGATTATGTTTAAGAGATATTTAAATGGTTTCAAAAAGTTAAAAAATAGTTTAAAACTTAACAATATTTCAAAAAATTAAAAATATTTCAATTTTTTTTAATGTATAGATTTTTGAAGATTTTGAATAAAAATGTAATAAGCTTTTTAAGCATTTTGAAAGGTTTCGATGAAGAAATAGCGTACTTTGCAGAAGGGAGACTGTCGGGTATAGCAGTACAATTTTTTCAAATATAAAGATCAATTCAGCAATGTTCTCACTTGCGAGGTGCAGTGTAGGTGTAGTAGGCGAAAAGTTTTATGTAGCGGGCGTCACTGGGCTGGAAGCGGCCACATTACGCCTGCTCCGCTTGCACGCAATGGCGCGTTTTCAAGGGGAGTCGGACAAAAACGTAATTTTTTGGGAATTCTGTTACCCTATGACTACAAAAGCACCAAGACAAACTGAGCCTTGAAACCTTTCAATGAAACGAAGTCACATATATAATAATATCAGTCTTGTGAATACAAATAAATTCTCTTCTCCATCATCACTATTTCCTTTTAATGAAAACATACTTTTTTGGGGCTTCTGGTACACTGTGACTACAAAAGCACCAAGGCAAACTGAGCATTGATACCTTTGGCTGTAACCAAGTCACATGTAGAATAATATCAGCCTTGTGAATAAGAAGAAATTCCCTTCCTCGCCATCACAAACTCTTTTTGGTGGAAAAATAATTTTTTGGGGCTTCTAGTAACCTCTGACTACAAAAGTACCAAGGCAACATGAGCCTTAATACATTTGACTGCAACGAAGTCATATATATAATAATATCAGTCTTGTGAATACAAATAAATTCTCTTCTCCACCATCACAGTTTTCTTTTATTAAAAAAATAATGTTTTCAGGCTTCTGGTACCCTGTGACTACAGAAGTACCAAGGCAAACTGAGCCTTCATACCTTTGAAGGTAACGATGTCACATATATAATAATATCAGTGTTACGAATACAAATAAATTCTCTACTCCACCATCACAATTTCCTTTGAATGAAAACATAATTTTTTGGGGCTTGTGGCACCCTGCGACTACAATAGTACCAGGGCAAACTGAGCCCTGATACTTTTGACTGCAACGAAGTCACATATATAATAATGTCAGTCTTGTGAAAACAAATAAATTCTCTTCTCCACCATCACAGTTTCCTTCTATTGGAAACATAATTTTTCAGGGCTTCCGGCACCCTGTGACTGCCAAAGTACCAAGGCAAAATGGGTCTTGATACCTTTGACTGTAACGAAGTCACATATATAATAATATCAGTCTTGCGAATAAAAAAAAAAAACCAATCACCATCACAATTTTCTGTCAATAAAAGCATAATTTTTTGGGGCTTCTGGTACCCTGTGACTACAAAAGTACCGCAGAAAACTGAGCCCTGATACTTTTGACTATAACGAAGTCACATATATAATAATATTCATCTTGTGAATATAAATGGATTCTCTTCTCAACCATCACGATTTCCTTTTAATGAAAATATAATGCTTAGGGGCTTTCGGTAACCTGTGACTACAAAAGTACTAGGGAAATCTGAGCGCTGATACATTCGACTGTAACGAAGTCACATATATAAGACAATCAGTCCTGTGAATACAAATAAATTCTCTTCTCCACCATCACAATTTCCTTTTATTGAAAACATAATTATTTGGGGCTTCTGGCACCCTGTGACTACAAAAGCACCAAGGTAAACTGAGCCTTGATACCTTTGACTGTAACGAAGTCACATATATAATAATATCAGTCTTCTGAATACAAATCAATTCTCCTATCCACCATCAAAATTTCCATTTAATGAAAAAATAAGTTTTTGGGGCTTCTGGTAGACTGTGACTACAAAAGTAGCAATGCAAACTGAGCCTTGATACCTCTCACTGTAACGAAGTCACATATATAATAATATCAGACTTGTGAATAGAAATAAATTCTCTTCTCCACAATCAGAATTTCCTTCTAAATAAAACATAATTTGTTGGGGCTTCTGGTACCCTGTGACTACAAAAGTACCGAGGCAAAATGAGTCTTGATACCTTTGACTGTAACGAAGTCACATATATAATACTATCAGTCTTGTGAATACAAAAAAATGCTCTTGTACACCATCACAATTTTCTTTCAATGAAAACATAATTTTTTGGGGCTTCTGGTACCCTGTGTCTACAAAAGTACCGAGACAAAATGAGTCTGGATACCTTTGACTGTAACGAAGTCACATATATAATAATATCAGTCTTGTGAATACAAAAAAATCCTCTCGTACGCCATCACAATTTTCTTTCAATGAAAACATAATTTTTTGGGGCTTCTGGTACCCTGTGACTACAAAAGTACCGCAGAAAACTGAGCCCTGATATTTTTGACTATATCGAAGTCACATATATAATAATATCAGTCTTGTGAATAAAAAAAAATCCTCTCGTACACCATCACAATTTTCGTTCAATGAAAACATAATTTTTTGTGGCTCCAGGCACCCAGTGACTACAAAAGTACCAAGGCAAACTGAGCGTTGATACCTTTGACAGTAACGAAGGCACGTATAAAATGAAAATAGTCACGTGAATAAGAATTTATACTTAGTCACAAGACTATTTTTATAAACCTCCACCCCCACCATTGTCATCTCCTATATATGAAAAATTTAATTATTTTGGGGTTTCCGGTACCCTGCGACTACAAAAGTTCCAGGGCAAACTGAGCCCTGCTACTTTTGACGGTAACGAAGTCACATATATAAAAAAGGCACTCTTGTAAAAACTAATAAATTCTCTTCTTCACCATCACAATTTCCGTTAAATAAAAAAATATAATTTTTTGGGGCTTCTGGTACCCCGTGACTACAGAAGTACTAAGGCAAACTGAGCCTTAATACCTTTGACTGTAACGGAGTCACATATATAATATTATCAGTGTTGTAAAAAGAATAAATTCTCTTCTCCACCATCACAATTTCCTGTTATTGAAAACATAAGTTTCTGGGGCTTCTGGCACCCTGCGACGACAAAAGTACAAAGGCAAACTGAGCCTTGATACCTTCGGCTGTAACGAAGTCACATATATAATAACATCAGTCTTATGAATACAAATAAATTCTCTTCTCCACCATCACAATTTCCTTTTATTAAAAATATAATTATTTGGGGCTTCTAGTACACTGTGACAACAAAAGTACGAAGGCAAACTGAGCCCTGATACTTTTGACTGTAAAGAAATCACACGTATAATCAAATCAGTCTTGTGAATACAAATAAATTCTCTTCTCCACCATCACAATTTCCTTTTATTGAAAACAAAAGTTTTTGGGGCTTCTGGCACCCTGCGACGACAAAAGTACCAAGGCAAACTGAGCCTTGATACCTTTGACTGTAACGAAGTCACATATATAATAATATCAGTCTTGTGAATACAAAAAAATCCTCTTGTG
The DNA here is from genome assembly GCA_011634705.1 of Andricus grossulariae. Lineage (NCBI taxonomy): Eukaryota > Metazoa > Arthropoda > Insecta > Hymenoptera > Cynipidae > Andricus > Andricus grossulariae. The sequence continues at coordinate 357,587 of JAABKJ010075445.1, forward strand.
CATCATAACAATTTTCTTTCAATTAAAACATAATTTTTTGGGGCTTCTGGTATCCTGTGACAACAAAAGTACAACGGAAAACTGAGCCCTGACACTTTTGACTATGACGAAGTCACATATATAATAATATCCATCTTGTGAATACAAATGAATTCTCTTCTTCACCATCACAATTTCCTTTTATTGAAAAAATAATTTTTTGGGGCTTGTGGCATCCTGTGACTACAAAAGTACCAGGGCAAACTGAGCCCTGATACTATTGACTTTAACGAAGTCACATATATCATAATGCCAGTCTTGTAAAAACAAATAAATTCTCGTATCCACCATCGAAATTTCCGTTTAATACAAACATAATTTTTTGGGGCTTCTGGTACACTGTGACTACAGAAGTACTAAGGCAAACTGAGCCTTAATACCCTTGAACAAATTTAAGTTTTTAGTTTAAAATGCATCCCTCTTGTTTAAGGATTCAAACATTTGATTAAAAATCCATCTTCTTTCATTAAAAATTCAAATACTTGGTTGAAGATTGAACCAATTTATTGAAATTCTTTTTTTTTTGTTAAAGAATAATAATTTTAGTTGAAAATTCATCTCTTTAGTTCAAAATAAGATTTTTTCGGGTTAAAACCAATTTTTTTAACTGAAAATTAATCTATTTCAATTAACAATTTAGCATTTTAGTTGAAAATTCATCTCTTTAGTTAATTGATAAACAACTTTGTTACAAAAATTTTTTTTTTGTAAATAACTTTTCAATTTTTGGTTGAAAACTAATGTTTCTTTGTTAAAATTTTTTTTTCTTCGGTTGAGGATTCAACTATTTGATTAAAAATTCGTTTTTTTTTTGTAAGAACTTGAACTAGACGGTAAAAGGTTAAACCACTTTATTTAAAAAAACATTTTTTTTATTTAAGATTCATTATTTGACTTGAAAATTCATCTTGGTTTAAAAGTTTGACTATTTATTTTAAATTCTTTTTTTTTATTAATTTTTTCAAACTGGAAATGTAACTATTCCATTTTTTATTGAAAGTTGATCTTATTAGTTGAAAATTCATCTTTTTTGGTAGAAAAATGATCGTCTCGATTAAGAAGTTCCTCATTTTTTGTTTTCAACCACTTCATAGAAAAAATAATTTTTTTGTTGAAGATTCACAAATTTATATGAAAAAATTTTTTTACGGGCTTAAAATTAATTTTTTTAACTGAAAATTTAACTATTCCAGTTGAAGATTCATTTTATATGAAATTCATCTCTTTAGTTGAAAGTTGAACTATTTTCTTGAAAATTGTTTTTTGCTGTAGATTACAAATTCAACTAATTGTGTAAAAGTTGAACTACTTTGTTAATTTTTTTTGTAGACTACTTTTCCATTTTAAGTTGAAAATTTGTGTTTTTTGTTGATAATTTGTCTTTATTTCAAGAAAATTAATGTTTTTGGGTTGAAAATTTAACTATTCGACAGGAAAATCGTATTTTGGCTTGAAAGTTAAAAAATTTGAAAGTATTTTTCTTTAGTATTTGACTGCAAAATCTTTATTTCTTAAAAATTCGTCTTTTAGATTTAAAAATTCATCCCTTTGATAGAAAATTTGACTATTTTTTTGTTTGTTGAAAAGTCTATTTCTTTTTATTAAAATTTAACTTTTTTGTACAAAACTAATATTTTTGGGTTGAAAATGAACGTGTTTTAGAGAACAAATTTTCTTTCGGCTTGAAAGTTAAACAATTAATTGGAAATTCAACTACTTGTGTAAAATTTGAACCACTTTGTTAAAAATGTATTCTTCGGGTACATCAATTTTTAATTGTTGGTTAAAAATTGAAGTTTTTTATTAAAAATTTGTCTTCTTTAGTAGAAAATTAACTTTTTTGCTAAAAATTCAACTTGTTTGTAAAAAACTCGTCTTTTTGGTTAAAAATCAATTTTTCAACTGAAAATGTGACTATTTCATTCAAAGATGCATAATTTCAGTTGCAAATTTATCTCGTTGCTAATTTTTTCGATTGAAAATTAATTTTTTGAACTAAAAATTGAACTATTATTTTTTTTATAAATGGATTTTTTCTAATTTAAAATTCAACTACTTGGCTGAAAGTTGAACCGCTTTGTTAAAAATTAATTTTTTTTGGTTAAAGATTCATCTCTTTGGTTGAAAATTCAACTATTTTGTGGAAAATTTGTTTTCTTTTTACATTTAAAATAAGCTTTTTTATCCGAAAATATAACTTTTCCATTTTGAGTCGAAAATTGATCTATTCCAGTTGAAAATTCGTCTTTTTTGGTAGAAAATTAATCTTCTTGGTTAAAATTTTCTCTTTGTTGTTGAAAATTCTACTGGTTGGTTGAAAATTAACTTTTGTGCGAAAAATCATATTTTTGGGGTCAAAACTTCAACTGCTTTACAGAAAAAGCATCTTTTGTCTAAGAAGTTCAACAATTTGGATGAACTGTTTTTTCATTCTAGTTTGAAAAATCTTTATTTCTTCAAAATTTGTCATTTTGGTTGGAAAATTCAACTATTTTATTAAAAGTTAATTTTTTTCTTAAAAATATACTATTTTAGTTGAAAATTCATCTCATTAGTTAAAAATTAAACTATTTTGTTGAAATGTCGTATTTTTTTAGAAAATTAATTCTTACTGCTTTAAGATTCAACTTTCTTATAATTAAACTTTTTTTATAGAAAATTCATCTTTTTGGCTTGCAAATTCAACAATTTGGAAAACAATTAAACTATTTGGCAGAAAATGAACTGTTTTAATAACAAATCAACTATTTTGTTAGAAAAGTAAACTATATGGTCAAAAATTGAACTATTTCTTTAAAATTTAAACTATTTTCCTGCATTTTTTTGTGGGTAAAAATTAATTTTTTTATCCAAAAATTCGATTTTTGGTTGAAAATGTATCCTTCATAAGTTGAAAATTCAATTATTTGATAGAAAATTTATATCGTGTTTGTTGAATTTTTATAATTTTGGTTGAAGATTGAACTATTTTGTAATTTAACGATTCCATTTTTATTTATTTGCATGAAAATTCGTCTTTTTCCCTAGAAAATTAATCATCTTAGTAAAAAAATTATCTTGTAAATTAAAAATGTAACCATTTGCTAAATTTGCTAAATTCTATTGCTGAAAATTAACTTTTTTAAAGGTGTGACTATTTTGCTGAAAATTCATTTTTTTTGTGTAATTATTTTTTTTTACTGAAAATGTAACTATTCGATTTTTGGTAAAAAGTTAGTATTTTAAATTTTATTGAAAATTGATCTGTTATAGTTAAAAATTTATGTATTTTCTTGAAAATTCGTCTATTTGAGTATAAAATTTATCTTGTTCTTAAAAAATTCTCCTTTCTTAGTTGAACCTTTTTTAGTTGAAAATCCAACTATTTGGTTGAAAATTTATCTTTTTTAATTGAAAACTCCATTATTTTGATTAAAATTCGTCTTTTCCGGTAGAAAATTAATCATCTTAGTAAAAAAATTATCTTGTAAATTGAAAATTTAATCATTTGCTTGAATGTTAAATTCTATTGTTAAAAATTCATTTTTTCAAAGGTGAAAAGCTGAAAAATTTTTTCTTTTCCTTTTTTGTTTAATTCATTTTTTTCACTGAAAATGTAGCTATTCGATTTTTGGCAAAAAGTTGATATTTTAAATTTTATTGAAAATTGATCTGTTGTAGTTGAAAATTTATGTATTTTCTTAAAAATTCGTCTATTTGAGTATAAAATGTATCTTGTTCGTTAAAAATTCCCCTTTCTTAGTTGAATCTTTTTTAGTTGAAAATTCAACTATTTGGTTGAAAATTTATCATTCTTCTTGAAAATCCAATTATTTGGATGAAAATTCGTCTTTTTCCGTAGAAAATTAATCATCCTGGTAAAAAAATTATCTTTCAGATTGAAAATTTAACTATTTGCTGGAATATTCAACTCAATTGTTGAAAATTTATTTTTTTAAAGGTTCAACTATTTTGCTGAAAATTCGTTTCTTTTTTTTTGTTTGAAAATTAATTTGCTTCACTGAAAATGTAACCATTCGATTTTTGGTAGAAATTTAGTATTTTAAATTTTATTGAAAATTGATCTGTTGTAGTTGAAAATTTATGTATTTTCTTAAAAATTCGTCTATTTGAGTCTTTTTAGGTTGAAAATTGAAGTATTTGGTTAAAAATTCATATAGTTTGGTGAAAATTTAACTATTTTCTTGACAATTCAACTATTTTGTTAAAAAGTTGTCTTTTTGTTAGGAAATTCAACTGTTTTCTTTAAAAATCGTCTTTTAGGGTTGAAATTTCCACTATTTTAGTAGAAAATTCAACTATTTGATTGAAAATATATTTTTTGTTGAAAATTCAACTCTTTTATGGAAAATTACTCTTTTTTTTTTTGCATTAAAATTCAACAATTGGTTTCACAATTTTTTTCCTTTTTCACTGAAAAAATTTTCTTGTTTGAAAATTCAACTTTTTACTTAAAAATTCGTCTTTCTGGTTTGAAAACTCATCTCTTTTGGTAGAAATTTCAGCTCTTTTGTAAAAAATTCCTCTTTTTGGCTTGAAAATTGAACAATTTTTCAAAAAGTTTTCTTCTTTCTTGACTGAAAAATCTTCCTTGGTTGAAAATTTGACTCATTTGTTAGAAATACGATCTTTTGGTTTGAAAATTCAACTCTTTTGGTAGAAATTTAATCTTCTTTGGTTCATTTGTTAAAAATTTTGTTTTTGTTGTTGAAAATGCAACTATTTGTTTAAAACTTCAACTATTATGATTAAAGTTTGTCTCTTTTGCTTTAAAGTTCAAATGTTTGGTTAAAAATTAATTTTCGTTGTTGAAAATTCATCCTTTTTGGTGGAAAATTAACTTTTGTTATTGAAAATTCATCTCTTTTGGTAAAAAATCTTCTTTGTTTTATTTTTAAAAAATTGATTCTCCTATTTTCCTTTAAAATCATCCTATTTCTTCTATTTTCATATAACTTTGGTCTGTGAAGCCCTTCAATTTGAATAAATACCAATGTTAATTGGCGTTATCTAAACGCTTCGCTGGCTAAATTCTTCAGGATTAATAGATATTTAAAGAATTCGCAAGCCGAATTCTTGACACGCTTACGCAACTGAATTAAAATGAAATCATTGGAATGACTACATTTACATTACATCCTGGGGCCCATAAAAATAATGCTTTAAAACTTCGCAAATCTTTTTACAGTCTATATTCTTTTCTCTGTTATTTTTTCTTCTATAATTGATGGTGGAGGGAAGAAACTCTGTAATTTTAGAAAAAAAAATTACCGGTGAGGAAGGCAGATTATTACAGAGTTAGTCAGACGCATGTATGCTTGAGCGAATGGATGTAATTTGAAATTCTATTTTCTCGAAGCTGTCGGTTTGCTCAGTTGTTGCATCGATTCCTCAATTTGCTCTCGTTATTCTGACTTCCATGGAAAAACCTCAATTGTTTTCACTTTTACGACTGTTTGTGCGATATAGGAAATTGGAAATGGGAGGACTGGGTGCTGGAAATAGGAAATATCGTAGGTCCATTTTCGTTCGCGAGGAAGCATTAAAATTTATTAGGAAGGAAAATTGACCAATTTTGGATGGAGAGTCGAGTGTGGAGATCGAGTTTCAAATCCGGGAACAAACAACGCCTTGCATTCCGTGAATTTTCGATTTGGATACACCATTGACCCAGGGCCAATGACCGCATTGTCAAATAAACTTAGGTTGAATGTTAGCCAATCAATGTCGTAATAGATCGTTTACGTCCTTTGATCAGAATCAAGATCAGAGTAAAGGTTCCTTGTATTTTTAAAAATGGAAAAAACCGGGAATTTAATTTAAAAACCGGGTATTTACTTCTGATCGGAGAAAAATTCAAGATTTCAATCATTTTCGTCAAATTGGAAAAGTGATTTCCACTTTATCTACTGTCGCAGATTTTTCGGATTGTCTCATTTTACTCTAATTAGATCATAATTTATTATTGAATTTTTATTATTTTCCATTATAAGAAAAACGTTTGTAATTTTTCACTCTGTGAGATTTTTTTTCGCTGACTTAAGTTTGATAATCGAATTGATGATATTTCAAAAATGCAAAAACAATCATTTTCTTAATTTAAAAAGAAATGGAATCATCACGTATTATTTGCTTACTCATAATTTATCCTGACTTGGAAGAGGGGGTTTCAGAAAATAATTCTCGTTTTTATTTTAGGACAGGGAGTTTCGGCAAAAAATATGATTTCAATTGAAACAGGGCATTTTTGACATGTAACTGGAATTTTTAAAATAATTATCATTCGGATTTAGAAGAAAAAAATGTTTAAAAATCCCTATATTAAGTCAGAATTTGTCACAATTTGAAAGATCCCTCTTTTAAATTTTAGATCAAGTACTTCAAGCTTCAAGTACTTCAAGTTAAAAATTCAACTACTGGCTTGAAAGTTAAAATCTTGTTAAAAATTATATTTTTTGGTTGAAGATTCATAATTTTAATTGAAAATTCATCTCTGTTTGAAAATGTAACCACTTTGTTGCAAATCAATTTCATTAACTAAAAATTTAACTATTCCAGTAGAAAATTTAAGCATTTTCCTGAAAATACGTTTTTTTTGTTAAATAAGAATTAAATTTTAAGCATAAAATTTAACTATTCTATTTTTGGTTGAAAGTTTATCTTTTTTTGGTGAAAATCCAACTATTTGGTTAAAAATTGATATTTTTTATTCAAAAATTAAACTATTCGTTTAAAAATGTATATACCTTGTTGAAAATTTGTCTCTTTTGTAGATAATTAATCTTCATGCTTGAAAATTCATCTTTTTGGTATAAAATTAAACCATGCATTCCAGTGGAGAATTCATCATTTTAGTTGAAAATTCATCAGTTTGGTTGAAAATTAATTTCTTCGTGTGAATATTTAACTGCTCCATTTTTGGTTGAAAATTTATCTTTTCTAGTTCAAAATTCAACAATTTTGTGTTAAAAAAATTTTTTTTATTGAAAATTCAACTATTTCGTTAAAAATGCACGTATTTTGTTAAAAAATCAATTCTTTTGTGTAGAAAATGATCTTTTTCCTTAAAAATTAATCTTGTTTAAAAATTCTCCTTTTCGCTTAAAAATTCAAATATTCCAGTTAAGTATTTATCATTTTAGTTGAAAATTCATCTATTAGGTTGGAAATAAAATTACTTGGTTTAAAGTTAAAATCTTTTGAAAAAAATTAATTTTTTGGTTGAAGCTTTATCATTTTAATTAAACATTCATTTCTTCGTTTGAAAAATCAGCTATTTGATTAGAAAATTGTTTTTTATTTGGATGGAAAGGAATTTTGTTGCCGAAAATTTAACTATTTTGTTGAAAATTTGTTTCTTTTTCGGTTGCATTTTTTTAAAATTGAAAACGTAACTATTATTCCAGTTTAATATTTCATAATTTTAGTTTAAAATTCATCTGTTTGTTATAACACTCATTTTTCGACTAAAAATCTAATTATTCAATTTTTGTTTAAAAATTGATCTTTTCTAGTTCAAAATTCAACAGTTTGGATGAATTTTTTTTGTTTGTTGAAAATTTAACTATTTCGTTAAAAGTTCATGTGTTTTGTTAAAAAATCTATTTTTTTGGCAGAAAATTATCTTCTTCCTTAAAATTTAATCGTCTTGTTTAAAAATTCTTCTTTTCTCTTGAAAATTCAAGTATTCTAGTTAAATATTTATCATTTTAGTTGAAAATTCATCTTTTAGGTGGGAAATAAAATTACTTGGTTGAAAGTCAAAATATTTTGTAAAAAATTAATTTTTTTGGTTGAAAATATCATTTTGATTAAAAATTCATTTATTTGAAGAATGAGCTATTATAAAAATTTAGGACCAGAGCTGCGTTTCTTAGTGCTTCTTATTCATTATCCCAAATTTTCAACTCGATGTGGCTGTTCGTGTGAAAATAATTTTACAAATAAAAAGAAGTGTCGGTAAGGTAGGAAGTCGGTCACGTGACCCACTCCTTACATGGCCTTAATGATACATTAGAAAAAAGTGTTTGTGAAAATAATATAACTTTCGTAACAATTTTTTATAATATTAATATTTGATAGTTAATAATATAATTAGAGAAAAACGTAAATCAGAATTTTTGTTTATAATAGTGAAATGATATGTTTTTAAATTATATTGAATTTATTTCTGATACTGGACAACTTCTGATAACTAGAAAATATAAATTGTTGATCAAAAATGGAACATTTATTATTATCACTACAAAGATTAATTTTTGAATAAATTTTCAATTAAATAAATTGATTTTCAACCAAATAGTTAAATTTTAAGCCAAAGAAGATCAACTTTGGACACAAAAATAGAATAGATAAATTTTAATTAACAAAAAATTAATTTTGAACTAAAGGAAAAACGAATTTTCAACAAAAAGGTTCCATTTTCAACCCAAGATATGAATTTTTTACTCAAATAAAAAATCTAAAACCAAAAATATTAATTTTTAACAAATTAGTTCAACTTACAACTTTCAACAAAGTAGTTGAATTTTCAACCAAAAATATAAATTTTCCATTAAAAGATTAATTTAATTTATTTAACGACGAATTTTCAACAAAATACATTTTTTTTTCATTCAAACAGTTAAACTTTTAACTAAAAAGATAGATTTTCCACCAAAAATGGAATAGTTAAATTTTTGCTTTAGAAATTAATTTTCTGCAAACAAAAAAACAAGCAAATTTTCAACAAAATAGTTGAATTTTCAGACAAAGTAGATGAATTCTCTACAAAAGCATTTTAATTTTAATCTGAAAAAGATAAATTTAAAGTTAAATAATTAATTTTAAACATAATAATGAATTTTCAACAAAATAGTTCAATTTTCAATCAAAGAAATGAATTTTCACTAAAAATGATAAATCTTCAACCATAAAATGAATTGAAATTATTTTTTTTATTTACCTTTCAACCAGGTCGTTAAATTTTCAATAAAAATGATCAATTTTCAACCAAGAAGATTAATATTTTCTACCAAAAAAAGATTAATTTTCAACAAAATACATAAATTTTCAACTAGAATACATATATAAATTGTCAACCAAAAATGGAACAGTTATTATTATCATTACAATAATTAACTTTGGCCAAAAAAATGAATTTTCAAAAAAAGAGTATAATTGTCAATCAAATAAATGAATTATCAACCAAATAGTTAAATTTTTAACTAAAGGTGGTAAAATTTCTACCAAAAAAAGAAATATTTACATTTTCAGTTAAAAAATTTACAAAATAGGTAAATTATTAACCAAACAAATAAATTCTTAATAAAAGAAAGGAATTTTCACTAAAAATGATGAGTCTTCAAGCAAAAAATGAATTTTTAACAAATTTAGAATACCTAGAAAAGATGAATTTTCAACAAAATACATAAATTTCCAACTATATAAATCGTCAACCAAAAATAGAACAGTCATTATTATCATCACAAAAATTAATTTTTGACAAAGAAACAACAAAATTTTTTTTTCGAAAAAACAGTATAATTTTTAATCAAAAAAATTAATTCGAAACTAAAAATATGAATTTTCAACCACAAAGATTAAATTGTCATGAAAAGGATTCATTTTCTATCACAAAAGAGTTCCAACTAAAGAAGATACATTTACAACCAAAATTGAATAGTTAAATATTCAGTGGAAAAAAAAAAATTAATTTTTAACCAAGAAAAAAATCATTTTCAACAAAATTGTTAAATTTTCAACCAAATTAATGAATTTTCAATCAAATAGTAGAATTTTCAACTAAAGAAATAAATTTTTAACTAAAATGATGAATCATTAACCGAAAAACAATGATTTGTCTGCTAAAATGATGATTATTCTATCTTTTCAACCAAAAAGATAAATTTTCAACCAAGAAGATTAATTTTCTACAAAAAAAGATTTTAAAAAAGGCACGTAGTTTTAATGTAATAGTTGAATTTTTAATAAAAAAAGATGGAGTTTCGACCAAAAATGGAATATTTACAGATTCAGTTTAAAAAGCTAATTTTCGACCATAAAATAAGAATTACCATGAAAATAGTTGAATTTTTAACAAAAGAAAGAAATTTTCAACTAAAATGATGAATTTTCAACTGAGAAGATTAATTTTCTACAGAAAAAAAAATAATTTTACACAAAAAAGATTAATTTTCAGCCAAAAATGGAATAAATACATCTTCAGTTTAAAGAAAAACGAATTTTCAACAAAATATTCGAATTTTTAACCCAAGAAATGAACTTTAAATTAAAATTATGAATCTTCAATTAAAACAATGTATTTTCAACCGAACAGTTAAATTCTCAACCGAAGAAATGAATTTTCAACCAAAAAGATAAATTTTTAACCAAGAAGATTAATTTTCTAAAAAAATGAATTTTCAGTAATATAAATGAATTTTCAACTGAAGGATATAAATTTTGAACCAAAAATCGAATCAATGGAATAATTATATTTTCAGTACAAAAAACTATTTTAAAACCAAATAGAAAATGAATTTTCAGCCAAAAATGAAATAGTCACATTTTTCAGTTAGAAAAACGAATTTTCAACCAAAAATATAAATTTTTAACCAAAAAGATTAATTTTCTAAAAAATAAAATTTTAATAAAATACATGAATTTTCAACCAAATTGTTAAATTTTCAACTATAGAAGATAAATATTAAATATTTACATTTTCAGCTGAAGAATTAATTTTCAACCAAATAAAAACGTATTTTCAACAAAATAGTTAAATTTTTAAGCAAAGAAATTAATTTTCAACTAAAATGATGAATCTTCAATCAAAACAATGAATTTTCAACCGAAAAGATCAATTTTTAACCCAGAAGATTAATGTTCTGAAAAAAATGAATTTTCAACTAAAGAAGATAAATTTTAAAACGCAAATTTAACATTTACATTTTTAGTTTAAAAATTAATTTCTAGCAAAAAAAAACGTATTCTGAACAGAATAGTTAAATTTTCAATCGAAGAAATGAATTTTCAACCAAAAAGATACATTTTTAACCAAGAAGATTGATTTTCTAAAAAAAAAATGAATTTTCAATCAAGTAAATGAATTTTCAACTGAAAAAGATCAATTTGGAACCAAAAATGGAATCTATGGAATAGTTAGATTTTTAGTACAAAAAATTAATTTGAAACACAATAGTTGAATTTTCAACTAAATAAGATAAATTTTCAACCAAAAATTGAATATTTACATTTTCGGTAAAAAAATTAATATTCAACCAAATAAAAACGTATTTTCAACCAAACAGTTAAATTTTTAAGCAAAGAAATAAATTTTCAACTAAAATGATAAATCATTAATTAAAACAATGTATTTTTAATTGAACAGTTAAATTTTCAAGAGAAAAAATTAATTTTCAATAAAAGACATGAATTTTCAACAAAATGGTTGAATTCTTGACCAAAGAAAATAATTTTCAACTAAAATAATGAATCTTTAACAGAGAACATTTATTTTCTAAAGGAAAAAAAATAATAATTTTTGAAGAAAAAAGATGAATTTTCAACCAAAAACGGAATAGTTACATTTTCTTAATTTTTTACTAATTAAGTAAAATTCTTTGATATTTTTCACAGGTCCTCCCATCACATCAATCCCATTACCCCGATTTCTGTCTATTTCAATAAAGTCCATTTTCTTCCCAAAAAACAATCAATTTAACAAATTTAAAAATATATAATTCTTTTATATTCTTTAAAAAAATGGTTTTGAACTCCCTGTATTTGTCTTCTTTTGAAAAGGCCAAACTATAAGTTTTAGTTTTATTTTATTTATGAATAAAATCACCACTTTGAGAACTTAAATTTCACTTTTATTTTGTAAAACTTGAAAAAAAAAAGAGAAACTAACATTCAACTTTTTAGCTTGAAAACTTAACTTTATCAAATAATTGTCTATTTGATCACAAAATTATTCTTGTTTGTTCAAAAATGATCTATTTGGTTGATAATTCAAGTACTTTGCTGAAAATAAAAATTATGAAAAAACTTTTTTAATCACTTAAAGAATTTGTAATGTAAACTTCTCAAATATATTTTTAAATTATTAGAATTTTTACCCTGAAACTTTGCAAAAATTCTGCAAAATCAAAAACACATTTCTAAAAATCTTCTAGATTCTTTTTTGATAATTTTAAAAATCTTTTGGATTGTCTTAAAATCTTTTTAAACCTAGTCTCAGAATAAATTTTGTAATATAAAAAAATATTTACAATTTTCCCGGAAATCTAAAAAAAAATGTTATTCACTTAAAACGTTTTAAAATTCTTGAGAAGCTTTTAAGCTTTTTGTTTCAAAATTTTGAAAGTTCAATTATTAAAAATTTCACTTTTTTGATTGAAAATCAACTTTCCTGTGAAAAATTCTTTTTTTTCCAGTTTTGAAAGTTAATGTAGTAGAAAATTTACCTTTTCTGTTGAAATGCCTGTTTTTTGTTAAAAAAATTAATCTAATTTACTGAAAATTCAACTGTTTGTTTGAAAATTATTCTATTTTGTCAAAAAATGGTCTCTTTTGGTTGCAAATTATTCTTCTTGTTTGAAAATTATTCTGAAATAATTCAAAAGATTTTTTAAATTATCAAAAAAGAATCTAGAAGAGTTTTAGAAATGTTTTTTTGATTTTGCAGAATTTTTTCAAAGTTTTAGGGTAAAAATTCGAATCATTTCAAAATTTATTTGAAAAGTTTTTGAAAAATTATTTGAATAAATTAAAAATTGAAAAGATTTCTTCAAACTTGAAATAATATGTAGATTTTTGAGTATTTTGAAATACAATTTTGAAGATTTTTGGAGAGATCAAAAATATCTTTAAACTTTTGAAAATTTGTAAACTATTTTTAAATTTATTCCAAGCATCAAAAAGTCCTTAATATTTTTCAAACTCTATTTTTTTCTAAAATTTGGTAGAATCCTGTCAAAGAAAAAAAAATTCTTGGAAATGTTCACAAACTTTTTTGATTTTTTTGCGGGTCTTGAAATAAAAATGATTTTCATTACATGAAACACTACGTTATACCAATAACTAGATATATAAATAAATTGTTTGAACAATTTATAATTTTTTTTAGCAATTTTCTCTTATAATAGAGTCAGAAAGTCGCAGTTTTTTCAAAAATGTTTCACTTGCTGTCAAATTTTGAATTAAAGTAAATTAGTAGTTATTTAATTTGAAAAAAAAATTATTGAAACGAATTATTATTATTGTCAATGATATTCTATTTGAGTAATGCTAGAAATTGAGTTTTTTTCAATTTTCAGCTTTTAGTCCACTTTTCAAATAAAGTGTGTTAATAATAACTTCAAGTTAACAAAATTAATTGTTCATATAATTTTATTTTATTTTTTATAATGTTCAATTTGAATAATGCTAGAAATTTGCGGGTTTTTTCCCAAATTTACAACTATTTGTCTGCTTTTCAGTTAGAGTGAAGTAATAATTAATTCAGGTTAACAAAAATGATTTTTTGAACGATTTATTATTGTTAATAATATGCTCTTTGCTCAATGGTTGAAAATTGAACTATTTTATTGAAATTTTATCTTTTGTGCTTGAAGATTTAATTATTTAGTTGTAAATTCATTTTTTTTTTATATTTTAGGGCAAAAAATTCAACAATCTTGTGGGAAATTCAACTATTTCATTTAAAATTCACTTTTGGGTAGAAAATTAATTGGTTGAAGAAATCATATTTCTAGTTGAAAATTAAAAAAATTTTGTTTTGCAAACAAATTAATAACGTGAAAAGCAAAACTATTTTATTTTTGGTTGAAAATTGATCTATTCCAGTTAATTTTATTCAAATATTTTGTCGAAAATTTATGTATTTTCTTAAAAATTCGTCTTTTGGTAAAAAATTAATCTTCTTGGATAAAAATTCACATTTTTCGGTCAAAAATTTAACTGTTTTTTAATTTTTTTTAATTAGTCTTCTTGGGTTTGAAATTAAAATACGTTAGCAGACATCTTATCGTTTTTGGTTAATATTGCAGCTTTTTTGTAGAAAATTAATTTTTGTTGGCAAAAAATTTCACTATTTTATTGAAAATTCGTCTTTTTCAGTTGAAAATTCATTTTTTGGGTATATATTTATAATTTTATTTAGAAATTCATCTTTTTGGTTGAAAATTCTATTAATTTTTAATTACACATTTATTTTTTTTAATTGAAAATTCAACTACTTCAATTTTGTTTGACAATTTATCTTTTTTGATTGAAAATTCATCTTTTTTGGTTCAAACATTACCTAATTAATTATAATTTATGTATTTTGTTGAAAATTCGTTTCTCTTGTGCGAAAATCAATCTTCTTGATTAAAAATTCATCGCTTTTGTTGAAACTTAATTTTTTTCTTTAAAAAGTTAAACTACTTTGTTGAGAATTAATCTTTTTGAACGATAATTTTACTCAAAAATCGAACTTTTTGGATTAAAATTGAACTATTTTGCTTATAATTCGTAATTTTTGGTTGAAATATTACCTTTCAATTTTTTTCTCAAGAATTCATCTTTTTGGCAAATTATAATTTCAAAGGAAAAATAATTTTCAATATAAGAATTTCCAATAGCTATTTATTTTTTATGTTTTTTTGTATACTTGCTCTAAAGTTACGTAAATATAATTCTCCTAGATTTCTCTGATCAAATCAAAAAAGTTTGCGAACATTTCTAAGAATTTTTTTTTCTTTGACAGCATTCTACCAAATTTTAGATATAATTTGAGTTTGAAAAATATTTAGGACTTCCTAATGCGTGGAATAAATTTGAAAATAGTTTATAAATTTTTTAATGTTTTAAAATATTTTTATTTTCGTCAACAATCTTCAAAATTGTATTTCAAAATCTTCAAAAATCTACCTATTATTTTAAGTTTGAAGAAATCTTAACAATTTCTTAATTATTTAAAGAATTTTCAGTAAAAACTTTCCAAATATATTTTGAAATGATTCAAATCTTTACCCTAAAACTTTGCAAAAATTCTGCAAAATCAAAAAAACATTTTTTTAAATCTTCTAGATTCTGTTTTGATAATTTAAAAAATCTGTTGAATTGTTTAAAATCTTTTTAAACATAGTCATAAAATAAATTTTGTAAAATAAAAAATTATTTACAATTTTCCAAGAAATATGAAAAAAAATGGTATTCCCTTAAAACATTTTAAAATAGGGAGTGAAAAAAAAAATACACTGGCATACGCAGACGATATAGTGTTGATGGCAGAGGATGAAGAAGGGATGGCGGGCTTGATTACAGGGTTATAATTAATCTCTTTTGGTTGAAAATTTAATTATATTATTGAAAATTAAATTTTTTTTTTTAAAGTCATCTTTTTTGGCCGAAAATTTAACTATTTTGTTGAGCATTCTTCTTTTTGGATAGAAAGCTCGTCATTTTGGATAAAAAATTCATCTTTTGGTAGAAAATTCAACTGTTTTGTTGAACATTCGTCTTTTTGAATAGAAATTTCATTATTTTGGATTAAAAATTCATTTTTTTTGTTGAAAGTTCAATTTTTTTTGTTGAAAGTTCAATTATTTGGTTGAAAATTCAACTATTTTGATCAAAAGTCATATTTTTTTGTCGAAAATTCAACTGGTTTGTTGAACGTTAACCTTTTTGGACAGAAATTTCGTTAATTTAGATTAAAAATTGAAAATTTTGGTAAAAATAATCTAGTATTTGGTTGAAAATTTAATTATTTTGTTGAAAATGTAGCTATTTTGTCAAGAAGCCATCTTTTTTGGCCGAAAATTCAACTATTTTGTTGAGCATTCTTCTTTTTGGATAGAAAGCTCGTCATTTTGGATAAAAAAATTCGGCTTTTGGTAGAAAATTCATCTTTTTGGTCGAAAATTCAACTGTTTTGTTGAAAATTTGTCTTTTTAGACAGGAAATTCGACATTTTTTTAAATCAAAAATCCATCTTTTCATAGAAAAGGCATCTTTTTTGGTTGAAAATTCAACTGTTTTGTTGAACATTCGTCTTTTTGGATAGAAATTTCGTCATTTTGGATTAAAAATTCATTTTTTTTTAGTTGAAAGTAATTCTATTCTAATAAAAAATCAAGTATTATATTTTCATTTCAAAATTCATCTCTTTTGGTAAAAAAAATCTACTATTTGGTTGAAAGTTCAATTATTTGGTTGAAAATTCCACTATTTTGATTAAAAGTAATCTTTTTTTGTCGAAAATTCAACTGTTTTGTTGAACATTCGCCTTTTTGGACGGAAAGTTCGTAATTTTTTATTAAAAATTCATTTTTTGGTAGAAAAGTAATATTTTCTGGTTGAAAGTTAATTTCTTTTCATTGGAAATTCTATTATATTTTTGGTTTAGAATGCAACTTTTTTGGTTAAAAATTTAATTATATTGTTGAAAATTAGACTACTTGGTTAAAAATTATTTTTTTTTTGTCGAAAATTCAATTTTTTTGTTGAACATTCGTCTTTTTGGATAGAAATTTCGTCATTTTTTATTAAAAATTAATCTTTTTTTGTTTGAATGTTAATTCTTTTTTATTGAGAAATCAGTTATTATACTTTCACTTTAAAATTTATCTCTTTTGATAAAAAAAAATCTAATATTCGTTGAAAATTCAATTAATTTGTGGAAAATTCAACTAGTTTGCCAAAAAATTAAGTTTTGTTGTTAAAAATTTAACTGTTTTTTCTTTGGATTGATAATCCACCTTTTTGGATTGAAAATTTATCTTTTGATAAAAAATTGATCTTTTTTTTATTGAAAGTGTGATTATTTTTTTGAAAATTAAACTATTTTGTTAAAAAGTAATTTTTTTTGTCGAAAATTGAACTATTTTGTTGAAAATTCGTCCTTTTAGATAGAAATTTCGTAATTTTGGATCAAAAATCTATCTTTTCGTAGAAAAGACATCTTTTTTGGTTGAAAGTTTTATTATTTTGTTGAAAATTCAACTATTTTGGAAAAAGTTATCTTTTTTGGTCGAAACTTCTTTTCGTCATTTTGGATTATAAGTTCATTTTTTTTAGTTGAAAGTTATTCTTTTTTAATGAAAAATCAAGTATTATATTTCCTGTTAAAAATTCATCTCTTTCGGTAAAAAAAATCTACTATTTGGTTTTAAATTCAATTATTTTGTTGAAAATTCCACTATTTTGCCAAAAAATTAAGTTTTTTTGGTTAAAAATTAAACTGTTTTGTCTTTGGATTGATAATCCACCTTTTTGGATTGAAAATTTATCTTTTGGTAAAAAATTGATATTTTTTGTTTGAAAATGTGATTATTTTTTTGAAAATTAAACTATTTGGTTAAAAAATCATTTTTTTTTCTCGAAAATTCAAGTGTTTTGTTGAAAATTCGTCTTTTTTTTATAGAAATTTCGTCATTTTGGATTATAAGTTTATTTTTTTTAGTTGATAGTTATTCTTTTTTAATGAAAAATCAATTATTATATTTCCACTCCAAAATTCATCTCTTTTGATGAAAAAATCTACTATTTGGTTGAAAATTCAATTATATTGTTGAAAATTCAACTATTTTGCCAACAAAAAATTAATTTTTTTTTTGTTAAAAATTAAACTGTTTTGTCTTTGTATTGTTAATCCGTATTTTTGGATTTAAAATTCATCTTTTGGTCTAAAGTCATCTTTTTTGGTTGAAAGTTTAATTATCTTGTTGAAAGTTAAACTATTTTGTTAAAAAGTGATCTTTTTTGGTCGAAAATTCAATTGTTTTGTCGAACATTTGTCTTTTTACATAGAAATTTCGTAATTTTGGATAAAAAAATTCAACTTTTGGTAGGAAATTCATCTTTTTGGGTTCAAAGTTTAATTATTTTGTCAAAAATTTAACTATTTTGTAAAAATTAATCTTTGTTAGTCAAAAATTTAACTGTTTTGTTGAACATTCGTCTTTTTGAGTAGAAACTTCGTCGTTTAGGATTAAAAATTCATCTTTTGGTAGAAAATTCATGTTTGTTGGTTGAAACTTAATTCTTTTTAATTGAAAACTTTATTATTATATTTTTGGTTCAGAATTCATCTTTTTTGTGAAAAAAATCTACTATTTGGTTGAAAATTGAATTCGTTTTTTGAAAATTCAACTATTTTGTCAAAGAGTAATGTCTTTTGGTCAAAAATTAAACTTTTTTGTTTTTCGCATAATCCCTATTTTGGATTGAAAATCCATATTTTGGTAGAAAAGTCATATTTTTTGGTTGAAAATTAATTCTTTTAAATTGAAAAATCTACCGTTATATTTTTAGTTCAGACTTAATCTTTTTTGACTTGAAACTTAATTATTTTGTTGAAAATTAAACTATTTACTTAAAAAGTCATTTTTTTGGCATGAAATTTCCACAATTTCGTTGAAATTCTCCACTGAAAAATTTGTTTTTAGTTGTAAAAAATGCAACTTCTTGGTTGAAAATTAATCGTTTTTTTTTTTTGAGGATTCAAATATTTGGTTGAAAAATCATATTTTTTGGTTGAATTCCACTGTTTTTTTATTATTATTTAAAATTGAAATATTTTTTGGTACAAGTATCAACTGTCATATTTTTCGTTGAGAATTATTGTTTATTGGTTGAAAATTCTACTACCTGGTTGAAAGTTGAACCACTTTGTTAAAAATTCACTTTTTTGTGGAAGATTTTTCTATCTGAAGTGAAAAATTAAACTATTTTATGGGAAATTTGTATTTTTCTGTTGAATTCATCTGTTTTGGATTTAAAATTAAAATATTTTTTGGTACAAGTATTAACTATTCCATTTTTGGTTGAAAATTAAAATGGTTGAACTTCTTTGGAAAAAATCCTTTTTTTATTTGAAGATTCATAATTTTAGTGGAAAATTCAACTATTTGGTATTAAATTAACATTTTTGTTGAAAATTCATCTGTTCCGGTTCAAAATTTAAACTGTTTTGTAAAAAGTTCGTTTTTTTTAATCTTGAAAATTGACTTTTTTGTTGAAAATTCATATTATTTGGTGAAAATTGAACTATTTAAAAATTATGACTCATCGTTAGAAAGAATCGAGTGGAGGAAAAAAGTATACCACAGCATGAGAAGTAAACTCTACCAATGCATTTGAGTGTATTCGGACCAATCCTGATACGTATATATACACAACACAGTCATACTACGCAATACATTTTTAGCTTAAGCCTGGCGCCTATTTCAACGCATACATATGAGCGCTCGCCCACAACACAGAAATACATGGCTAAGTATATCTGGGAATCGCTTATATACTAAATGAAGAATATTATAGCGCTTGCGAGAAAAATGTGACCTTGCTGAGGAGGGCCCATGCGACTCCTATTGAGAAAATATGAATTAACACTCGCGCCAACTTCAACTGAAGATTTTGAATTATAAGTACAAATTTTTTATTATTTACAAGAATAATACCAGAGGGCATATTAATCTACAGGCAATGTAATTCAATTTTGAAGGTTACATATATGGAACACACTATAAAAGATTTTTATTTAAAAATATTAATTTTCAATCAGCGGGAATGTGAAGCTTCTAATTCCGAAATGGAAATAGAAAAATATTAATATAATTATAAAATCATTAATTTAAAATCAAATAATTGAAAGTTCTTACTGAGCTGAGTAATTTTAATTAAATGTTGAAGATGACGTATGAAAGTTATTCAGGGTGGCTACTGGTCCGGGAAACCGGAAAATAACCTGGAATTTTTGGTGACCGAGAAAATATATCACATGATGACATATTGTACTTTAATATAATCTTTCCATCTTTTTTTCTGAGAAATTATGTACAAATTTAAAATAAGTTCGATTTCAGCCTGTTTTAAATTTTAAGTTCAATTGTCAACTTCTTCAATTATGATATTCTTAGTTTAAAATGCGTAGTTCTAAAATCTTCTAATAAAAAAATATTCCATTTTTAAGCATAGTTTTTTAAGCGTAAATTGTCAATTTAAAGAATTTTAAAATGCAGTTTTGCCGACTTAAACAATTAAAAATTAAAAGGGGTTAGAATTGAATTTTTGTTATAAAAAACGTTTTTAGTTGATAAACTGTAATTATAATTTAATATTTTTCCAATCGAACTATACTATAAGTTTTATAATGTTAACAATAATTGATTTTTCAAGATGACAAAACGTAACGTAAACGTCCAAATGATTCAATTTTTAATTCTACTCAAATACTGTTTCAGTCTAAAATATTCCATTCTTAACCCATTCAATTAAAAAAAATTTTGATTAGAACAAAGAACAATTATTTAATTATTAGAACTATTTTACTGTTTATGTAAAACGAGTAATTATAAATCAAATATTTAAAACTGTACATTTTTAAATAGAAAGTCTTGAATCATCAAAATTTTAAAGAACTCAAAACTTTGAATGTTACAATTTCAATTAATTAATTTTGCAAATTTTTAATTTGTGAGTGACATAGTTGAATTCTGAAGCATAAATAGCAACTCAACAATTAGTAATTTAGGAAAAAAAAGTAATTGCAAGAGATATTTTTTTTAAGAGAAGTTTTGAAAAGATTCAAAATTAATGTAAATTTTGAAGTGATTTCAAATAATTGAAAAAAATTTTAATTTTTATAGGTTTGGAACACAAAATTTGCAAGATTTTCAAGAATTGTGAAAGGTTTTATAAGAATAAAATTTTTACGATTCCTAGGAAAATAGAAAAGGACTTTTTATTCTGAACAGTTTTAATTTGTAACTGACATTGTTAAATATTAATGTATAAATATCAATTTAACACCTTGTGATTGAGAAAAAAATAGACTGAATTCAAGAGATGTTTTTTTTTAAGAGAAGTTTTGGAAAGATTGAGAATTAATATAAATCTTGGAATGATTTTAAATAAGTTTAAAAAAATGTACATTTCTTCAGGTTGAGAACAAAAAATTCGGAAGCTTTTTAAGAATTGTTAAAGGTTTGATAAGAATCCAGAAAATTTCTTACGATTACTAGAAAAATTGAAAAGAACTTTTTATTTTGAAAAATTAATTTTATGGGAATATTTAAAAAGATTTCCAAAATTGTCAAAAAAGAATCTGTGGGAGAAGAAAATAGGTGGAGTTGGTAAGGGAAAATTTGCAATGGGAATATTCGAACGACTTAATTAAGTTTTTTGAAACAAAATAGTTTGAAAGAATGGTTAAATTTTTTTTAAATTCAAAAAATGAATTGATTTCAACAATTTTTGCATTAATTTCTATACATAATTTTCATTTAATAACATTTTTTTCGAACATTTTTTTCTGAAAATTTTCCCTCATAGGCGCTTGGCGTCTATTTTGACTTTTTTATGATTTTGCAGGTTTTGAAAAAAATTTTACTGAAAATTTGATTCATTGAAAAAAATATTCAGAAGTTTTGAAAATATTTCAAAACATTTAAAACGAAGTTTAATTTTTCGAAGATTTTCAAATAAAATTTAAAAACTATCTAAGGTTTTCGAAAGATTTTAGGATAATAAACATTTTTTATTTATATCTGTCAGAAGACTTTGTATTATTTTTTATTTCAAAAAAATAATTTAAGGAAAATGACTGAAAGTATTTGAAATAAGAAAAAAAATTGATCAATTATTGATTTGAAGCCACTGAAAATCAAAATAATTCAACTTTTCATTCAGCATGTTAATATTTCTAGCTTAAAATGATTGTTCAATTGAGACGTTTTAATACATTCCATTTTATACATCTAAATTATTGAACAGTTGAACAAAAAATTGTTTGAAAACATTTTAGTGTTCAGTTTTAAAAGTTTAAAATTCAAGAATCCCACTTTAAGTGCTATAGTTTAGAGTACAGTTTTTTTTTTTTTTTAACAAAATTTTAGCTTCAAGACATCAAATGAAAATGGCTGCAAAATGATAAAGGAAGTATACTACCGGTGTCTGTCGGTACACGCGCACTCGTGCAGTGGCACGAACGCGTTCGGCAAAAATCGAGATTGCTCGGACATACTCGGGAATATAATGAAATAGCACTATGTAACGTAGGGATAAATCATTATATAATTACAGCGCCATCCCTCGGCTATAAATTAAGTAAATCTTTGCGACTAGCGAATACCTGATATGAACTCCGCTTCATCCGTTATGCGCGGGCGATTTAAATATAAGACTAAGATTGGAACAAATATTACAAGTTTAATTACTTATAACCTTGGTTTAGAAATAAGAGCTCGTCTTTCGTTCCGAAGCGAACTCTCATTTTACGATACATGGCAAACAGAAATTAAGTATATCTGGATAATATGACTCTTGACTTTTACGGCTTTTCTACCAAGTGGATCCACAGACCAAAATGCTCTCTTGAAAAACTATAAATTCAAAGTTCTTTTTTCTGAAAGTATGTCTAAATACTTAGACTAACCTCGGCTTCGAATCACGTTATTTTTCCTTGAAAAGTAATAGAATAAATCTGAAAACACAGAGAGTCCGAGTTCTTAAGAGCATCTAGAATTTGAGGGAGAGTCGAATGACATACCGGTTCTCTTTACGACGGAAAAGCTGCATTCTGGTTAATATCGGCCTGAGACCTCCAACGCTCGTAAAAAGGGGCCACATGTTTAAAACCCCAGGAATTTGGAAGGCATCATGGTTGCTAGCCCACGTGCGGACCCAAAAACTGCGCACGTTTCTCTCACGCCCCCGCCTATTGTAATTGGCTGAGCGAAGTCGCGAGGGTGGGTTTTGGGTCCTCTGAGAGGGGGTTTGGTAGTCTGGCCTTGAATCTTTTCTTGCTATTAAGAAATGAGGTATTGAACTCTCTAATTGTTTCTTTTTCTTTAATGCACCTCCACTTGTTGATGATCGCTTATGTGGAAAAAGTTTCGCTATAATATTCTTATACTTTAGAGTATTATTCAAATGAATGTGTTTTGAAGAACTATAATTCTTCCCATGTGCATTTGTAGCAGTAAGAATTTCTTTATAGTCGTTTTGATCATCGTGACTTATATAAGTTTCGTCAGGTATTTTTTTAAATAAGAGTTCGAACAAACCAGTACAAATCCGATACAATTTCTTAATAATCTTGATATATTATCCATCAAAGCTGATTGGTGTATCACCAATTATAAACGTTCCATCATAGGCTTTTCGTACACCGTAAATCATATCCAAATATTGTTTTCTATTTTTATTTAACGTTTCAATAAATTTATTTATCAGCTTGTCATCATTTTCAGTAGGTTTATCATTTTCTTGGATCATAGTTGTATCATGTGCTTGATCATCGTTAGCAGTCATGAAGGAAATATTACCATTTTCTGTTTCATCTTCAACTTCATCTTTTTCAATCTTATTATTCATATATTTATTTTTCCCTTTTGGTATATCAGTCGAATTCAATAACTTTTTTAATGGTGTAACTATAGGTTTAAAAGTTTAACTAAGAATATTCTTTGTTGCTTCTTTGCCTAACTTTAGCATGCGGTGTTTCCATCGAATTGCATCGCTTGCTTTTGCTATTTGACGAAGCATATCTTGCTCTTTATGAAACATGTTTATACCTTAGTGTCTCACACGAAACTAACTTTATTTACAATCAAGCTATCCTATTTATAGAATAATAAAACAGTCAAATCCTTTTCTATATCTACACTTATTTAAATTACTATCTTTATCGATAACTAAAAATCCATATTTATCTGTATTCCAACATGCTGAACATAATTCTCGGAACTGCGTGTAAGTTATATCAGTATTTACATGATCGTTATACACATGTTTGAGATTTTTATCATCTTGCCGAAAAAGAAGTAATAAATTAACATTATCTCGGACTAGATGTTTAGGAACGCGAGCATCCGTCTGACATAAGTAGAAGCAGTCAACACTGACATGTCTACCCATGCAGAGAAAGGATGTAACATTGTGCTGCTTCTCACAAGCGATGTCATCAAAGATAAAGATAGAGTTTGGTTTAGCTTTACTAGGTAAAATTACTTGTTCATGCTCACTGTATGGAAAGTACTCAACGCCATCTACATCATTGATTACTTTTTCGGAAAACTGATACTTGGGTTGTTGTAAAGATTTTGAGTAAAGATAAATATTATTAAATCTGACTCCATTTGGATGTAGAATGAATGAAAGCAGTGCATTAGTTTTACCACAATTTTATGGTCCACAGAAAACTGCACGAATGATGTCTGATAGTAGATTACCATGACGCTTCACCCTCTTCTGCCCAGGCTCAACGAGGGAGTCTATATTTGCGACTGGAAGCTTGACAGGTTTTGTCTTGAATCTCGTTTTAACCTTGAATAACAAGAAAGTTATAAGTACAGCCCTCATATAGCTTTTGGATCAGTTGAAAGTTAACCTTCATACAGCTAACCTCAGTTGAACCACCTCCCCAGCTTGTTAGGTCTAAAATGATATGAAGTTGCTCCTTAAGAATACAGTATCCACTTCCCTCGCGAACAATTATAATGAGTTGTGGCTCCAGCTTATAGCTTTTGGATGAGTTAAAAGATAGCCTTCACACAGTTAACAACAGTTGGACCGTCTCTTCAGCCTGTCAAGTCTATGCTAATATAAAGTTCCTCGTTGAGAATACAGTGTCCATTTCTCTTACTAGATGCGAAAGCTATAAATACAGTGCTTACATAGACTTCTAGTCAGTCGTAAACTGACCATACTAGAGTGAGGAATGCTTGTACACAGTAAGAAACGTCGAGGTCGAGGCTCAGTTAATACTATTATTAACAAGTTACCCATCGGATTACAATTTCCAGGTTACCAGTACTGTGGACCTGGTACTAAGTTAGCTAAAAGTTTAGAACGAGGTGATCCAGGTACGAGTATAAATCCTCTGGACGCTGCCTGTAAGGAACACGATATTACTTATTCGAAAAATCGAGAGAATATTGAAGCGAAAAACGTTGCAGATAGTATACTAGCTGACAAAGTGTGGCAACATGTTTTTGCTAAAAGCTCTGATATTGGTGAAAAAGCAGCTGCACTAGCTATAACCAACATCATGAAAGTTAAATCAAAACTCCGTATGGGGTTGAGGAAGAATAAAAGGAAGAGTAAAAAGGTTTCTAAGAAACGGGTAGCTTTGGGAAAAATTGTGGATGTTACTAAACATTCCATGTCTCATTGTAATGCTGCTCAAGTTGTCATTAAAACTGCTGTGGAGGCTGCGCAAAAAGCTATAAAAAGAACTGGAGGTAGAAGCCAAGTGAGAGCACCTCGTATTCTACCTATACCCTCAAAATTTGGTGGTGTTTTACCACTGATTCCAATATTCGCAGGACTCAGCGCACTTGGAGCTCTTGCTGGCGGAACAGCTGGTGTTGCAAAAGCTGTAAATAATTTCAATTCAGCTAAACATCAACTTCAAGAGACTGCACGTCATAATAAGACGATGGAGGAAATAGCTCTTGGAGAAAGGCTACACTTGAAACCCTATCGACAAGGACTAGGTCTTCATATCAAACTATGTCCTCGAAGTCGTGGTCCTAAAGCTAAAAAACGTGCATCTAAAAAACTTTTATTCAAGATAAAAAAACGTACAGTGAAGCTACCACATCGTGCATTAACTGATTTTGATCTACTTAATTATGCTAAGATTCTAAAGATTTCATATTATCCAGGAGTCTTTATGTGAAATGAATTACCTGCTAGAGGACCTCATCAAAAGGAGTCGGCCATAGTTAACCTTGAAAATAAAGATAATCCAGATACATATTGGGTAGCATTTAAGAAGAATGGTTACGAAACATTATACTTTGATATTTTTGGTAACTTACGCCACCCTCTGAACTCGTCAATTATCCAGGTGTTGGTAGATTTATAAAATATAATCATGATAGGTATTAAGTCTATAATTTGAGTGTGGTCATTTATGTCTTAAATTTCTATGTAGGCAGATTAATGTAAAGAGCAAATATAGTCTATATAAGTGCAAGTAATTGCTTGAAGGCAATCAGTATAGAGAAAGACGCCATCATGGATGAATCGTTCACTCTGACTATTTCGGGCAACTCATCTATGCTTGAGGCAGAATATTTCCCACCAATTGAACTCTAACCAAATAAAAACTATGCTCTTGGACTAGTTGATCTACTCACATTTAATTCAATTTCCAGCTTTGATGTGAGAAAGAATAAATTTTATATCGGTAATCAGGTATTTACCATACCCTCTGGCAGTTATGAAATTGAAGATATTGAGAAGTATATACAGAGATCTCTGATAAATAGAGACTTTTATATTATAACAGTATCAGCAAATGGGGATGATATTGAAAAATATGTGCAAAAGAATATGAATAACAATGATAATGCTATAATAAATATTAGACCAAACAACAATACGTTGCGTAGAGAAATCAACAGCAACCGTTAAGGTTATTTCAAACCAAAAGATTCTATTGGTCAGCTTTTGGGATTCACATCACGTGTTCTCGAAGCTAATAAGATTCATATAGGTCATCAAGTGACCCATCTTCTATACATGGATGACCTGAAGCTATACGCTAGTTCGGACCAGAAACTGCAGCAAGTTATCGATGTCACAAAGCAGTTTTCCAATGATATCTACATGGAGTTCGGACTAGATAAATGCAGAACAATGCATTTAATGACTTTGAGAATGACATCGAGGCAATGGCTGAGGGGGAGTCAAATAAATACCTGGGTATTCTTGAATCTACGTATCTCACGTACTCCTTCAGGCTCATCAAATGGTCGAACACCGATCTTGAACCATCAAAAAGAATCATCCGTGTAGAAATGGCGAAGCACCGAATGCACCACAGTGATTCGGCGACTGAAAGGGTAGTTCTACCATAACATAGAGTATACCGAGCTAAGGCATGAAGTAAAGACAATATGGAGGAATGCGAAACATGCATCTATTCATCCTATTGTGATTTCGGCTACAGGCGATGTGCACGCAAGATGCAATGAACATCTTGAACATTTAGGAGTCAGTAGGGTACTGGCAGCAGCTCAGAAGGCGGTTTTATTAAACACCTATCGCTTTGTAAGAAATTTTCTGGACCATAAGGAAGCAAACTACTAAAAACCTATAGAGTGATACATTTGGCTCTAAGAAAGCATCCGCAGGCGACTGTTGTCACATCTAACACTCGTGGCCACTGTGTAAGCATAACAGCGGTAAAAGACGAACTGCAAACTACACCATGCTCCCAATTTTGTACCTACAACATCATCGCAAATTACTTCATACATCGAATTAAAACAACTAATTACATCCTCATCTCATGAGTCACTTGAGTAATTCTGTGACTGATGGAAAACCGGGTTCTTTTCAACCCGAGAACAAGTTTGAAAAAAAAATAATAGTAACACCTCGGTGGATTCCAGTCTGCCGCGTAAGCTCATCCGCGGCTAGACGCCGGACTCCAAGGAACAGTGTTGTACGAAGTCTCTTGCGTGAATTTCCCGCTCTTTCTAACCTTCTGGGATAGAAGGAAGAAAAGTGGTCACCCTTGAAATTCATCTATGTACTTTTATCGAGGTAATATTTATCTTATATCCATACCAGCAGGCAAAATATGAAATTACCTACAACAAAATTTACTCGTAGTTTTTTCTGTGTTACAGAACTATCAAATGGGCGTTAAATCGTTTTCTTTCACCAAAACTGGTCCACTAGAAAGTTTAGGAAGAATTAATTTTGCGACAGTTATTTAGCTCTGCTAATTTTGTGCAACCAATCCAACCAGATATATTCTTGAATTTCTTTCGCTAACAACGAATAGATAAATTGTTATAGGCCAATTTTCATCTTGACTCCAACTCTGAGAGTGAGGTTTTGGAACGAACCGCTGAACTGATATTAAACTCAGCTAATATATACTGTAAAAAGTGTGGATATTACCAATATAAAACTCTACTCTATATACTGTGCTTCGATTAGGATGACGTCCATTCTAAAACTAAGAAACGATATATAGAGTTCCATTATTGATTCTGAAATAGTTATTTACCATACGAGGACCTTAGGAGACACTTTTTTTATGTGTAAAGTTGCAACACAAAACGAGAAAAAATTTAAGTCAGGGGCCATGTGTCATACAACATTATTTATCACAACGCACTCATAATTTCGATTTTAGGGTCAACTTGGACGTTGTGTGTAAACGGCGCCATAATATGGCGATAATTCAAATCGCGCAGCGTCCGATAGAGTGGGCTACGACAATTTGTTAGCTAATCAGATGATAGTAGGCCCTTACATTATAGGCCGTGGACTTCAAGTCAACCGTTTAAAGGCCTGGGCCTATAAATACTGTTTTACAGATCGTTTGCAGCCGCTAAAATCGAAGATGTGATGGTGGTGTAATAAAAAGTATATTTGTTCAGGGTCTCTATTCTTTTTAGAGAAAAAAAAAACTTTTCATGAGATTTTATTTTTATTTTTTCAAAACTTGACTTACTTGAATTGTCGGTGATAATGTATGAATTGTGTACACCTAATTCAAAGTATATTAAAAGTAAAACTTTTATGCAGGAGAAATCAAAATTTGTAATGGTAACTGTGTAGTTCCGCATTCATCCCGGTTTCTTCTGCATACATTCCTAAAATTTTGGAATCGTTGAACAATTCTTGCACTTAACTCGCACATACGTTGTTAGGCGCCAAAAAAGAAGTTCGAGTTCGTTAACCAGCAATGTTTAACGGCAAAATTTTTCACATGAAATAGAAGTCCCGGACAAAGGTACAGAGACTACACTGAAAAAATGGTGTAGCTGTCCCAACTAAATGTTTTGTTGAGACAGCTAAACCATTTTCTTCAGTGTAATATAACATTATACATTTGATATAATAGTCTTCGATGTAATACAGAATATTTCGCGTTTGGACATACACTCAATTCCCGATATAAGAACCCTTAGTTTACGATATACCTAGATTTTAAGTTCCTGGCATTTTCGTGATGCGGGGAACGCGGGACCGAAAGTGAGGCGATGCTCAGTTAAACGTTGAAAACAAAACGAGGGCAGTACCCTCAGCGCTATAGTTACGTCAGCTGCTAGTATGCGTTAAAATTTAACAGAAATGGTTCATGTGGCCCTGTCTGTTTACATTTCGGTTCCTCCTATTTAGGACCAAGCACACTGCCAGCCGTGCCTGAAATCGTTCTTATATTGGGAGTTGAATGTACTTTAATCGATTCCGAAGCGCAAGACATGTAATGAGAATGTATTCGGTAAAGCCGAAGGAGCTTTGACAAAATGGGATTGACAGTTGTTCAATGACAGTTGTCAATGGCGTGAACTTCAATTTTAACAGGTCTATGCACAAATGCAGGGAAAGCAGAAAGACCGAGCGTGAAATCCGAGGTAAATACACTATCGAGCATCAAGCTCGAAGTTCGACAAACTCGCGCTGTAGGTGCGCCCAAGCTTGTGAGTGAAGCGAGCACCGCGTATAGACACTCTTTAAAATCTTCTTCTTTTCGCCTTTGATGCATAATACATTATTACGTTCCCCTTCAAAATTTACGGAATTACGGCTTTGCGCTATGTACATGTTTCGTGAATTTTTTTCATACAAAAAAATTAAACAACCATAGCAGGGTTCCACTGGCAGCCACTGCCATCTATAAAAATGACATCAGCTCCCAGTAGAATCGTGGTAAATGATATTCATGGCTACGTCTCACGCTCGTGAGACAGGTCAGGGTCGTGGCTAATAAAGCACTTTTACGGCCTCATCACGTGTGTAGAGTTATGTTGTTCCCACGTGAGTGAAACACCCGAATAGTATGTGTTCTAGGTACTCAGCGTATGCATGACACGCTCTGCACCTATCTTTGGGAACTTCTTGACGTGAAATGCGGTCTCTGTATACTAAGGTGGAAATCACACCATCCTGGCAAGAGAAAATGAAACCCTCTGTACCTGAATTAAGTCCTTTGTAATTTATTTTAAATCGAAGCGAACGGCCTATGACAAAGCCACCAGACGCATCCTCGGGTTGCAGATGAAAGGTCCGTGTACCAAGGGCTTCTGCTAAATATGGTTACACTGTGCCAGAAAGATCATGTACATATCAGATATTCAGCTTAAGACAGATCACAGAAAAAAGCTTGAGAGTAGGAAACAAAGTTTTCTGTGCATTTGTTGACCTAGAAAAAGCATTTGACAAGGTAAATAGAAGTAAACTTTGGGAAGTCCTTAACTTATTAATTATTGTAACCATATTCAGCAGAAACCCTTGGTACAGGGACCCTCTATCCGAAACCCGAGGACGCGTTCTGTGGCTTTGTCATAGGCCCTTCAGTTCTATTCCAAAGGAATAGAAACCGAAACCGAATTATATTATTAATTTATTATTATAATTATAATATATATATATATATTAATATGTACCATCCATCTCACGGTAGTGAGGCGTGGCCATAGGTGTAATTTACCGTGGTTCAAGGCCTCTCTAAGCCATGTTTGAAACCGTTTTTAATTCCAGGTTACAGGGTACTTCCAACAAAATTAACGTGGGGTTTTTGAGAAAATTTAACTTCAAGGATTGATAAAAACAGCTGCCATTTCGTCATTTATCTTAATTTTTCATTTTTTTTTAATAAATTGAAAGAGAAAGAATGCCCACGTCCAATTAAAAAGAGATAACCCCGAATATCTGTGCTTGTTGAGAAAATAATGTACTTTGAAGAAAAATTTCGGTCATATTTTGAGAATTCGAAGGTAATTTTTAAATAATTCTAAAAAGTCAAAAATAAATCTTTAGATCCAAATGTGTGATACATGTTCCTTTATTTTCACCATAGGTGGGCGTCCCCATCAGAACAGTCCTTATGGCCGGTTCCAGTTTAGGAGATACATGCATTTTTCTAACTCAGGTTCAAAATGATTATTTTCGTGTTTGAGTAGATGAAGATTCTAGAACCTATACTAAGTCTATTGGCATGATACTTATGTCCCGAAAATAACCGAAAGTGGGTATATTTAATGTTCGAAGACAAAGTACAACACGTGCACTTATGGCACTCGCCAACTTTATTTGTGTTTTTTTCCCAAAAACGGCTTTTCGAAGTTCTAACTTTTAAAAAGCCCCGGCGACTCGTTTTTTAACCTAAGGGGTTCGTCTTAGGTCTCAAATATTTAGAATTTATCCGGATATATGTCCCTATGCGTAACTACATACCGACCATAAGGTACCTTTTCATGCGTTTGTCCACATATAATGATATATCCAAATAACAAATTATTCTGGCACCCATGCACATTATGCTGGATCTCTCTGTCTGATTTGAAATCGAATTAATCCTCTAAAAATATCAGAAAAAATCTTCTACGAAGATGAGCGTACCTTATGGGTGAAAAAGTGGATCCACAAAAAAAAAAACGACGATCCTCAAAAGTACGCCGAAATCGGTGTAGTTCTGAGTTGCAACAAAAATGAGCTTGCAGATTCGCTTTAAGAATCTAGGGGAAATTCATAATTTTGAGACTATTTCTTTCTCATTTCCAGTATCGACGAGTGTTGGGCTGAATTGTTATCCACCTGTCAAGACGATTTTCTTTTCGGTTATTTGGACGAATCACGTCGAAGTCATGACCGACTGCATGCACCTTGCACATGGAAGCCTAAGCGCTCAAAAAAATTCGGTTTAGGGAATTGTACAATATCATGTACATACGTGTATGTACTCACACGGCACAACGATTCTATCGAAATCGATTGAATGCAATTCGGATCGTATATACTTTAAATACAAAGCCTTGTGGAAAGCCACGGAGGAAAAATAAGCAGTGATATCTCTATTGCGTGAAGACGAAAGTAGAACTGGAAATATCCGAGAGTTTACTATCTGCGTCTCTTACTAGAGCGGTTCTGCGCGCAGCCTGGATTTCAGTGTTACATGGCAGCGCGTATCACACTGCATTTGTGGTTCTCTCTTCCAATTCTTGGAGGATTTCAAGACCAGTTCTTGTTTACGGAGATACTACTAATTACTATTTCTTCATGGGAAAAGCTAATAATTCACATTTAAAAATGTCCGATTAAAATCAATTGATTTCCATTGCCAACATTTTTTAAAGAGGGGAATAAAGCTAAGAAGTTTTCAGAAGTTACACGGAGAAAAATGGATGTTTAAATGTAGATGTTCAAAGTTAAGATTGTACCGCCTAACGTGCAGATATTCATGCCAAACATCTACTATCTTTTTGAGATGTTAGGACATTCAGATGTTAAAATCGTCCGAGCGCATGCGCATCGCGCATTGGAAATTTACGACTATATTTGACGGCTATATATTTTTGATATTACAATTATGTAGTATTACAATTTTGGAACATTTTCAAAGAATCAAAACTAGCTATCCTTAATTAAAATTGGATAACGACTTTTGTCTGTCTACACTCAACACCACGGGACAATGTACTTAAGTTTCAAGTTATATTGACTCGAACACGTTTTACAAAATGTTTGTAAATTTATAATAAGATATGAGTTTAAGTAGTTTAACCCTCAGTTACCCCACGTGTTTTAGTACCCTTTGTTATTCCACGTCGCTTTCGGCGTACACCAATCCGACTGAGTCTGATCATTGGATCAGCATATAATAAGGCCTTCAAACTCCTCCTACCCCTACCCGGGTCCTGGACTTCTACCCTGGTTATACAGAAATTACGCTGCTTTCAAAAACCCTCTGGGTCATTTTGACCCCCGTGGGGTAACTAAGGTTTAAAATAGATAGAATTTTAAATACAGATTACAGATCATTCGTTCCCAGCTTACTCACCCCGTTATTATTTTGAATTAAAAATATTAAACATAACCTCAGCTTGACTGAATGTGTCATCTGATCGACATTTTATTCCCTTTATCTGTTTTTCGTTCATGTACGAATATTCAAGTTTAGTTTTGAATTCACAAATAAGTTATCAAATAATTCCTTAAATGCTCAGAAATAAGTAAACTCAAATATTTGAATCCGTTATTTGACATAACCATGTATGTATGCATACATGTAATATTTTGGATATATCAGTTGAACATTTTGGATGTTACAGAGTAACATCTCACTTTTTAATATCTACGGATGCTAACTTTGAACATCTAGATTGCCGTCCTTTAGTTAAACATAAAATATGTTAATCCTGAACATCTAGATGTTACGTTTAAACATCCGTTTTTATCCGTGTAGTGTTATGTATGTGTGATTCCACACAATTGGTTATTGTAATATAAAAAATTCATCAAGTATTTAGGAAAGCTAACAATTTTTTTGGAATCATGACGTATTGAGGAAATCGTACAATTGTACAATTTTTAAGAATTTAAAGTTATGTTTGAGTTGACCGACGGAATATTTGATCCCAAATGAAAAATCGTCAAGTATTGAGGAAAGCTGACAAGTTTAACGAATTTAAGGTTATTATTGAGTTTCTTCAACAGAAATTGATCATATTTTAGAAGAAAATCACCAATTATTGATCCCCTGTAAAAAACGATTACATTGAAATTGATTGAATGCAATTCGGACAGTGTATAATTTGAATGTGATATCTTCGTAAAAGCTGAAAATTCACAGTATTCCCGTTGAATTAAGGCTTCGAATGCAGAAAGGAGATATAGAATTATTTTGTTGGAGTCGGGAGGCCCCTGAGAACTTGAGAATGAAGTTTCTAATTTTAATTTTGAAAACACAGATCCACATTGGAAATCAAATGTTGCATCTTTTTCTCCTAATAGAAAATATGTATAGATTTTTTAGTTTTTGAATTATTTACAAGAACTGTTTTTTTCTCTGATTAAAATATTTCGCTATATTTTGTCAAGAAAATGACCAAGAATATGCATTCCTTTCTAGAAATAATCAATTGAACACGATTCAGAACGATTCACAGTTGTCAAAATTTCAATCGTTTTCAATCGTTCCTAGTCTCGAGACAGGCTCTCAGGCATGACAACCATACTGCTGATGGATTGTTTGCAACATTGCGAACGCCTCGAGACAGACTCTCAGGCATGAAAAACTGACTCACTGATTGTGTGATTGTTGTCACCATTGCAAACGTCTCGAGACAGGCTCTCAGGCATGACAACCACAACTCTGGTGGATTGTTTGCAACATTTCAAACGCCTGGAGACAAGCTCTCAGGCATGACAAACTGGCTTACTGACTGTGTGATTGTTTTCAACATTGCAAGCGTCTCGAGACAAGCTTTCAGGCATGACAACCACAATGCTGGTGCAGTGTTTGCAACATTCCAAACGCCTCGAGGCAGGCTCTCAGGCATGACAAAATGGCTCACTGACTGTGTGATTGTTCTCAATGTTGCAAACGTTTCAAGAAATGCTCTCATGCATGGCAACCATACTGCTGCTGGATTGTTAGCAACATTGCGAACGCCTCGAGACAGGCTTTCAGGCATGATAAACTGACTCGCTAACTGTGTGATTGTTCTCAACATTGCAAACGTCTAGAGACAGGCTCTCAGGTCTACAAACGTTATACAATTCATGAAGATTCGTGGACATGTCTCATGATGAGAGTCATGGACTTTTTGAAGAGAAAATTATCATTGGTAACTTCGGTCACACATATAAAGAACCATCTTCTCACATTGCTGAAATTCAAGTGTTCACACAACAGCGAATTCGAGCAATTGGGGCTGCTGCAACGTTGTATACGCTAATGAGTGAATCAAGGGACAGGTATATCGCCTCAACCAAGAACGCCTGGCCAGGCTCGAAAAAAGAAGTCACGGTTCTTAACTACATCTGTCCATCCCTCCTGTGGTGCATGTAACCCAAACCACTTCATCGGTCATTTTCAAGAGTGGCATAGGCCTAATTCTCCTGAGATGTATCAAAGTGCTATTCGACTACGTTCATGCTTTGATTGTCACTAAATGGAAAATGCGGCATCCGATTATTCGGTCTCTTTCTGACAGGTTCTGCTTGCGACAGCACAAGTCGCTGTAAAGACCTCGAATGGACACCAATTTCGAACATGCCCTCCTCGACTCTGGCTCTGAGACCAGCTCTTCGTCCCGATCTTTGTGTGATCGCTCCATCGGAGAAAATTGCGGATCGGGATTGGCATCAGATCCTGGGGCTTTCCTTAGTGGATCCAAAGTTCATTGTACCCAAACCCATCGATGTGCTCTTAGGCGCTGATGTTTACGGTTCACCTCTTCTGGATGCGATTCGTCAAGGATCACGAAAGGCTCCCGTCGCCTATCGATTCGTTTTCAGGCGGGTTGTCATTGGTCCGGTCAGATCCTCTATACCATCAGGTGAATCGGGTCATTCCAGAACCGTGATGACGTTAAGTGTTTTTCAAAGGGACAACCTTGCTAGCCTCCTGAAACGATTCTGGGAACAAGAGGAAGTAAATATTCCCTCATTGATTTCTCTCGAGGATCATGAATGTGAACGAGCTTCCACGGACGGAATCAGACGCGGCAACACGGGCGGATCATCGTACGCCTCGCTCTTCGACAAGCCTATATCCGCACCTTACTAGAGTCTCTGCTGAGAATAAAATAATAAAAATAGAATAGTAATCCACGGTTTTGTGGATGCCAGCAAACATGACTTTGCCACTGTAGCTTATGTCCTTAACTCCAGGTCATGCTTTGTGTGCGTCATAGCGGGCGGCACTGAATTCTTGACCTTCGTACGTGGAATTTGTTTCGTTCAGCGAACGAGACGGGCGGGATGTTAATAATTTGTTTGATGTTATTGTTCTCCTTTTGGTTGACCTTCAGGTTTCATTGATCATAACATGGTTTCCGCCCAATGCTTATTCACCTTAAAGTTTTCCCTCTTTTTTTGAGTTTCGGGTACTACCTTTTCGTTGTGTGGGAACTCAGGTAGCAGCATGAGGCTTCTTTTGTTGAGCAGGCTCGGACCCTTCTTCTGCTCTGTTTAGTTTCAATCAAGGTGTAGGCTAATGTAGCCACTTCGGTTCGTGCAACGATTTAAAATCAATCGTGCTTCATTTTAGACAATTCGGGTATTTGAGTCCTTTGATTCCAAGTCAGTGTTTCTTTGATTTTTTAATACTTGTTCAGTGATCTCCCGACTCGATCGTCTTCTGGTGTTGTGGGAAGTGACGAGTTGGATAACGTATTACTTCCGGTCGCGTCAGGATCGATCGTTCGGTGAACGATCGTGGTCCTAGCTTCCGGAGGCTACATCTTTGCAAATTTTCCAAAACAACCAAAACCTTCTTTCGGGCACAAAAGAAGTGCTGTATGGGACGGGCTACGGGATTCGTATCCCGGATTAAATCGACACAAGGTATCTAGTGTGATATCACTTCAAAAACATTGAATATAGAGAAAAAGTTGTAGATAAACAAGGTGGTTATCTGGGTTACCACTATGCTGCAAAGGGTTCAAAGGTTCTTCACAATCAGGGGTGGTTCTTTTCATTTGACTGTGGTTCAAGTAGGCTGGTGCGGTGGATCAAATCATAGAATAGCTCCAAGTCATTTTATACATTCCTATTTGTTCATTAGATCAAATCAAAAGTCATGAGAACTTGCGAAAGAAATTTCCGACATTTTAGGGGTAATTGTTACACATAGCGGTAGTTTTGCATGGATGAAACGCTGTGACCATTTTTTTGTCATCTGTGACCCTGTTTGAATTCAGTACAACTGATTTTGTGAATGTACAGTATGTAAAAAAAACTTGGGCCCTAAAGGGTTAAAATACAAATCAGTTTCAATGTATTTAATATGCCTGCGTTTAAATAATCATCAAGTCTAAAAATTCAAACAAAATAGTTAGGAATTTGAAAATTCGAAATGACCGAACTTTTGTTTTAGAATCGGCAACAAAATGTCAACAAGATTAGTACACATTCATATGCATTTTGTGCAATTCGACAAAATCTTCTTCGTGTGGTAAAGGATTTCAAAGGCATAATGCATTTTTGAAATTCACAGACTGCTTAAGCTTACATGCTTCGGATTTCAATAGTTAAAATCTATCACTATTTTCACAAAAGAGACTTGAGATGTACAAAATATAGTCAAATCAAAAGAAGATTTAAAATTACCACTTCCTGTTATTATTCTGCACTGCGTTAAAAGGTGGCTCTCATTAGGCCCAGAAACGAAAGGCAATTTAAAAATGTTTGCAGTTTCAAAAGAATATTTGTTAAGACATTTAACAAAGAAGTATCTCTCTGAATACTAACTTGCAATTGATCGTTTACTCTGATAAGATTGTTACCAAAGAATTTATATTGTTGTTTCAAAAAGAGAAACCTCTCATTCACATTTCGTACCGCCAACTAAAAAAGCCTACTATGCTACTATTTCCAAGGATTTTATAACGAAACTTGCTAAGTTAGTTGATTTGAAAGATGTTTACTTTGGAGAAGAGGCTCGAGATTCTATGAAGAAATTGACACAGAAGGGTAAATTGGTGCTGCAGTTAGAAATCAAAAACTTTTTTACCGAATCAGTGAACGATTTTACTCTCAAAATTAGACTTCATGAAAATTAAATATCTCAAATTCCTTTCTCCATTAAACATGAACGGCATCGTCAGTAATCCATACGTAACGAAAATAGTAGAATGCTTCGGCTATAACTCATGGTAGTGCAGATGTTGATAGAGGTTTCTCTAAATCGGGTCAAATTTAAGAGTATGCAGTCGCGCCATGTAACCTTTTCGTTCAGGGGCCATACTGGTATCATAGCACTCCAGCAGGTCGTCCCTTAGTCGACGCGTCCTCTCAAAAGTATTGAGATTTTGTCGGTCCATCGTATTTACTGTGTTTTGATTGGCTCCCCCAACTGTAGGGTACTCGGCATTGTTGGCCGATTTATTGTTGTGGGCCCTGTGCGTTCGATTGTTTTGAACAGCACTCACAACTATGTTTGGTGTTAACATTGTTATTCCCTCTAGCAGCTACTAAAAGGGGTTTGTCCATCCTTGTAGAGCCCCGCATGCAATATTAAGGCTGCATACTCTGAGAGGACACCCGGTATTCCAGAACACCGTTAAGACACCTTATCCAGGCGCCATTCAGCTTTCGGACGGTTGTTACGCCTCAGCTGGAGGGTTATTCCTTCGGGATCATACCTGGATAATCGTCCGTAACTGCTTATTAATTATTGTAATCATATTCAGCCGACACCCTTGGTACAGGGACCCTCTATTTGCAACCTGAGGTCACGTCCGGTGGTTTTATCATAGGCCCCTCGGTACGATTCTAAAAAAAAAACGAAACCAAAACAATTGTCCAGAAATGGTCCCGATTAAAACAGAGTTCAGTGTGCTGAAAATAATTTTGATGGAAACACGACGAGGAACCGGCGAAATTCTCATATTGAGTGAACGAATGGACTCAACGATGACTTGTTGGACTGTCACGATGCCAGCATTATCCTTGTTCGCGGAGGTTTTATGGCGCGTATGCATACTCTGTGGTGCAAGAAACACCCAGAGTTCCAGCACGCTTCGGAAACAGTCTTTGCGAAATCAAGCTGCCTACCTCTAGCAAACTGGATATGAGCGCAGAGCGGTTACCCGACCGCAGAGGAGGAAGAGACATTAAGCCCAACCACGGAAAGCAGGCACCCCCTGACAGATGAAAGCGGTTTCAGGACAAGGAGGAACATTACCATCCAGGTTTCTCCCCAGCCCCCAGATGTGGCTGAAATGGATGCCTCTATTCGTGAGGATATCTTGGAGAAGTCCGACCTATGGACCATCAAGTGTTCAATTTATGGTGCGGCGAGAGCTTCGGCTGATTCGCATCGAAGGCTGAAACCGACGATGGATCCAACATTTGAGGAGGAATATCTATAAATCACTGCCGTAGATGTGAATTCAGGGATACGAAGAACTTTTCTGTTGTAGGACCAGATGGTACTAAGAACTTCTGGTGGAAGGAGTTCACTTCTATACGACAACATTTGGCCCACAACTTCACCTCATATTTAAAGTCGAAGAAGCCCATTCCGCAGTGGCTGGTGTTAGGAAGCACTATACTCCTGCCGAAGGAAGGTGACTTGTCCAACCCAGAGAACTACAGACCAATAATTTGTTTGAATACGATGTATAAGATCTTTACAGCTATCTGAAACGACAGGACTGTTGGAAGAATTGGGCCTGTGTGGAGAGAGATGTACGAACAACGTGAAACGAAATAAGGTGTTACAGACTGCCGATAGAACCTGCTAATTGAAAGGTGCATCTGCGAAGTCTGAGCTTGTGGATGTGATTGTTATTAGACATCATGACTCTGAAAAGGCCTATACATACCTAGGCGTACCTCAGTGTCGCATTCAGGACATAACATCAGTGAATGAGTCTCTCAAAGCAGATACAAGCGTCTTCGTCGACAAATTTGGTCTTTCATTCAATCTGCATCAAGTCAGAGTAACAATTTTTTTAAAACATTCCTTACTTCAGATCTACATTAGAATTGTTCTTAGAAAATTTCCTGTTCCCAATCAGAATCAGAATTCTTTTGAAAAATTTACCGATTCATATCAAAATTGTAATTCTTTTAGAAAATTTCTTGTGTGTTTGAATAATTTTACAATAATATTTATATTATATCATGCTTAAACAAAACTAGCGGTCCTGGTGTTAACTCGACTAAGCATAGACCACTGCGTAGCCGGAAAGGTGCCGTGAGCGGTCAGTGGTACGAGTAGGCAAGCGGGACACACCCAAAAAGTCGATTAGAAATAGCAGTATGTGACCACGGCGTTCTAATCGCTAAAACCAGTTTTACTTTGTTTTCGAGGCTGCTGAACATGAATCTGAAGTTATTTTTTTCATTAAAATGCCGGAGCATTGAAAAAATGGACTTTATTGCAAAATGAAGAAAACAAAATTGACATACTTTTTGATAATCAACTTGATACATCTTAGGCAATTATTTATATTTATTTTCGAAACTTGTAACCACTTATTCTTTAAGGTA
This sequence comes from Andricus grossulariae, assembly GCA_011634705.1. Lineage (NCBI taxonomy): Eukaryota > Metazoa > Arthropoda > Insecta > Hymenoptera > Cynipidae > Andricus > Andricus grossulariae. Next base: position 397,577 of record JAABKJ010075445.1, read on the forward strand.
TTACCTACAGAGCCCCGTCCGAAGTCTCCAAATCAATTATTTGCTGAGTGGCGAATTTTCAAAGTTGTACCATCAGGTTTTATGAGCCCTCGCATACTATCGCAAAAATTGAGTTACGAAGTTTCGAATTTCGAGTACATAGCTATTGAGTATTAAAATATAGTATGTAAAGAAGTTTACTGGAAAATTTGAGCGCTTTATATTGAATAGAAAAAAAGATATACGAGTTCAAAGCTAAGCGCTGAGTACGGACGCGCTAGGCAAGTCATCGAATGGAAGCATGCTACAGAATCCACAATTGTTTCCGCAGATGTGACAAAATTTGGGTGGTTAGTAGAAGACGGCAAATTGCAATTCAAATATTACGATGGACCCACTTCAATAGAAACACTACAAAAATATTTTTGTTCCTGTAGTGGGCAAAATGCTTGTACAACTGCGATTTGTCCGTGTATAGTCTCTATCTTGAAATGCTCTGATATTTGTAACTGCAGCGATTAATGTTTTAATGTACATAAAATAAACGAATAGTTTCAATGTGTTTCAGTGATTTCACTTTAATTAAGAGTTGTGCACACTTTTTCGACTTCGAATGTTTATAAAAAACATGTTTACGCTAACAAATCAAAAGATTTAAAGCGATATAGTAAGCGATCGAGCTAGATAACATTATTCAAGCTCCTAAATATACGCCTGCCGCGTTAATCACTGCGCGCCAAACTAGCGCGTCCGTACTCAGCGCTTAGATTTGAACTCGTATATCTTTTTTTCTATTAAATTTTAAGCGCTGAAATCTTCCAATAAACTTGTTTACATACTATATTTCAATACTCAATAGCTATTTACTCGAAATTCGAAACTTCGTCACTCAAATTTTGCGATAGTATGCAAGGACTCATAAAACCTGACGGTACAACTTTGAAAATTCGCCACTCAGCAAATAATTGATTTGGAGACTTTGAACGGGGCTCTGTAGGTAATACCTTGAAGAATGAGTGGTTACAAGTTTCGAAAAGAAATATAAATAATTGCCTCAGATATAGCGAGTTGAGTATCAAAAAGTATGTAAATTTTGTTTTCTTTATTTTGCACTAAATTGAATTTTTTTCCATGTTCGCGCATCTTAGTGAAAAAAATTACTTCAGATTCGTGTTCAGCAACCTCGAAAACATAATGTAAAACTGGTTTCAGCGATTAGAAAGCCGTGGAAACTACTCACATCAGTCATTTTAGGGGTGAGTCCCGCTCGCCTTAAGGCGCTTCCTCAGACTTGAATTTTAGCCCATGTATTACATAACAGCAGTTTTCTCCTACGCGGATGAATGGTTCGATGTAATATTTTTATCACATTATCTCAATGGCATAATACAGAAAAAGAAAGCCTTCGTTTTTTGAAAAATGGTCTTGTTTTTGTTATTTTTTAATTAAGACATACAGAATAACTTGAAATTGTCTTGGATTAGTCTTCACCCAAGACAAAATCAAGACCAAATATTTTTACCCGGCACAGTACAGAAGTTCGTGCCTCTTATAGGAGCCTGTTTTTAGTTCAATTATTTTTACAAATTGAATAATCGAATTATGGTAGCTGTTTTGTTTCAGTGTAACAACCCAATGAATTTGTCATTCTCTAATGTCACGTAAAACTCGTTTAATGTATCAATACATTATAAATATATAAAGTAACAGTAAAGAATTTATACGTTTTCTCTAAATGACGGTTTTAAATCTTGACTTCTGACGATTTGCTTTTCCAAGCAGAATAGTTAAAGAAAATAGTGAAAAGTGCTGATGCAATATATTGGCAATTGTCTCAAACTTTAAGATTTTCGTCAAAGAGATTTTGACAAAAACAACAGTACAACCGTTTACTTGATGCCATGGGCTATTAATGTAATTAAAAAAATGTAGTAATCTGTCGTTATTTGTCTATTTTCGAAATAAATAATCAAGTGGAAAGCTATTTTTTTTCAAGTTTTGAACATCTCACAATACACAATTTTCAAATAAAATATCCTCACCTCAACTTTCTCCTTTTTAATTCTTCTTACCAACCATTTCTTCATGTTTTGCATATCATTATTCAAATATTTCAAACGACTGTGAGAGTAAAAGGTTTTAAATTATAAAGAAACTGCAAATTTCACACATTTAAATCTGTGATTTCGTTACACGAGAGACCATTACATCGGCGACAATTTTTCAAAAATTGATATAAATATTAGAGTACACATATTTTTTTGGTCAACACTTATGAGTGCATTCATCTAATTGAAAATTAGGTATCTATGATGTATTTTATTACTTTAAACTAATTTTATAGGAAATCTTCCCAGGTAACACAACCTCTGACAAATACATGATTCAAAAGGCACAGCCCAGGTAAAAATATTTGGTCTTGATTTCTTCTTGGGTGAAGACTAATCCAAGACAACTTCGAGTTATTCTGTATGTCTATAAGACTACAGGCTAAGTGTAATCTTCGAATTCCATACCTGTAATCCCGGGACGAAAGTCTTTTAAGTGTAGGCCAGCTTTTCTAAGGTTTATTGATAGCGTAACCCGTGATACCGCTGATAATGCATCGTTCACTTTTTCCACTTCTTACCATCCCGAAAGGTGAAACTTCCCATGAAATATCAGGGTTATTTCACTCTTGTGCTCAAAATACACTCTCTTAAACTTGTAACAAGTAAACAATGAATTAAGCTTATTGTTTCCGCTTACGGAACACGACGGAGACATATTGTTGTCGTCACATCTCGTGATGTGAGTAAGGCTACAGTGGGGTCGTGTAATGAAGGAAGCCGGTGGTTTGAATCAGAAACGATTGAGCGTCACCATGATTATTAAATTATAATTTTGTTCAAGTGATTCAATTAGCATTTCTGAGTGACTTATTGATTTTGAAATGCTAAAGGAGTTGATAATTTGGCGGTACAAGAAGATTTATATTAGTACAATCTTCTCTTTAATTTATAGAGCCCGCATAAGCCCCAGTTGTTTTATGGATTTCTTTGGCAAACCCCTCTTAAGGACAACGGCGTTCACCTCATCAATTTCCATCGATTAGTAGTTTATCCATAGTTTTTTATTCATGATAATCGACGTTTACATTATTTTAACGATGGCACTGTTTTTATTAGTCTTTGCGTCTGAAATTGATATGCTATGTGTATGAGCAGGTAAAGGTGTTATATTTCGCGTAACCTCACTAACTATACTATGGAACATTCTGCAATCTGAAATATTCAAACATGTTAAGAATTCAAATAAACATTATAGATGAATTGTTTACTTTGATTATCATCTTGTACCCGCTGCATCACTAACGAATAGTTGCAGTGAATTCTAAAAGACAGGATTAGGTTTCACGCGTTTTAAAATTCTTTCACTATATTAGAATATTCTGCCATATTCTCCACTATTTTGGAAAGATCTTAATATTTCCTAATCCTTCTACACGCCTCCTAGGAATCAAGTTTCACTTAATAGGAGCAGGCTAAAGTTTTTACCCTAGAGATTATGTTTTGGGGATACCTCCTGAATATTTTCACCGAATATAAGAAAAACCGTTACTAGTCCCCCTTTTAAAACAACTCGATAAAATAACTCGAAAGGAATAAGTAATAGGTAAAGGTTTCTGTGCTAAAAACCTTTAATTTTGCATACAAAAAATTTATTCCTGTATTTATATTATGATTAATATTCTTTGACTTTCCGTTCCCTTTTAGACTTTGAACAATGAATGAAAGACATCAGTTTCTTTTAAATTTTACGTTTCTGGTACATTTTACGTAAAAATTCTAAAAAATGAAAAAAGAAAAGGTTCTACCGTAAATAGTTCAGAAATCATGACATCGTAGAGAGATATTTCAGTGAAAAAAATTAATCTTTGACTTTTCGCATGATATCTAGTCCTCCTCTACATCATACAGGAAAGTTCTGTCAAGATGAATTAAAGTAGATTAAATTAACTTTAAAACTAAGAAAAAATGAATTCTAACTCCTATCCCGGGTAAAAATATTTGGTCTTTATTTTGACATGAACGTCTTCAATATGTCTTCAGGACCATCATGTCTGGCTCCGTCTCACCAGCTAGACATTGGAGATATACGGACATCTCTTGCATTCATGCTTGTAGCTGTACCAAGACAAGACCAGGTCGACTTGTCTTAAGACAAGAAGTGTAAGTCTTGATAAATATACCGAATTTCTCCCTAAGAAAATTATATTACCAATTTGTGGCTCTAACATTTGCGAGGGTCAAAATTACCAATTGTACGCGCGCTGCTAGGGTCAGGGGACGAGTGGGGGAAAGTGAGTTTATATTTGAAAACATTTGAAAACTTAGTGTCAGAATATATACAGAATTAGGACACATTCATTTTGTTAAATTGTACACATTTATAAATGATCCACATATTATTTTACATACAAATTAACCAATTACATAATTGGTTAATAATATGTGGAGCATTCATAAATGTATGCAATTTAATAAAATGAATGTGTCGTATTTCTGTATATATTCTGACACAAAGTTTTCATATGTTTTTAAATATAAACTCCCTTTCCCCCGCTAGTCCCCTGACCCTAGCAGCCCGCGTACAATTGGTGTGCGAAGTAAATATAATCATAATAATACGTGGCCGCTTCGACCCACGGCATTTGAACGCCCCTGTATGGATCCCACTGGCAGGGCCTGCCATTTTCAGGAATCAGATAGCTAGGTTAGGACCAAACAGTTGACATCTGCTGAGGATTCCAATTTTACAACCGCTAAAACTGGTAATTTTGTAATAACTAATTTGTAAATAAGAAATTCGGAACCTGCCTGTCTCAACAACTGCAGGCTTATAAAATTTTACATAAAAAGATTAAAACTGTCATTTGCAAGAAGTATTTAGCGAACTGATGGAGATAGGAAAAGGTGGACAACATTTTTAGATACGCCATCCAAAGAACATAATTATTGCACATAAATAAAATTATTGATACATAAAAAATAAACAACATGGAAATAAATAATATAAACATTCTATAAAGTTTAAAGCGGATTAGTGATGACCCTCGGAGGGTCTGAAGACATCAAAAATAGTATGGTTCCGTCTCACGAGCTAGACATACAGAATAACTTGAAATTGTCTTGGTTAAGCCCTGATGATTTGAGGAAAGCAAAAGTTTGCTCCTTCGACAAGGACTGTTTTTCGACATTCCTGTGAAATTTATATTTTTATATATATATTGAAAAAAGGGTTAAACAACCACCGCAGGGAACCACTGGGAGCAACTGCCATCTAAAAATGACACCGGCTTCCAGTAGAACTGTGGCAAATCACACCTATGGCAACATCTCACGACTGTGATATGGGTGGTCACAGGGCACGATAAAATCACAACGACAGACTGGCGAAACCCTCGTGTGCCTTGAAGACACGAAGCGAACCAAGGATCACAGCTTTCTGCATCCATCTCGCAAGTACTTCGGCATATTTTTGTACGCGGATATGGCTTTAAGGTCATGAACCCGTGATAATGCTGATATCGTAGCAGTCAAGCAAGTCATCCTTGAGTTGATTCGTCCACTGAATGTGGGGGTTTCTCCGGGTCGTCGTCATGTTTGCATCTAAATTATTTTCAGCACCCCGAACTCTAGGGTGATCGACACTGTTTCCCGACCGATTATTTTAAACCGCATCTACAACTTTTTGGTGGTTTGGTGGTGTCATTGTTGTTCTCACCAGCAGCTAGGAAAAGGGTTCGTATACCCTTGTAGAGCCCCGCATGCAAGGATAAGGCTGCATACTCTCACCCAGGTGCCATTTAGCTTTCAGCAAGCTTCTTACGCCTCTCCTTAGGGTTTTTTCCTTCGGGACCATCCCCCGACAATTGTCCGCGACTGTTTAGGCATAGGCCCTTCGCTTCGATTCGAAAGGAATCGAAATAAAGGATTATATATATATATATATATATATATATATATATGTAACATTGAATGCGAGTTTATTTTTATTTTGCTGTTCCGACCATGGCATATTTTCTTATTTTATATAAGAAAAATTAGGAATGCGTGGAATGACATTTGGAAAAATACCTTTCCTATAGTTTTTTCTAAACTTTACAGTCTTTTCTAGAGATAATAGAAACTTCCTCATGGTATAAGTACAATGATTTGATCATTCATTATTATATTCCAATAAACTGAGTAACTTCACAGTTTAATATTCACAATAATAATTCTCGAAATAGTGACGCTATATATCCTGGCTTGCTATTGTATTATTGTAAACAAAATATTATAATATAAAATTTTACAACTAAAAGTTTCTCCGTGCAGACAGTTTCCTGCTAGCTTAGGAAAACGGAGAAAAATGGAAGGTCAGTTTGGCCTTCTAGATGTGCAGACAGACTGTATTACAGGGTCAACTATAGGAGAGCCCTTGAAGATGGCTAAAGCGACTATCTCTAGAAGGTTAAAACAAGAGGTTCAAATCGATCAACTCAGAGTGTCGACTTGGTCATCTCGAATGGTCGACTCAAGCGTCATAGAGAGTCGAGCCAATCATCACAGACGGCGGAATTGATCATTATAAAGGGTCGAATCGCTCATCATAGAGGGTCGATTTGGTCAGATCAGACAGTCAACACGATCTCGTCGGATAGTCAACCTGGCCATCTTAGTACATGAGACATAATTTTATTTGCAAAAACAGTGCACATTGACAATATATTTTTCAGAGCACGAGAGGCTAAGGACACGGCACGGCGTCATACTGAAATGTAAGATTTCAAACACTGAAGTTATTTCAGAAACCAATATCTCACGTCTCGTTACTTGCTGCATCATCAATGAATGCTGAAATTTTTTGCACGTTCTCAGTTTCAAACTACACGGCGACAACAAATTGATAGCTGAACGTCCAGTTCCACCTTCATCCTTAATCCCTTGGAAACATCAAATTTGACGTTGAAAAATCAAGAGAATCAGCTTAATTCACTAACAATTATGTTTTTATGCACTTCACCCTCCACGAATGTTCGAAATATCGAAAAACAGTTGAAACGTATTAAAAACATGTCTACGTTCAATAAACAGCAAATGTGACGCTGAACGGCTCAATGATATTCACTCACTCCGAAAATGCTCTAGAGTCTAGACCACGGTGCGTCGACAACCGGATTGGTTAAGGTTGGCGCGCCTATTTGGAATGATTAAATGTGAAAAGCAATTGTGTACAGCAAATAATAAGAGTAAAGTTATTAAAAATAATTCTTTGCTCACAAGGAAGACTTACAAAGTGGAATTTGAATTATTTATTAGATTTTCTTCTGGAAAATAAATGATCGATTTTAATTTTAAAGAAAGGAATATCTTTTTTATCCTAAATATGAATTTACAATTATTCATAATATTCTTATGCAATTCACATTTATTATTTCTTGTGAACATTTGACTTACACATTCAATCATTTTTAATAAACACCCCAACGGTAACATATCAGGTGAGCCCTCCGCGATGGGTCATGTGCACTTCCGTGGATGGTCGAAATGAGTAAAAACAAGGTATTGACCATCCCGAAAGGATACCTTGCTTATCCCTGATAGTGAGTCTGACCATCTTATAACAGCCAGAATGGTCGTAAAATGAGAGCCTCTCCGACTATGTCAAAAAAATTCTGGATGGCTCTTTAGACCATCTTGAAAAAAGGACTGGCTCTCTAAATGTTGACCCTGTAACTTTGACCATTCATTTTTCTCCGTGAATACAACATTCTGGTCAACATAACCAGATATTCTGGTAAACATCGATTTTCGATTATCGAATTTCCATACTTATCTACCTTCATGGACTCCTCCTAACCCCCTTCAAAATTTCATGGACTGCGTCTAAAATAAAATAACTTAACAAAATGTACGATAACAGAGTGCATCAACTATATACCGCTTCGCTGAAATGTCGTCTCCCTAAATATGCATATATTAATAGGTGGCGATAATAAATAAAACACTCGAGGCAGAAGCAGCTTTTTTTTCTATTCTGTTTTCTGAAAACTTGGATAAGACCATTTTTTTCGGAATTTTCTATAATGTGCACTTGAATCACTTTATCAATTCCAAAATTCTCAAAGATTCACTTTTGTATTTATTGTCTACAATGTTGATATTTTCGAGAATATTTTTCAATGACACCCGAAAAATGTGTACGCAGTTTGGTAGTACCACTGTACCAGTGGTGTATAAGCATATAAGGCGCAGCTTTTTCTTATAAATCAACTAAAACCACGGTTCACTATAATTACTGAAACTTATATAATTGTAAATGCATGAAAGAAATCACGATTTTTCGAGAACTTTACATTTACCACAAACTCAGAAGGAGGGCTTATATTTAAAAGAATGATGAATTTCTTATTTCAACGTAAAAATCAAAATTTTTCTGTCCTATTTAAAACCTAATACGAGTATTCCACCGAGCTCTATTCCGCAAGGGAGTAACAGATTTTGCAGAAATTGAATTCCTTGTAACGGAGTCTCGGCTACATCCGCCGTTATTTTACCTTTTCTCCAACTTGACTAATTATAATGACCAGATACTCTCGAAGAGGTTGCTATATAATCGAACTAAATATCGATTCAACTAAATGCCATTTCAACGAAAACTCTACAATGTGTGCACCGCGTTTAGTGTTGATCGGAAGAAGGCCGTGCGCGCAGTTAGAAAGTAGTGTGACGTCACTGAGTTGTACCAAAAATATACGGTTGGCGGCGTGACATGCAGACTATTATTATTATTATTATTATTATTATTATTATTATTATTATATCAATAAGCCGTTTCCCTTTCGGGGTAGGCGTGAATTGCTCGGTGGTAAAGATGCACGGAAACTTTCACAGAAATGTAGAAAAACAGTCCTTATCGAAGGAGCAAACTTTTGCTTTCCTCAGATCATCGGGTCTTAGTTCAGGTACAGAGGGTTTTATTTTCGCATGCCTGGACGGTGTCATTTCCACCTTAGCATACCGTAACCGCATTTTATGTCAAGAAGTTCCCAGCGATAGATGCAGAGCGTGTCATACACACGTTGAGTACCTAGAACACATACTATCTGGGTGTCCCTTTCATGCAGGAACAACGTATATCTACAGACATAATGCTACCCTACGAGTGCTTTATTACCATATTTACCGCTCTTACGATGTTGGCCGCAACCCTGCCCTGCCGAACGATACAAGGGAGATACGAGTCAATTGTCGAAAACGAGAAGTACCAAATTTTCTGGAACTACGATTTTCGGACAGCAGTCTCCGTTGCACACTCGATGCCTGACATTGCTCCCAAAGACTTCGAGAAGCGAACTATATTCGTCATCGAATTCTCTGCTCCGCCCGAATACAATATGCAGAAAGCTGTCATCCTCGGGTCGATTCGTGTCCTCAAGACACACGGGAGTTTCGCCGGCCTGTCGTTGTGATTTCATCGTGTCCTGTGACCACCCATCTCACGGTTGTGAGACGTGGTCATAAATGAGATCTACCGCAGTTCTACTGGGAGCCGGTGTCATTTTTAGACGGCAGTTGCTCTCAGTGGGACCTTGCGGTGGTTGTTTAACCTTGTTATTTAATTATATATCGGACGTTCTACGTCAACCGGGACAACACTGTTGCCAAAATTCCTCGCAATCAATCGAGAAGTTCAAGGGCTTAAAATCTTCATATCGACGTGTACCTTCGAATGCATTGTGGTATTTGAGAAAATTCAATATGGCGGCTTCAATATGGCGCTAGGAACGGGCAAAAATCATGGATGTTCAGTTAATATAATTCATTAAAAAGCGACAATTACTCGAAACGGGCTCAAAGTGACCCCTAAACGGTTTTCGGGGTCGCCGATCACGAATGTAGGGTCATAGTATGATAATTAAAAATTGCCTATCCAATATGGCGGATATAAGCCAAACATCAAGGTTTGAGTAATTCAAATGACCCTGATCGACTTGAACATGATAACTTGGGAGTTTTTGGGGTCGCTGACTACGAATCTGGAGTAAGAATATGAGAATTCAAAATCGCGGATCCAATATGGCGGGTGCAAGCCAACCATCAAGTTTTGAGTAATTCAAATCAACCTTATCGACTTGGAAATGATTACTTCGATGATTTTGGGGTCGCTGATTACGAATCTGGAGTAGGAATATGGAAATTTAAAATGGCGGATCGAATATGGCGGATGTAAACCAACCATCACATTTTGAGTGATTAAAATCAACCGGATCGACTTGGAAATGATTACTTGGATGTTTTCGTTGAAGCTCATTACGAATCTAGAGTCAGAATATTATAATTCATAATGGCGGATCCAATATGGGCTCATAATGTCCAACTCTTCAGTGTCAAATGACCGAACTAATCTGATCAGCTTGAAAATGATTACTCGAGGGTTTCCATGGACGCTGATCATGAACCTAGTCAGAATATCGGAAGTCGATACGGTGGACACAATATGGCAGCTGTGATTGGCGGAGGAGATTCTCATGAATTATGCCCATAGGGTCGTAAAACGATATGTGCCTAGTACTGAACAATCGAAAGACAATCATCAGCACCAGAGTATAACCTGACTTCCAATTGTTTATCTTGCCTTTGAGTTCTGCTATGTAATTTTTTGGTTTAATGGAAGATTGGCATATGTTCGAATTTATTCTTCTCCCATTTGTAGAGATCTTGTGATGTCCGAATTGCTTCATCCGCTGATTTAGCTTGCAGACAAGCACGTGTGGCTTCTCTTTTGACGGTTGCACCAATACCATCGCATGCACCTTTGTCATGGGCCGTAGTTTGAAAGTGGCATTCACCCTCTATGTCGACATCTTGTTTATGATGAATCAAATTGATCATTTGGAAACGATTGTTATAATGTTGCGTGGCACCATCAGTCACATAAATGATTTTTCTTACTTTTGGGTAAACCTTCTTAATTTCTGATATGAGGGTTGTTTGCGTAGACTGTGATTTTGTTCAAATTCATAATCAGCGACCTGAAAACCCCTGAATAATCATTTCCAAGTCGATAAGGTTGATTTGAATTACTCAAAACTTGATGGTTGGCTTACATCCGCCATATTGGATCCGACATTTTGAATTCTCATATTCTTACTCCAGATTCTTAATCAGCGACCCCAAAAACATCCAAGTAATCATTTTCAGGTCAATCTGGTTGATTTGAATTACTTAAAATTTGATGGTTGGTTTACATCCGCCATATTGGATCAGCCATTTTGAGATCTGATATTCTGACTCCAATACCAAGGGTTTCTACTGAATATGGTTACAATGATTGATAAGCAGTCGCGGACAATTGTCCAGGGATGGTCCCGAAGGTATAACTCCTAAGCCAAAGCGTGAAAACCGTGCCGAAAGCTGAATGGCACCTGAGTGCGGTATCTTAAACGGTGTCTCTGGGATACCAGGCGACCTCTCAGAGTATGCAGCCTTATCCTTGCATGCGGGGCTCTACTAGGACGGACAAACACTTTCCCTAGCTGCTTGTGGGAACAACAATAATACCATAAAACCACCAAAAAGTTGTAGATGCGGTTCAAAACGATTATCCCTGTTCGCGGAGGCTTTTTGGAACGTATGCACACTCTGAGGTGTCATAAACACCCAGAGCTTATGCACGTTAAGCGACATCAAGAAGCGACATTAAGACCAACCGTGGAAAGCAGACACTTTCTGAGAGATAATAGCGAGATCAGGACGAGGACGAACATTGGCATATTGGTTCCTCCTATGTCCCAAGGTCTGGCTGAAATGGATGCCTCCCTTCGCGAGAATATCTCGGAGGAGTCCGACATCTGAACCATCAATTGTTCAGTTTATGGTGCTGCGAGAGCATTGGCCGATTCCAATCGAAGGCTAAAACCGACGATGGATCAAAAGACGCTTGTATCAACTGAACAAGAAGATTGGATGGGCAAGACGGAATCCATCCCGTATTCAGTGTGTGATTGACTACATAACATCTGGTAGGCCGTTCACGGAAAGGGTTCGAAAGATCGCTCAAGAATTAAGGATCTTTAATCATACACTGAACACGTCAAAGCTCCTGATAATCAAGCAGCACATTGTTGACAAAATACGGGTTTTATCTGATGCAACGAAGAGAATACAGAAGAGGGAGAGATGGATCAGGGAAAATCAACACTTTCTCGCTGACCCATCTCGCCTCTTCAGTGATCACTCTGTTTCTGTCAACAATCTACCCAAGCTCAACGAGATAGAGACTCTTTGGAGAGAGATATACAAGATCCCAAAAACACTGGAATTGAAAGAAGATACTGATAATATCATCCGCTTCAAGGACTTTTGCGACAACCTCATAACATCTGAGGAGGAATGTCTATCAATTACTGCCGAAGAGGTCAAAAAAACCTTTTCAAATAACCCCCCTTTTTCACTTACCGCCACATTATTCGGATAAAATATTAAATCATTCAGGGCAACCCGCTATGGAAGAACACCCAAAAATTGCGGCGATAATGTGACATTTGCAACGGAAAAGTGTGGTAACTTTTTCGAAATATTGGGGGGGGGGGGGCAATATCTGGGATTTGTTGTCAACCAAGATGGTCTCAAGGTCGATCCCGATAAAGTGGAACCTATAACCTCGTATCCTGTACCGAAGGCAGTCAAACAACTGCGCAGATTCATGGGGATGTCCTCGTGGTACAGACGATTCATACCGGAATTCGCGACGGTATCAGAGCCCTTAACACGGCTGTTTAGGACGAACATCAAATGGCACTTGGGCGAGGAGCAACAGGAGGCTTTCCATAGCCTGAAGAGGGCCCTGACTGGCGCACCTATCCTCGCGTATCCTAGGTTCAACTGCGTAGTCGAAAATCCTTTTAACCTACAGACGGACGCTAGCGCCACCGGTCTGGGCGTCGTTCTGACCCAAACGCAGGATGGGGAAGAGAGGGTCAGTATCTGGAAGGGTTCTACTGTAGGGTCATTACCGATCACAGTAGTGTCTGGTGGTTGAATAACTTGAGGAACCCGGCAGGTCGACTCGCGAGATGGGCCTTAGAGCTGCAAGGGTGTGATTTCGAGATCATTCACCGGAAGGGTGCCCTGCACCCCGTCACGAACGCCTTGTCAATACTGACTGAGGACGATGAGGCTCCGGTGTCAAGCATAGGCGAAACAGTAGACCCTTGGTATTTGCGACGCGTTCAAGCAGTACAGGATCGGCCAAAAATTTGTCCTGATTGGAAAGTAGAGAACGGAATGATGTACGGTCACAAACCAAATGTGTTGACTGATGCGCTCTTGACCGACCTGGAGGCGTGGAAACTGGTCCTTTCGACTGAACTAAGGCCTCAGGTATTGCGGGAAGCGCATGAAGCACACCAAGCTGGTCACTTGGGCAATGAAAAGACCTTTCAAAGGGTAGCCCCCCGCTACTATTTGCCGGGAATATTTCACGACGTGGTCCAGTTTGTCCGTTTATGCAGTCCCTGTCAGAAATGCAAGGTGAAGCAAGCTCGTCCTACCGGCATGATCGGTCAGCGAGTCGTGGAGCAGCCCTGGACGGTAGTTGCTGGGGATATAATGGGCCCCTTCCCCAAAAGCAACGCTGGACACCAATATATTTTGGTGTTCCAAGACCCTTTCACCAAGCGGATCGAGTGCATTCCAATACGCACGGCGAACGGTCCCACGATAAGAAAGAAAGGCGTTAGGGGGCACCCGAAGTGTTCCATACTTACAACGGTACCGAATTTACGAACAAGCTCTTGGAACATATGTGTCGAAGCGTCGGCATTATTCCCACCACAACACCAGTTTACCAAGCCCAAGCAAACCCCACTGAAAGAGTCAATAGGGTCCTAAAGACGATGATTGTATCATTCCTCCTAGACAACCACCAGGACTGGGATTTACATTTGCCGGAATTTAGGTTCGCTTATAACTCCGCGGTTCACGGTGCCTTAAAGGTATCCCCAGCTTTCCTGAATTTCGGTCGGAACCCCCTTCCGTACAGATCCATGCGAAAAGACCTAGAAAGAAGCAAGCAGCACACGGAACCTCAACCGGAGGAATGGGTAAAGAGGGTAGAACGTCTGGACCATCTGCGTGATCTAGTCCGCAGAAATCTCGATAAGGCATACGAGACGCAAGCGAGATATTATAACGCCAATAAAAGAGAACGAAATTTTAAAGCGGGAGACCTGGTCTTGAGACCAAATAGAAAACTGTCTAGTTAGATTGATAAGATCGCCGGAAAACTATTTCCCAAGTTTGAGGGCCCGTTCAAGATCAAGCTTCGTCTCTCCCCGGTTGTATATATGTTAGTAAATTTAAATGGAAGATTCGTAGGTAAGGAACACGTACGGAACCTGAAGCCTTTCGCACGTCAGACTGATCCATTCCAGAAAATACATAGGGGAACTCGTGTTGATTGTTATAGAGGACGAAGCCAACCGTGGAAGTTGATAAGGGAGCATCCACCTCCACCCAGGCTACCAGTAGCGCAGGAGATCGGGACCCCTACCGTAACCGTCCACAAAACCAGGACCGAGCGTCGACACCCGGGCAGAGACAAGGTGGTGTGGTGGCACAAATCAATCCCTTGCGTGACCACCCGAAGAATCTAGCAAGGAGCCTCTGCCCCTGTGGTCCTCCTCGGTCGGACACTCCGCTGGTACCGACACGATTCCAGGAGATGTCCGTGGCTGCGCCTTTCCGGCTGGACCAGCAATATGACCAGAGAGCGGAATGGCTGAAGTCGGGGGCGCCGCGTCCTAAACCCTATAGGGGCCCCATCCCTTGGAAGTGCTGGAAGTGTGAGGAGGTTCGGCCCAAGCAGACAGATTGCCTCAGAACCGACTTGCACGTCCAGTACTGCAAGGGATGTGGCGAAAAGGGCTTTACTAAGCGTACCTGCCCGACTTGCAGTGAGTTATATGAGTCAGACCTGGTCTTGGTCGGAAGGCCCAGCCGCGGCCGAATCAGGAAATCGTCCGTAGGAGACCGATCGTGGAGGCCCACTATACCGAGATACACAGCGCACAGATCCGTAACGGACGGGTCTCTAGCGTCGAGATCTAGTGAATATTCTATTATCATAACCAAATAGAAAAATATACATTTACGCTAAACCTCGTTGTTGTTGAAAAAAACCTCACCCCAATAAAATAAGGATTCCCAATAACACCCCACCTTAGTCAAGTCTGGAAATTACTAGGATTTCTCTTATAGGGTAGTTCCTTTTTTTTATTTTCTCCGCGTTTTCTTTTGTCATTACGTTTTTTTTCTGGTTTTGTCAAGCTACCGTGAAATAGACTTATGATTTCCTCAAACCTTTCGCTTGCTGCATGATGGGAAAACTCACGATAGACTTTTTCTTTCTCGCATTATTTCTTTTTTTGATTGTTTGTATGTTCGTTGACAAAAATTTTTTTTTGCATGCTCCTTGATGCCCGATAATGATATGACAAACAAGAGAGCACCTGAGAAGGGGACAATCACTGGAAGGACTAAAAGATTTCACGGTTTGATGTTCGGGAACCACCTGTCGTGAGGTGACACCAAGGAGTGGTTTGCCAAAATGGTAAACGACCAGTGGTCCCGGGCTAAGGTTGGGGGAGTTGTGACGAGGTGTTTTTCACCTGTCACTGAACGATCCTTACCGGCACCGGGGTGCTCAAAAGAAACTTTTAGATGTTAGAATGCTCCGAGGAACGAGAGTCCCACTTCTCAGGGAGCACTCTTATTTTTTTTTTTAAGAAAACATTATTTACTTTGTCGTATATTTCTTTTGTAATATGTCAATCAACGCGAGAGTCAGCTGGCAACCTTCAACGCACGTGCTCCGAGATGGTCACAAAATCAGAGTTGGCAAGGCAGGTTAGGGAATTCGTCACCAATAGTTCCTTGCCAATAATACCAGTTGCCAGGGCAATGAGACTGACAAGATTCAACCAACGAACCAAGCCGCCATGACACTGACAGTCACCCACGACAAGATAGAGTGAGAAGGAGAGTCCTACAGATGACGTTGTCCTTCTCTCACACGTGAAGGGAATTTTCACGCTTCACGGGGAGAGAGAGAGAGGCGACCCAGTACCGCTCTGTCCTTTTCTAGCCTATGGACCTAAAGAGCGATTCTCAACGTGCACTGCCGGTAACACCGGGAGTGTCAAAAACATTCTACATCTATACAAGGCTCAAATCCTAGAATGCCATCTCGGAATTGGCTCAAATACCAAGAGGGACCTTTACAATTTTTTACTCACACCGTCGACATGCGACCTTCGTTTAATTTTAGATGACAGTTGCTCCCAGTGGGACCCTGCGGTGGTTGTTAAACTTTAGTTTTTAATTATATATATATATATACATCAACTTTTTTATATAAATTCTTTACAAAAATTAGGTAAAATATTGAATGAAATGTTCATTTTCCTTAAATCTATCTTCAATAATTCTGATCAACAACGAGTTATTCAAGTAATTTGATCCTAGAGAAACATCATATTGTTGAAATGGCTAATTTTCCGCTGTATTTCATTATATAATATTGAACATAAAAATAATCTATAAAATCGGATTCAAATGTTTTCTTAACAATTTAATGCAGATAATTTATAAACAAAAAAACTCCAAAAGCGTTAAGAATTACAGGCTGTAGATTATTTTTAACAATACCAGATTCGTCGCACTGTGCGTTTAAATACTCAGCTTTACGATTTTCAATTATTCAATGCTAAGTGCTTTGAAATTAATAAAATTAATAATTTTGAAACGTATTTAATGTGAAAATTTCAATTTAAAGTATACCCAATTTAAAAAGCTCGATGGTGAGCGCTTTAATGGTTAAATTTTCATTGTTTCAAAAATTATGAATTGAGAAGTTATTCAATTCTGAATAGATCTATTTTTAAATTCATGAGTTTTCATCGCTTCAATTTTATATGGTTCAATTTAGAAACTTAAAATTGTTCAAGAATACAATTTTAATGTTAAATTATGTAAATTAAAAATGATTGAATTTTAAGGTAGTTCGGCTTTTGAATTCTTAAGGCCATGTGACGAGTGGGTCACGTGACCAGCTTCCTACCTTACCGACACTTTTTTTTATTTGCAAACTTCTTTTCACATGAATAGCCACATCGAGTTGAAAATTTATGATAATAAATAAGAAGCACTAAGAAACGCAGCTCTGGTCCTAAATTTTAATAATTATGAAAACAGCAACAACAAAAAATTATTTACAAAAAAAACTTTAATAATTATAAAAATTTAGGACCAGAGCCACGTTTCTTAGTGCTTCTTATTTATTACCCCAAATTGTCAACTCGATGTGGCTATCCGTGTGAAAATATGTTTACAAATAAAAAAAGTGTCGGTAAGGTAGGAAGCCGTTCACGTGACCCACTCGTCACATGGCCTTAAAGTCGGGCAATTCAAAATAATAAGTATAATAATAATTGTAGTGTTTTTAAATTTTCTTGAATGAATGGACCAGTAAGTATACGGAAACCAATAGCATTTTATTATAATTTACACATCTGGTTGGAGAAATACATCAATAATCGTCTCACTGGATTGGATTTTTATTAGGAGCGCTCGAATTTGCTTGGAATTTCGGCCAAGGGAGAGGAGAACTACAGAAAATCTTTCTTGAGAGCATCCGGTTAATAGCATTAGATATTCGATATCATCGAATGTCCATAACCATCCTCGGCATCAAATCACCCGGCTCTACAGTAGTTAAACACAGTGAAAAACACGGCTAAGCGAAAATCACGAACTGTCACACATTCGAGGGCTAACCGAGTCTATCCGTATATAACGTCCGAGAGTCGGCGAGTCAAGAATCACTGCGCCGCTACTTTCGTCGGATAATACATTTTTTATAATTCTCTAGATAATTAATGACCTATTTTTTATCTCCTATTTTTTAAAATATGTTTTTCAAATGTTTAAAAAATTATTTCATTAAATAATTTCGTAAATTTTTAAGAAAAAATGCCTTACTTGACTCCTTAGAGGGTGGCTACGATAGTGTGTGATAAGACTGTACAAACTGTCGAAGCAATTTGTATCAATGAGGTAATATTGCGTCTGTCCCATTTCTTGCTTCAATTTTATTCGGCAGTGATTCACTTTGCTTTTTCTCCAGAATGAGAGACAGTAATCACCAACAAATGTCACGCATTGTCTTACTAAAAAAGTACCATCTCCAAGGTGTGAATATTGTCTTAATAAATCATCAGCTTCTTCTCGACCTTTTGCTAATTTTCCATGAAACCACATTTCTCCAAAATGAAGTTCATCGTTTGGTACACCCTTCAATCAAATAAATAAATAAATCTTTCAAAAAATTATGATGTAGAAAGAGTTTTTAATAAAAAAAGTTCTAAAAATTGACCTCAGCATGTATCGAATGCATTAAAATAGTCTTGAGCTTCAAATAGTTCTTTATCAGAACAATATTTCAATTAGAAATTAGTAAACCATTCAACATACATCATTTGGTCTTCGAATTGTTCCATTCTCTTCATCTTCCGATTCTTGAGACTTCGAAAATGTATCTGTATAAAATAACTTCTGTTGGGTCAAAACGAAGAAGTGGGGATTCCATTCCCTGTCGACAGGATCTTCTAAATAGAGAATACCATTTTTAATGCTATTTCTCAGATCCATTTCTTGCTTACTATCATCGTTTCTTATGATAAAAGAATCTTCATCTACTCCGTCTGGAAGTTTTTTGTGTTTTATCAAAATCTTTTTACGCAATGCGTACGGTGATGGCAAATAACTTTCGTTTTTATCAACGGGCTGAACCAGTAACATGTCTCCGAACACATCCTGCATGGCAACTGCCATTTTCCTTTGTTGTGGTAAAGTACAATTATCTTCTATGGAAAGAATCACAGGATATCTAAAAAATTGGAAATGAAGAGAACACAATCAGGAATGTTACAGAACGCAATTTTTGAGAAAAATTATAACAGTTACATCAGAGTGAAATCAAATTGTTCCAAGATAAACCATAAAATCACTTGACGCATGTAATGATGCTTTTGAAATTTAGTGAGTAGAACGGCAAAATTAACCTAATGCCAGGAAGATTTTAAACTGTATACATTAGGGCGCTCAAAAAATTTTATTTATTTATTTATTGAAGTATCATCCTATTATTTTGTGTTATTTTATGAAAAATCATTTTCCTGATTTTTAAAAGAACTATAAAACTTCACAAAAAGGTGATGCTAACCAATTGTGTTAAAAATATGAATTCTAAAAAAAATGTTTTTGTGAATAAATGCAACCCCAATGAACTTCTAGATTGTGGCTTTGTTTTGTAGAGTAAATCGCCATAAATACCAGTAGCATTTATGTATAACCATCTTCGATAGACGTTAAATTAAACTGAAATATTACATAAATCAAGTGACAAATGTTGCCAACAGAATGAAAGGAAAGAAAATAAAAGAAAGAGTTAGTAATATTTATTAATGAAGGGATACAAAATATTTAGTTTGTTATATGGAAAGGGATTTCAAGGCCGCAATGTGTGAGGACCGAGTCCTCGAGGAAGAATGGGAATAGTGGATGCAGCGTAGACGAAAAATGTATGTTATCTAACATCGGTCTGTAACAGCTCGGATTTGAATAATTTGTTTTAAATGTTCCAAATTGGAAGTACTAAAAGTTTCACCATTTTTAAATTTGTGCTCTAAATGCAAAGAATCCAAAAATACCTGAAATTTGAGGAAAAAAAAGTTGAACATAATGGATTGATTGTTTTTGTTAAAAAATGAAAAATAATCATTAATTAATTATTATTTTTGATTTTTATGATTGATTATTATGATCATTATCAAACTTGATTAACAATGAGATATTTAATTAGGATTTGATTAATTACAAAATTGCAAAAAATATAAAAAATACCTGAAAGGTAAAAAAAAAGAGTTGAACGTAATGGCTTGGTTTTTTGCTTAAAAATGAAAAATAATAATTAATTAATAAAAATAATTTATATTGCGCATAGGCACCGCTGATCTCGCTTCTGTTAATAGGTGAAACCCATTATCAGCGATGTCTACCGCAACACGAGTGGGGCCTGAATAATTAGTTAGCATTTTAAAAAAATACGTAAGGCAAAACGTACAGAGAAGAGATAGGTGATTTTAGATAAAGTCACGGGTGAGAGCATATGTGCTAGTTTGGGGGGGGGGGGGATGGAACACCGTAAAGGTAGACAATCTGGGAAGGTAAAGATGGGATCAGTTAGTGGCGGTTCAACTGTATATTGAAGAGCTCGTTCTCTAAAATTTGCCTTAGCTGTGTTAGGTCCCTATTCTCGCGCAATGTAACTACTGTTGATGGAAATTAGAGTTAAATTAAAGTTAAAAAAAAAGAAGTTACGGAAGGAAAAAGTCAAATCTAGGCCATTAGGAGGGAAACTTTAGTAGGAAATGAGGAAGTGAGATAACTCAGAGGGAAAATGAAAGCGAAAGATGCACAGTGTGGCAGGAGACCCCAAAAGTGTCTAAAAGTCAATTTTAAAAATTAATAAATATGATTATTTGTCTAAGAAAAATATACTATATCAAACCAAATTTTCATAAACATCAATGCACCAGTTTCTAATTGTGAAGCCCTTGAAGTTAGAAAACTGTCTGAAGTGTCTTAAGCACAATTTAGAAATACGCAATTTGGAAAATAGTCTATAATTCACTTAGGGTACTACATGTTTCAAGAACGTTGACCTCTCTAAAAAATTGTTATTAAATCAGCGACAAAAATAGCGAAAGAACGTAACAAGCTAACTACACCTTGTAACTTCAATAAGGATTTTTCGGAATTTGTCGGAATATTGATATTCATATTCATGTTCAATCCTCCCATATCTCTTTCACCGACTCCCATACAAAGTGTACCTCCCCTAACTTCTCCTGACACTTCTCTATCATCTCCCTCGTCCAGCTCAACCCTCTCCCCCGTCGGAATTTCTTCTCATTCTTGCCTCGCGCTCGAACTTCTTCCTCTATTCCAACCCTAACTCCCGTTACAATTTACCCACTAGCCCTTCCTTTCTTCTTCACTCAGCCCGCCTTCTGGAGTCTCCACCCTCTTGGCTCATGTTTCTTCTTTATGCCTTCCACGTTCCAGTATAGCACCTTCACTACTCCTTCACCCTGCTTTACCCTCACCCACCTACTTCCAATGAAACAAATTCCCCTGCACTTCCCTCAACACCACTTCCTGCTCGTCCGACACCCACATTTTCTCATCTACTTTTATTTTCCAATACCCTACCTTCACCGGTCTCCCTTCACTCTTCAATCTCCTAACCCTGTCGTCCAGCATTCACTGCACCTCTCTTTTCTTCCTCGATAAATCATGATCGATGAAAATCCCCTTATCCTTTATCCGATTTTTATTTCGCATTACCCCCAACTTCTCTTCCCAGCTCTCCAATTCCACAAACGTCACTTCCTTCTCCTTTCTCCCCTCAAGCCTAACTTTCCTTACCTTGCCTTTAACCCAACCTATGCTCTGTAGCAGCGCTTCCACGCCCTCCCTTTCTTCCACGCTTTTTAGCTTCAACCCTCTTATCACGATATTATTTCTCCTGTCTGTCTTCTATTTTCTCTCTATTCTCAACTCCATTGCCCTTATCCTTTTCCTATCCGCCCTCTCCTCCCTTTCACTCCTGAACTCTCCCACATTTTCTTCTATAATATTCTCTACCCTCTCCCAAATACCTTTCTTCTCGCCTTCAGGCTTGTCACCAACTTTCATTTCCGACCTGCCCTCCACCTTCTGGGGCCTTTTTCCGTCCTTTCCTTCCACAGCCTAATCGCCTCTTCCATTTGCTTCATTTCGATTTCTTTTTCCTTCCTTCCCGACACCAACTCCCTCTTCAATCCTTCTACTTTTTCTCTCAGCTCTTTCACATCCTTTTCCCATTTCTCATCACTGATTCTCAAGTCTACCCTCATACCTTCCATCTGCTCCTTAGTCCCCCTTACATCTTCCACAGTCCTCTGATCTCGCCTATCAGCATCACGAGAGCCTCCTTCACCGACTGCCACTCCATTTTTGGGGGAAGGGGGGGGGGTCCTACGTGTTCTTCCGCTTTTTTTAACGGGTTCTCTACCACGCTTTTCTCCAGACTCTCTTGGCTGTCTCTTCCTCATCGAGAGATCCTCCCCTCATTGGCGCTAGACGCTCTCATCCTCACCTTCTCGCTTCCTGCGTTCCCGCAGTTCCGCTTTTTCCTTCTCCTCGCCGCACCGCTCGACATCGGGCCACGCACTGTTGACCGTCGTGACGCGTTAAAAATTTCCTCCCCCAACTTCACTACCAGCACTGTCAGCACTCTCGCTGACAACCTCCCACTCTTCCGTCGGTAACTGAGACCTCTCCGAGCCGTACCTTCTGCAACCGACAGATACAACTCAACACTGTTGCCACATACTTCCCCAATTTTCCCTTTATCTCACTTTATTCAACCCCTCACAGCCCCTGCAGACACCCCTTTCTCTCCATTAAAATCCAACAACACTATAAAAACCAACCATGTCTCCCTCGAAAGCCCAAAATTCCTGACCAGAAACTCCACCGATCCCTTGCCAACCTCACTTTCTCTATTTAACTAAATCCCACGTCACAACTACGCTGGAAATTAATTTTGATCTGTCCAATTCACCCCACACAACCCTACTCACCTCCTAGGATTCCACCCTCACGCTCGACTCACACCTTTCACACAAATTCCGTAAAATCGTCTCACCACCTGTCCCGCTTATAATAACTATCTATAACACAGGACCACAAAATCTAAACCATTGCAACACATACCAGACGAGGTTTTTCTTATATTTTCGGGGTCGCTGAATTCAAATCCGTTGTCCGTTTGGTCCCATAAGGTCAGGGTCAAGGTCAATTCAAGGTCACAAGTACAAAATAAATCGCTAACCAAATAAGTCTGGGTACTTATTGATTGTTGGGGTCGCGGAATTTGAATCCGTTGTCCGTTTGGTCCCATCAGGCCAAGGACAAGGTCAATTAAAGGTCAAACTTACAAAATTCATCGCTAATTGGTAAGCGATAAATTTTGTAAATTTGACCTAGAACTGACTTTGACCCTGACATGATGGGACGAAACGGACAACGGATTCAAATTCAGCGACCCCGAAAACCTATTGTTACCCTGCCTTATTTGGTAATTGATGAATTTTGTAAGCTTGACCTTGAATTGACCTTGACTCTGACCTGATGGGAACAAACGGATTCGAATTTAGAGACCCCGAAAACTTACAGGTACCCTGACTTATTTGATTAGCCATGAATTTTGTAAGCTTGACCTTGACCCTGCACTTAATGGGATCAAATGGACAACGGTTTCGAATTCAGCGATCCCGAAAACCTATAAGTACCCTGACTTAATTGGTGAGCGATGAATTTTTTAAGTTTGACCTTGTCCTTGACTCTGACCTTATGGGACCAAACGGACAACGGATTCGCATTCAGCGACCCCGAAAATATAAGACACACCTAGCCTGGTGCGTGCTGCAAGGGTTTAGATTTTGTGGTCCTGCGTAATTAGAGCCTCATATTTCTGATGACAGAGTAATATAAAAAGAACAATATATGAAAACATAACAATAATAATAACGCTGTTGCCATGACGCAAGCTCGTAAACATGAAAGAAACTTGCACATGGCATACATTGACTACAAGCAAGCGTTTTCGACATTTGATTGCATCCGCGAAAGTCATTTTTCACATAAAACCAATACCTTCTCATTGAGATGAGAATGTAAAAAGGTGATCGTGACAGAAATGGTGAACTTAAATTTAAATAAAATTATTTACAATCATTTAGATAATGAAATATTTAATTATTTGAAATTTTATTTTTAGGTAATCTACATTTTATAGATTAATTTTTTTTCATTTTTGATCTTTAAAGGATCAGTTAACTAATCAGCTACTTCTCTGTAAACAATATTTCAGGAAGTGTAATTCTGTAAAATAATGTATAGTTTATTAAATAAACAAGGAGTTATTAAACCAATTTCAATTAAAAATTCGAACGCGACAAGTGCTTTTCACTTTCGGCATTTTTGATTATTTGGATCACATTTTAATAATTAATAGAGACGAAATCACAAAAACACTTGTCAACATAACCTCAAATCAACATACTTGTCCTCTACTTGTGTTTAAGAGGTTCAAGATGGATCCAGGCTGAAAACAGATGCACAGCCAAGTTGATGGCGCTGCAATCAAGAGCTGTGAAACAAACAAAGTAACTGGGCAAACATTTGGCAATTTCGACACGGGTAGGGTAGGACGATGGTGGGAATACATACAGGACTTTGTTTTCGATATTGTCTAACGACCCGGTGCGGACAGAGAATGGATTAAAGTCTTGCAAAGGCAAGATCCAGATTTAGAAATCATACGTAAAATTTTAGAAACCGGAGACATTCGACCGAATACGAAACAACATTTTGAGAAATTTGATCTCAGGGGCGCAGTAGTTTTCTGTAGAACTGAAACAGGGAATAAGTGGGTAGTATCTCGTGCATCACGTTTTAATATTTTGAAAATGCACCATGATGATCAAGGGCATTTTACGTCCGAAAAGACAATTGAGAAAATCCAGAAAAATTACTGGTTTAAAGGTATGAGAAAGTTTGTTACTAAATACGTCAAAGCTTGTTTGAATTGCTTGTATTACAAATCACAACTGGTAGTAAGCCGGGCCTGCTGCATCCGATAGAAAATGTCCCAATCCCATTTCATACCATACATTGGGATCATGTTGGTCCTTTCGTAAAAAGCAAACAAAAAAATACACAAATATTGGCTTTAGTAATTGGTTCACAAAATTCTGCATCATTGAGCCAGTGAAAAACATCAGGACCAGATGGGCCATCAAGAGATTGCTTCAAGTATTTGGAATCTTCGGAGTACCAATATGGAAAATCAGCGACAGAGGTACCTGCTTCACGTCTCACCGTTTTAGCAAGTTTTGTCAAGAATATAACATAAAACGCGTTTTAATGCCGTCGCCAACCCTAGAGAAAATGGGCAGGTCGAACGATTGAATCTCACCATTCTGAATTCCTAGCAGCGACTAGTTCTGGCACACCGAAAGACAGATGGGACGATCACGTAAAGAAGTTACAGAGTGGAATCAACTGTACCATGAATCGAACCACCAAGAAGAGTCCAGCTCAACTTCTGTATGGGTACAAACCTAGGAGTTCAGCAGATAACGCTCTGCTTGGTGCAATCCAAGACACGTCGAACCAGATTGACCTGAAGGAAATGCGCAAAGAGGCAAGACTACACAATGAGGAGGAACAGGTGCTGCAGAAATCTCGGTTTGATGGCAAAAGGTTCAAACTACCGCAATACTCCACATGAGACATCGTTCTGGTGGCATCTAGACCAGCAGCTACTGGTCAAAGTAAGAAGCTAACAGCCAAGTCGAATGGTCCTTTCAAGGGGACAGATGTCTACTCAATGATCGCTTTGAAGTCGAGGACCTGAGGGAACTTAAGAAGTGTCGAGCTCAGAGGACTGTGGTAGCAGTGCGCAGCATGCGTAAATGGATAACCTTCGATGCGCTGGAATAAGTTCATGTACAGTTATTGATGATGATTTATGTTTTTACTCATTTGCAGTCTAAAACTGGGTGAGCCTTCATTATTGAAGGAAAAAAGACTTGCGTGGACGCTGAAGAGTTCACGAGTGCTAGGGAAGTTGCAAGGTGACCGCAATCAATAAGTAACCTAGGCCAACTGGTTGTGTCCTGAAAACTTCCAGAGTCACGAGACAAGAGCTGGACCGAGTCGAGAGCGTTCTGGCACGACCTCTGGTTAAGGACTTTTGGACAGAAGTTCATTGGCGAAGGTCAGGACCACGTATTGTGCCGAGTCGATTCAGCTCTTACGTGTTGAGTGGCCACAATCACGTTGAGAGGAGCTTTATCGACGAAGGCTGAACCAAGGGCCAAGTTTGTTTAGCTCTTGCGTCCTCATTGGTCATGAAAACGCTGAGAGGAGCTCTACAAGCGAAGGCTGGACCAGAGTAAGTAAGGCTCCTTTCAGGCTGAGATGACAAATCGGTTATTGTGGTTCCTGGCGAGGCTGGCGACATTTATTCTTCTCTTTAGAACACATGGAAAGGCTGAAGAGTCCAGAAAAGCCATGGTGTTTCGACAAAAGATCTAAATTATCTACTAGTTACTGATGAGTACATTTACAATTTACAGGTAAAATATGAACTCTGGAAATAGGACCAGTTGAGGGCAACTCGATGGTCAGGATGGACGAGTGAAGAAAAGGATATTTTCATGATATCACATTCCAATGCTTAGTCGCTATCCAGCTGGGCACATTATTTCACCAGCCGAATCAGCATAAGTCATCCATCGGTGTCGCCTGCCCAAATGATTATAAAATGTTTATATAAACAATTCTTGGAGGCTATAATCTGTATGCTTTAATCCTGACACAAAGAATTCCGACACGCCTGGTCGGCATCGCCGATATCGACCATCAGAGCTTGTCTAATTAGTAAATTATATTGATATTATATTCTAACTACTAGCAAACGATATTCTTCTTATTCGACCTTTGTGTAGAAACTTTCTTGTTTTAATGGATGCAATTGTCAATAAAAATTTACGCGACAATTTTATAAATACTGCATAAAAATTTTAAGAATTGTATTAAATAAAAAAAAATCGGATTAAGGTAAACGTCCCAGTAATCGTGACCTTAGTCGCAGTAACCATCACGCCAATTTTCTTTCTTCTTGTCTGATTTTAATTAATAAGATTCCTCTAGATAGTATAAAATGCTAATAATAATCAATAAGGGCCATAATGAAATGTTACTTTTAACATCTTTTTTAACAATGTGTGAAGACCTAAATATTTGA
Source organism: Andricus grossulariae (assembly GCA_011634705.1). Lineage (NCBI taxonomy): Eukaryota > Metazoa > Arthropoda > Insecta > Hymenoptera > Cynipidae > Andricus > Andricus grossulariae. Next base: position 424,571 of record JAABKJ010075445.1, read on the forward strand.
CTTGCTGGAAAAGTCGTAAACGCATAGGGCTAGCTGGTGCCGAGCATAGACGAAATGCATTGCACGGGTTGATAGAAAACACATTGCTAGTTAAGACCCAATTTCTCCTTGAGGGGTGGAGAGGCCGTAACTCGAGCACTTGTTTGGGGTCCTTCGTTCAGAGCGGTTGCCTTGACATTTTCTTCCAAATTTTCCACAAAAATACTCATAACTTAAATTCATATTTCATTTGAAATTGTTTGCTGCGCGCGTTTTGTAATTGGGACTTTTGAAATATATAGATACTTTAATTATAATCCGGAATATTTATTTGTTCCTACAGATCAGAAGTGGGATTGCCCACACGCGTTTTATACCGCGACAGTCAGTGTACAGTGAGAATAGAAATTGAGTGATATACAATTGTTTTCTGTTTGGTGTGTGAAGAGATTCGCGTGAGGATCGCAGGCGAAGAAGAGATCGATCTCGGAGTCGGTCATCGTACAGTTCCAGCTCCAGACGAAATAGTATGAGGAGATGTCGTAATTATTAGGTTCTCTCCTAAATTTATAAACTATAGATTTTCCCTGACGTACAAAAAAGACAATTTTGCTGTTATGAATTAAATTTACACGCATTGACTAATAATGCGTCTTCTTTGTCAATTTTTACATATTAGAATTTTTTTCAATTCAATTTTAACTTTTAATCTGGAAGATGTCGTATTTCTTAGGTTCTTTCCTAAATTTATAAACTATAAATGTTCCCAGACGTAAAAAAAGGCAATTTTATTCTTAGGAGTTGAATTTACACGCATTGAGGAATATTACCTTTTTTTTCATTTTGTCAATTTTGAAATATTCGAATTTTCTTTAAATGAATTTTAACTATTAGTCTGCAAGATTTGGTATTTATTAGGTTCTTTCCTTAATTTATAAACTATACATTTTCCCAGACGTAAAAAGAGACAATTTTATGCTTATAAATTGAATTTGCACGCATTGGCGAATATTGCGTCTTTTTTTCATTTTGTCCACATAAATTTTAACTTTTAGTCTGGAAGATGTCGTATTTACTAGGTTGTTTCCTAAATTTATCAACTATAAATTTTCCCTGACGTAAAAAGAGACAATTTTATTCTTATAAATTGAATTTGCACGCATTGACGAATATTGCGTCTTTTTTGTCAATTTTTACATATTTGAATTTTTTTCAAATAAATTTTAACTATTAGTCTGGAAGATGTTGTATTTATTAGGTTCTTTCCTAAATTCATAAACCAAAGATTTTCCCAGACATAAAAAAAGACAATTTTATTCTTATGAATTCAATTTACATGCATTGACGAATATTGCGTCTTTTTTGTCAATTTTTACATATTCTAATTTTTTTCAAATAAATTTTAACTATCAGTCTGGAAGATGTCGTAATTATTAGGTTCTCTCCTAAATTTATAAACTATAGATTTTCCCTGACGTACAAAAAAGACAATTTTGCTCTTATGAATTCAATTTACATGCATTGACGAATATTGCGTCTTTTTTGTCAATTTTTACATATTAGAATTTTTTTCAATTCAATTTTAACTTTTAATCTGGAAAATATCGTATTTATTAGGTTCTTTCCTAAATTTATGAACGATAAATTCTCCCAGACATAAAAAAAGACAATTTTGCTCTCATAAATTGAATTTGAACGCATTGGCGAATATTGCTGCTTTTTTTCCATTTTGTCAACTTTTAAATATTTCATTTTTTTAAAATAAATTTTAACGATTAGTCTTGAAGATTTCGTATTTATTAGCTTTTACCCAAATTTATAAATTATACATTTTCCCAGTCGTAAAAAAGGCAATTTTATCCTTATACATTAAATTTACACGCATAGAGGAATATTGCTATCTTAGTTATATTTTCAATTTTTAAATATTCTAATTTTTTCAAATAAATTCTAATCATTAGTTCGGAAGATGTCGTATTTTGTATGTTCTTTTCTAAATTTATAAATTATAAATTTTCCAGACGTAAAAAGAGACAATTTTATTCTTATCAATTGGATTTACACGCATTGACGAATATTGTGTCTTTTTTGTCAATTTTTACATCTTAGAATTTTTTTCAAATAAATTTTAAATATTAGTATGGAAGATGTATTTCTTATGTTCTTTCATAAATTTATAAACTATAAATTTTCCCAGACGTGAAAAAAGACAATTTTATTCTTATAAATTGAATTTGCACGCCTTGACGAATATTGCTACTTTATTCATTTTGCCAATTTTTAAATATTCGAATTCTTTTCAATTAAATTTTAACTTTTAATCTGGAAGATATCGTATTTATTAGGTTCTTTCCTAAATTTATAAACGATAAATTTTCCCAGACAAAAAAAAAGACAATTTTACTCTCATAAATTGAATTTGCACGCATTGACGAATATTGCGTCTTTTTTCCTTTTTGTCAATTTTTAAATAATCCAGTTTTTTTTTCAAATGAATTTTAACTATTAGTCTGCATAATGTATTTATTAGGTTATTTCTTAAATTTATAAACTATAAATTTTCCCAGTCGTAAAAAAGGCATTTTTTCTCTAGTAAATTTTAACTATTAGACTGGAATATGTCGTATTTATTAGGTTCTTCCCTAAATTTATGAACTATAAATTTTCCCATACGTAAAAAGAGACAATTTTATTCATATAGATTGAATTTACACGCATTGACGAATATTGCATCTTTTTTTCATTTCTTCCAAATAAATTGTAACTATTATTCTGGGAGATGACGTATTTATTAGGTTCTTTCCTAAATTTATAAGCTATAGATTTTCCCAGGCTTAAAAAAAGACAATTTTACTCTTATAAATTGTATTTACACGCGTTGAAGAATATTGCGTGTTTTTGTCATTTTGACAATTTTTAAATATTCCACTTTTTTCCAAATAGATTTTAACTATTAGTCCGGAAGATGTTGTATTTATTAGGTTCTTTCCTAAATTGATAAAATATAGATTTTTCCAGACTTAAAAAGAAAGACAATTTTATTCTTATAAATTGAATTTACACGCTTTGACGAATATTGCGTCTATTTTGTCGTTTTGTAAATTTTTAAATATTCGGATTTTTTTAAAAATAAATCCTAATTATTTGTGTTCAAGATGTCGTATTTATTAGTTTCCTTCCTAAGTTTCTAAACTATAAATTTTTCCAGACGTAAAAAGAGAAAATTTTATTCTTATAAATTGAATTTACACGCATAGACGAATATTGCGCCTATTTGTTCATTCTGTCATTTTTTAAATATTAGAATTTTTCTCAAATAAAGTTCAACTTTTAGTCCGCAAGATATTGTATTTATTGGCTTCTTTCCTAACTTATAAACCATAAATTTTCCCAGACTTAAAAAAAGATAATTTTATTCTTATGAATTTAATTTACAGGCATTGACGAATATTGCGTCTATTTTGTCATTTTGTCAATTTTTAAATATCCGGATTTAAAAAAAATAAATTCTAACTATTAGCCTGGAAGATGTCGTATTTATTAGTTTCTTTCCTAAATTTATGAACTAAAAATTTCACCAGACGTAAAAAAAGACAATTTTATTCTTATAAATTGAATTTACGCGCATTGACAAGTATTGCGTCTTTTTGGTCAATTTTTAAATATTCTAATTTTTTTAAATCAAATTTTAATTATTGATCTGGAAGATGTCTTATTCATTAGGATCTTTCCTAAATTTATAAACTATAAATTTTCCCAGACGTAAAAAAAGACAATTTTATTCTCATAAATTAAATTTGCACGCATTGACGGATATTGCGTCTCCTTTGTCATTTTTGTCAATTCTTAAATATTTAAATTTTTTGAAATCAATTCTAAATATTTGTTTTTAATAATCAATTAATAATAATAATATTAATAATAATAATATATCGCGTAGGGATGTGGCGACCCCATCACCCGAGAGCTAGGGCTTTTGCAGTCACCCACGTTGCATTGGGCTAACTCTCCAACGCAATGAACTATGCGGTGACGTGACCAGTATCACGCACTGCCACCCACAATAGGCCTCTCTCGGATGGAGGCCATGGTTCAGTTGGTAGTGGCAATAGGACCGAACCGAGGCGACGACCATGCAATGGCCCCGGACAAACGCGAGAACGAAAATTTAAGTCAAGAATCATGATTTATTCGTCAATTTCATTAAAAACCAACGTACGTTTCGACCTTGTTGCAGGCCTTCTTCAAGGTAATATATAACCTTTCATCAGCTTGGTTGAAAATTAATTTCACTGACCAAAAATTTAACTGTTCCATTTCTAGTTGAAAATTGATCTTTTATAGTTCAAAAGTCAACAATTTGGATGAACATTTCTCCATTTAATTGAAAATTCAACTATTTTGTTGGAAGTTTATTGTTTTATTGAAAAGTCTTATTTTTGGTTCAAAATTAATCTTTTTTCAACTAAGAATGTTACTATTTCATTTTCAGTTGCGAGTTATTATTTTTTTAGTCTTAGTTCTTCAATTGAAAATTCACCTATATCGTTAAAAGTTCAAGTATTTGGTTGAAAACTTGTATCTATTGGTAGAAAATAATACTCTTTATTTGAAAAGTAATCTTCTTGTTTGAAAATTCAACTTTTTGGTTAGAAATTCAAGTGTTCCAGTTATATATCCATAATTTTAGTTTAAAATTAATATTTTTGATTTAAAATTTAGCTATTTCAGTTCAAGATTCATAATTTTATTTGAAAATTCATCACTTTGGTGGAAAATTCAACTATTTTGTTTAAAATCGGCTTTTTTGTATTGAAAATTACTTTATATAACAGAAAGTTTAACTATTCCATTTTTTGTACAAAATTTATATTTTTTAGTAGAAAATTTGAGAACTTTTTTCAAAATTCATTTATCTTGAAATGTTATGCTCTGATGTGTTAAAGGATGTTTAGAAAGAACGTCATGAATTAAAATGAATGTTTGCGTTTTACGGCAAATATGAATTTTACTTTTAGTTGACCGGGTAAATTGAAAAACTTGACCGGGAAATGACCGAGACTTTGAAATCGTCTGCCAAATCGCCACCCTGAGAATGCATCTAAATCACCATCGCAAAGAATAAATATCAATTGTTACAGAGAAAGAAGATGAAAACATACCACGCTTATGATCGGACTGGGGAGAATGCTTGCAATTCTCTTTTTGGTCCTTTTGATCTTGACTGGTGGTCTTTGTCAAGTCCTTGTATTTTGTTGTCGATATAACTCCAGGACCAAGGTCACCTATAATATCAAAATAAAAGTTGAGCAAGCACAAGAGGAGAGGTGCTACTCAGGTTTTACTCCGGACGAAAAGTTCAAAATCAATCTATCTTTTTTTGTCGAAAATGCAACTATTTGGCTGAAAATTGATATTTTGAATTTAAAAATTAAACTATTTGTTTGAAAATGTATGTACTTCGTGGAAAAATTCGACTTTTTTCTAGAAAATTATTCTTTATGGTTAAAAATTCTTTTTTTTTCGTATAAAATTAAACTATTCCAGTTGAAAATTCATCAGTTTGGTTGAAAATTAATTTCTTTGACCAAAAATTTAACGGTTCCATTTCTAGTTGAAAATTGATCTTTTCCAGTTCAAAAGTCAACAATTTTGAAGAAAATTTGTCTTTTTTAATTGAAAATTCAACTATTTTATTGAAAATTTATTGTTTTACTTGGAAACTTCTATTTTTGGTTTAAAATTAATGTTTTTCAACTAAGAATGTTACTATTTCATTTTCGGTTGCGAATTATCTTTTTTTTTTGCTCCAAATTCGAAAGAGGGCGCTGCGATCGCAGTGAGAGTATCGCGGCTTGGCGTCGGTCCGTGATTTTTTACCTTGGTTGACGGTTATCTTTGGACTGGAAAGGCGATTGGTGCTTGAGGTGTTTTCCAGGTGGCTTCTGAACGTGAGGGGATAATAGTTTTTGTGTGGGAGTGTTATTACTGTTGGTAACTGAGTGGCTCTGGAGGTTAGCAACTGGCCCTGAAGGTTAGGAAGATGGCGGACAGTGAGGTTGAGGATATTGGGGAGGGAAGTCGGGAAGGAATCCATCCCGCTAACGAAGCAGATCGCTCTACAAGTGTTTACACGGGAGTTGCGATAGATGGAACGATGGGTCTAGCGGCAGATGAGGCCCCTGAGAAGGTGGTCGGTAGCTCAGAGGTGACTCTGCGGGATAAAACTGGAGCTCAAACAAAAAATATTAGGGGGCGCCCCAGGAAGTGTGAAGAGGGGCAGGGGAAAATACTTAAATATTTCTTGAGAAGTGGGAACGCGAAAGATGATAAAGCACGGGCCTTTGAAACAAGGGAAAGACTGTCTAGAACTCCTCCAAGAGATCATGGAAGTTTTAGTTTTCTGAAGGAAACAGGGGATGTGCCCGAAAGTGAGAACGACCAGGATGGAAACTCTAAAACTAAAGAGGAGGAGGGGCCAGTGTTAAGGAGTCACTATAGGGGAATAGAGGCCTCAGGAGTATCGGAAAAGTGCGGAGATGCGGAGACCAGTAGAAAATGTGTTGACTGTGGAAAGTGCCAAGAAAAATGGAGGGAGGTGCTGAACGAGAGTGAAAGCAAACTGAAAAAGTGGTGGGCTCGCGAGTTAAAACAATTGGAAAATAAGTGGCAGGACGTATTGACATGCAAAGCGCAGCCTGTGGTGGGAACTGTTGGATCAGTCGAGAGTGTTGATGGACCAGCCTCTGGATTTTTTACAGCAAGGCTGGACGTTATACAGAAGAAAATAGACAACTCGCAAACTTCGATAGTGGCCTTAAAGAGCTGGATGTCTAAAGGTTTCCAGGAAGTGTCAATCAAATTAGTTGAGTGCGCAAAGTTGTTGGAGAGGGACGGAAATGGCAAGTCTACGAGAAATTTTTCTCCATCAAAGTTGGCAGAAAATGAAGTTCTGGCAAGCAACACTATAAGAGGGACCGGCGCTATGGAAAAAGTAGTCGACGAGAGATCTGCATCAAGCGAGCCAAGGTGGGATCTAAACGGAGGAGAACCAAACTCCAACGCCTTGACAGATTCACTGGAAGGGCTATCTCTTACTAAAAATGCTCCAGAAAAGTAAAAAAAAAAAAGGGGTATGGGGCTATAAAAGAAAGATAAGGGGAAAAAGCAGGAACGATATTGTAGTGAGGGGGCTGGCGGAACAAACTGGTGTGGAAGCTCTGGAATTTTATGCTCTGGTAAAGAGGCAAACTAGACTGAGTATTACCGTGACTTCTAAGACTGGGCTGGCTGAAGGTGGGATACTGTTGTCGCTGGCGAATCACATGCAGAAAAGATCGATGATGAAAAGGGAGAATTCAGAATACCTCAAAAAAGCATCGATCGTGGTGACAGATGATTTCACTTGGAAGCAGAAGGAGGTAAATGAATGGTTGAACGCCCTGGCAGCCGAGGCTACAAGTCAAGGCAGATCGGTGCATGTTAAGCACTTCCAGCAGAAGATCTGGATTGACGGAAACTGGTATCAGTGGAGAGAGGAGTCAGTGACGCTGGAGAAAATGGAAGCTGATGGAAGAAGAACGCGAACGGTTACAGGTAACAGGGGCAACGAGACAAATAATGTAAATAATAATCATTGTGACTGATTATTGTACGGGGGGGGGGAGGGCAAGGGTTTTATCAAGGCCACCTATTGGAATATTGTGGGATTAAAAGGGAACAAAATAAAAACGGTCTCGAATGATGTTGAAAAATTTGAAATTATCACATTGCAAGAAACCTGGGTAGTTAAAAATAAACAGGGAGCCTTAATAAACGAACTGAATAAAATAGGCCGCGAATATAGGTGGGAGCATAGGGAAGCCATAAAAAAGAATAAAAAAGGGAGGGGCAAGTGGGGAATATTGGTAGGCGTCAAGAGAAATTTGGGGGAAGGAGTTAGGATCGAGACTTGGGCGAATGGCGCAGTTGTCTCAGGGATAAGATTATTCGGTGGGGGTGGAGCTCCTGCTCCCCCGACCGAGGCAGAAATGCCAATGCAGTGTGGGGCAGGTCCTGACCCCCCCCCCCACCACAACTGCCGAATTTAGAAACCGATCATTTAGGATCGGTGAGTTGTCCGCCAGCCTACTATTATCATATACTTTGGGGATCGTCGGGTCACCCCGGGGGTTCCTAGAGTCAGCTCCTTTCGGGAAGTTGCGGGGGAAACTTACAAGACTTTGTCTTGGCTGTACACTATGCTTCCATTAGATGAAGATCGGAATCCTAGATTTTTACCCGAATAATCGGGGTTGTGAGAGAACTTGATGTAAGGACTCATGGTTGGGATCACACTTAACTACAAGTGACCAATTAGCCCCCTCTTGGCTTGACCGCCTGGAGGGGGTAAAACACAGCTTATCAACACCCTATGTGGGTAGGCGAAAATCGTGGTGTGATAGTTCACAGCCCGTGCTAAGTAGATCCGATCTTAAATGCCTAACGACTGGAACGGCCTGTAAAGTTTGATGAGGAACAGTCTCCTGATTGCTACCTGGGGCCTGTGGTTGTAGCAAATGCGTCTAAGTGATATCGAGGTTTCTTGATTGATTTAAAAGCGAATTTAACTATATAACACACTGCTGCCTGAGGCCGGTGTGTTCTTTTTGAAATAATAATCCTATACCTATACTGAAAATTAGACCCAGGCTATAAGAGACAACGAGATTGTACTGATAATTAGCCTAGGCTATAAGAGATAGGTTTGAAGAGAATGGAAGGCATCAAGCCTTTGAAAGTCCTCGGTGGGGGTGGAGCTCCTGCTCCCCCGACCGAGGCAGAAATGCCAATGCAGTGTGGGGCAGGTCCTGACCCCCCCACCACAACTGCCCCCCTCCCGCCACCAGGTGCTGGAGACCAGCTGGGCAATGCCCCGGCTGGCCCCAGTAACCAGGAGCCCTCCCACGCCAAAGAGCAAGCGATGCCCCGCTCCCCCATCAAATCCCGCTTGCGAAGTGCACGGTCCAAGAGTGCGTCAACATTGCCCTCACTCCCCGGATCGTTCAAGTTCGGTTCACATACCTTTATATCCGAACACGTCATGCCCCCGGTCCATTGTTCTGAAGCTGGGCGAAATTACCAGTCTGACCCGTTCTTCACCAATATGAACCGGTTGATCAGGCGAGGTGATGCCCGGGTTCAATACGAAGCGGCCCAACATGGAGTCGTCTTCTCATCGACTCCAATGAGGAGGAGCCCCAATCTTGGGGTGCACCCAGAAGCCGCCGTCACCATGGTGATTGGTGGCTATCAAATTGAGAACGCGCTTGTCGTGCGTACGGACATCGAGCTAAGCCCCGCTATTGTTGCGAGCGTGGTGGACGCTACCTCGTTAGCTCCCTATAGTACGGCAGGCGTGATGACGGATAGGACAATTGGGTCGGCGATCAACCCAATTTTCCAGAACCAGAATGTGGCACGAGCGATGGCAGGATACTTTCTGCAAAGTACCCAAAGATATGACAATACATTGTTGTATCTTAAGGGCGCATTCCTTGCTCTTCAAGGAGCAAGAGTAGAACAAGAAGGTATCGCGGTCATCTACCCCCGGTTCCCAGCAGAAAATGCACCCGTCGTGCACATCGACATTGATGCTGTCGGAATCAAAGTTGCCGATTTAATCGGTAATGAAATAACAGAAGGGAGCTTTGTTGTTATAGTCAACAGAGACTTCCGACTGCACGACTTAGACATAATATACTGGTTAGCTTGTCCTGGTAGACGCCGGGCCCCCGCCGCAGTCCCACAGCCAGCTAATTTTGCTCTGCACTTCCCATCCATTCGCTTCTTTCTGGTACTACAAGGAGACCCCGTTCCAAATGTGCTCCCGGGGCGACCTGACACTGATGAGCACAACCAGTTGCTGTATATCAAAGGCCCCAATGATACACCCATCCCAGCTGTACGATAGCGGTGGGTGCATGGCAGCATGTTGGAGAAACTCCTCTACACGGCGGTGTTGTCAGGGTTTCTAATTCTGTTTATGACGACAGTGTTACATACCTACAGCGTTAAAGGAGCTGATGTACAAATGTTGGCCAATGCCAACCCAAACCCCCCCCCCCCCCGCTGTTGACGATGGTAGCGGAAACTTATGGTTTCTTCCGGAATGCCACTGGTACTGCCTCGACTACGGCATTCATTTACCTGCAGGCGGCAACGGTCATAACCAGACACATAGGAGGCGAACTCCCCCTCACTATGTTCAGCACGAGGAACTGGAACCTGCCAGTTGCTGGCTGGAACTTCCCAGTCGGCCCGTTTCAGCTGAGTTCCCCTCATCACCCTCCCAGGTTCGGCAACCCCATGGCTATCCTGTCATGGCTTGATGTAATCCCCGCGGAATGGGGCATCATTGATCAGAATGCCAAGGTCGACTTTAGGAGTGAAGTCAATATCCAGGGGCCCTTGGACGTCAGCGGATGGTACTCCATTGCAGGCGAGAACCTGTACAAATCAAAGCGCCTGGACGTCAATCCCTACGAATACATAGCCTACGGTGGTCTGGCGATGAATACCATCAGCCAGGCCCTAGAGTTGATGCTCCCGCCCGGTGAGGTTCACTTCACTTATGAACGCCACAACTGGGATTTGAACGGTCTGACTCCCATCACCATCATACCAGTCCACCCACACCCACCTCGCTGGTTACCAGCTCACAGAATCTTTGAACCCTGCACAGTCATAACTTTTGACTGGACTCACGGTTACATCTTTGCTCCCTTGTTGAGCAGGAGATGGGCTGGGGAGGTTTCAATACGATACCTATTCTCTAGCGAGCTAGGCCCAGAGACCGGTCGGGGCTATATTCTTGTGCCCAAGGAGCCGTACACGATACACGGCAACGTCACCTTCAAGCCGCCGGTGGGATTGACTCGCAACACTGCGCAACTGCCCCCGAATGCGCTTCCCCCTGGGCAAAGCCTAGTGCCTGGTCAGATCCAAGCGTCCAACCCTGGCCCTACTGTTGACGTATCCCAAATACCATGATCTAGTAGTACTTTAAACTAGATCCCCCTGACATAAGGTCCTCCGTTAGTCAGGGGAAAAGAGGGAAGAAAAGGTCCCGCCTCGTAAAGGCCGACAGCTACGACCTACCCCTCGTGGTCATCACCCACTACTCGAATCATTTTGGGTGTATAGAGGAGGATGTGATTTCGTGCATCAAGTATTATCCTGGTCAAAACGCCATTCCAGTACCTGAAGGTTTCACCAGTCGTTTCAATTGGACCGACTATGTGATTGACTTACCTCGTTTTAAGGCCATGTTTTCTAGGTTTAAGATTAAATCTAGATACCGGATACTTAAGAGTCTATTCACAATGGTAACGAATAACCCGAGCTACTTAGGAAAATTACAATACTTAGATTTCCTATCCTGCCTAATACCCGAGTATGTTTGCACCGATACTATTAGTGGTGTTAATATGGCTAAGACCTTCCACTCGGAAATATGCTTAGTAACTGGTAAGACGAGAGAATATGGACTTAACTATATTAATATACTCTTAAGTTTGCGACAGACTGATAAAAATAAGGGTGGTTTCCCATCATGCGAAGAGGGATGGTACAAATTAGGTTTTTAGGACCTTCTCAAGGTATGGAATATTTTGATGAATTCGATACCCTACATAAATTTGTTGTCAGCGGTTCCCTTCGCACCCTATATATATAAATTTGGATTCAGCGACCCCGAAAACATATGATAGACATAGTCAGACTCCAGGGGTAATTTTCTCGATTTTTTTTGTAGAGCTGGGTAATCATTAAAATCTTCGCACGTCTGATGAAATCCCTCTTTAAAACATTATGATAATTTTTTTAAACTCCTTAAAATCACATGAATCCTTGGAAATTCCTTTTAAATTTTTTAATCTCTTTAAAACGCGTCGGAATATTTTTAAATACCCTAAAATATTTTAAATCCCTTAAAACCTTTGAAAATTTGTGAAGTTCTTGAAAATTCCATGGGATTTTTGAAAATACCCTCGAATCTTTAAAATCCTTCAGAATTCCTTCAAATGTCTTGGTATCTTTTAAAATACCGCAAACTTGAATAGCGGTTAACCAATGGGTTAATTTATTGAAAGAAAAGTGTCTAAAAAGTCACAGACAGTTACTGGAAGTGCTTCGTATAGAAATTCCCCATCTTTTACCATCATTTTTCGAAATCCCTGACTTTTCCCTGACCTGCGGCCACCCTGTACTTCCTTTCAAGATTCTGAATAGATCTTATCCCTCCTAATGAAACTCTGATGAATATATCAGATTTCAAACCACTTGAAGCCCTTCAGCGAAAATGAAGAAGATTCCCAAGTACTATAATTTATAAGCATTTACATTGAAAGCGGTGTTGACGACAAACGATCTATCCGAAGTTTGATCTAAGTCTCTCGGAACGGGAGCGACTCTAATAAGGGGTAATTCGATCCCTGGTTACAGTGTCCCAATCGGAGAAAGAACGTCGAAGAATTATCTGCGGCTCGTCAGTCCTTGCGAATCGTCCTCAGCTTCGACCGCGAATCATGATGGAAACCGGATTACTGGTTTTGTCCTTTGACGTGCCGCTGTTCTTTGGCCAGGATTAAAGAATTTGCATGGCGATCTGCCAGTCACCAGGTCCATCGCATCGGCTGGACCTATGTAGTCCCACTGATCCTGCCAGCAACCGGTTCGTGCCAGCAGACAAGAAATGAGAACACGACATAGACGCCTTGGGACAAGGTTTTGGATGTCACCACAGGACGACGCGATACTCGGCGCCGCGCCGAACCCCATTTCATTAAATTACGACTTCTGACCAGGACCAGCCACGGATTTAAGACCACATTAAAACCCGACAACGCTTAATCTCAGAGTCGACTGAAGAAACAAATTTCTAAGCACACATTGTGAGGTTTTGACAAAATAAGTTTATGTTTTCTACATTGTCAGAAACCGGTTACCTCTTAGGAGGCGAGTGAAGTCTTCATAAAAATTAAGTATCTTCAATTCTTCTATATACCCTACCGTTGGAAATTTTTGGTTCTAGTGCGAGATATTGAAAATCACTGCTGAATTTGAAACGAGATTACTCGTTCAAAAAAATAACGAAAAACTTTTTTTATAACCGTTAGAAAGTCTATGCAATCCCGCATCGGATGACTTCTAATTGAGATCTTATTGACTTTTCGAAGGGGATATACCACCTGCAGGTCTCCGACTCACTTTAGGGATCAAACATAGTGTAAATTGTGTCACAAAATTTAAATATTAGTGTCAAAATAGTGTCCTAAAATTTTTCAAGCATTAAAAATGAACTTCAATGTTTATTTAAAATGTTATTCTGATTGAATACCCAGCTATAAAATGAACAAAAATTCTTTGGAATCTTTCGAAATATCTATAATATATGCGCCTGAAGTTCTGAACGTTCAAATGAACGAAATTTTTAAATGATGTCTTTGTGAAGTATGAACAGTGTTAAAATGTTGGTTAATTTATATTAAAAATAATATATTACCAATAAAACTTAAAATGCTTTATTTTAAATTGTAATTGGAACAATATTTATATATAAAATAGAATTGGGAAGAAATATTTCTTTCATTTGAACTTTTAGAACTTCAGGTACATCTATAATATACCAAATTCTTTGAAATTTGATGAAATCACTTAAGACTTTTCAATACTCTTTAAAATTCCTTGGAATATTTGAAAACGTTTAATAATAATAATTGAAATAATAATACATATAATATAATATTATCTGATTCTGATTTCTGACCTTGAATGTTCCTAAATTAAATGTTATTATATAATTATATAATTTGTCAATTATAATTGACAAAGATAATTATCAGAGGATAACGTAGTTTAATTAGCTTTTAAAATAAAGTAAAGTGGAGATAGTAAATGTATTTTATTATATTACATTTGTTAACTATAATTATGAGTATTTAATTCTGATTCTATATTGTTTTTATTATTTATTATTATTATTATTTATTATTATATTATCTTTTTATAAACTATTTGTAGATCTTTCTGTCCTGGCATACTACTCTAGCTATTATTCTTAAAAAGCTTTATTATTAAAAAACTTCTTATAAGTAGTATCTTAACATATTGTTGATATATAGAGTAAAAAATATGAAATTTTATGAATCATTTCAATAGGGAGGGGGCTTAAAATCAATTAAGAAGGCAAAAGGGCAAAATAAATCAATTGAGAAAGAATGTCAATTCGATTGAAAATTCAACTCCTTGGTTGAAAGTTGAATTAGTTTCTTAAAGGACTATTTTTTATTTGAAGATTCATAATTTTAGTTGAAAATTCATTTTTTTTGTTATAAATTATTTTTTTACACTGACAATTTAATTATTTTGTTGAAAATTCGTCTTTCTTGGTTAAATCTAACTGTTTTTGACATTACATTGAAATGATTTTTGTTGAAATATCAACTATTACATTCCTCGTTGAAATGCATCTTTTTAGATTGAAAATTCAACTCCTTGGTTGAAAGTTAAACTAGTTTCTTAAAAGACTATTCTTTATTTGAAGATTCATAATTTTAGTTGAAAGTTCATTTTTTTGTAACAAATTATTTTTTTACACTGAAAATTTAATTATTTTGTTGAAAATTCAACTGTTTTGTAGAAAGTTCATATTTTCGGCTCGAAAATTAAACAATTTGGTGTAAAATTCAACTATTTGGTACGAAATAAAACTGTTTTATAGGAAATTCATATTTTTATTAACAATTAATGCTCCTCAATAAAAATTTAACTACACCATTTTTGGTTAAGAGTTGATCTTTTTTAGTTTCAAAATTCAACTACTTACATACAAATTAATCGAATAAAATTTGAACTAACATCACATACATTGTTCAAAATATTTAGTTGAAAATGTTTGAAATTTGATAAAAATTCGTGTTTTCCGGTAGAAAATACAACTATTTGGTTAAAAATTTACGAAAAAAATAAAGAAAAAACAATTTTTTTTTTAAATGCAACTGTATTCTTTAAAAATTAATCTGGTTCAAGTATTTTGTTGAAAATTCAACTGCTTTGCAGAAAATTCATATTTTCGGCTCGAAAATTAAACAATTTGGTAAAAATTAAACTATTTGGTACAAAATTAAACTGTTTTATAGAAAATTCATTTTTTTATTGACAATTAATGCTCCTCAATAAAAATTCAACTACACCATTTTTGGTTAAGAGTTGATATTTTTTAGTTTGAAAATTCAACAATTTAGATAAAAATTAATCGAATAAAATTTGAACTAACATCACATACATTGTTAAAAATATTTAATTGAAAAATTTTGAAATTTGATGAAAATTCGTGTTTTCTGGTAGAAAATTCAACTATTTGGTTAAAAATTTACGAATTTTGTTGAAAATTCATCTTTTTGGACTGATGATATACAATACATGCTGGACTACTATTAGACCAAAGTTACGAACTTGTTCTTTCATATTTCATGAACATGATAACATAATAATACTCGCTGGTAAGACAAAGATAAGTTAAATTGAAGCTTGCATAGAATGTCGCATATTCCGCAGATTGCCGGCGCATAATCTCGCCCAATAATTCATTTTTTCATCGCATAAGTTGAAGATTAGCAAAAGCAAAAATGAAAAATTGTCTCTTCCGATTTTGGTGTGAAATATTATCAGACTTGGTCCAGATTTCATGATCACGATCATCATTTCGAGATACGGTAAATAGGAAATAGGAGAAATTGTTCCCGAATTGCTTTTTCGATTAATGGGGATAGAAAATTAAAAAAATGGTTTAAAATTTGCTATTTCATTTCTTAGGGTTGAAGTAGGACAGGTAGGAGGTAACTGCCAAACTGGCCATTAATGTTACCATTGAAATTTTCTGTTGAAAACTCAGTCGCCCCCAAACACCCCAACAGATATTTCGTATCTACGGTGCAGCGTACGTCAGAGAGTAAAGATTCTCGTACGCGCCTACCACCACTCCCGCTCTCCAGGAGAATAATGTTATAGGCCAGTAGCCCTATATTGAGAACCACTAAGAGGAAAATGAGTCACGATAATTTCCCGCTTGAGTTTTGTATACACAAACCCAAGCGGGAAATCCTTCCGCCCGAATTGCTTCTTAATGGTTTGTCGACGAGCTTGCTTTCCTTTGAGTCATGACTCACAAGGACACGCGTAATCCCCTTCTAGAACATTTGGACACGTAGGCCATTCGCGTAATCCCTTCGAGAACGTTTTCGGCACGTAGGCCATGGTTAGGCGACTATACTGACGCGCCCGCTGGTCAGCTGTACCGGTGGACAATTTTCCCGGCACGTGATGGCGACATGAAAATCCCGTGATTCTTACATTCTGAAACTTTCTCCCATTTTCTCTCTCTCCCCTCGACGCGTTGTTTTTCTCATTTAAAAATTAAGATTGAAGGAATTAAAATATTTTGTTTTCCCCTCATTTTTTTGGTTTGTCAAAAAAAAAAAAAATTAAAAATAATGTCTTTATTTAATTTAATTCACAGATTAGAATAATTCACCTTCCGTAATTTTTAAGACAGAAACGGTCTGATTTTTGTAAGAAAAATTCTTTCGACCGACTAATCTTACGCTTAGTGTTAACACAAATTTTGCTTACATTTTCGGTCTTTCGGAATAAATTATGAATAGGTGTAAATTATTTTAAGATTGTAATTAAAGGTTCTGAAAGACTAAATTATTATTTCGTTTATTTTACGTATTAATTTTTATAATTGATAACTTTCTTATCTTACGTAGCGACTCTACCCATTATGAAGTATTTTTTTTATTAACCGAAATATTATAATTGTAGTTTTACTATTTTTATATTTTAATTATATTTTAAATTAAAAGTATTAAAATGGCGCGAGACGCTCGAGATTGCAAGAAGGCAGCACGGAGTACTGTGTCCCCACCGCTCCGTTGCGACTCCGTTGCGCGAGTCCGGGCCAATCAGAGGGCCAGCAGCCGCTCCCTTCTTCGCTCGAGCTCTCCGCCCCTAGCGCATAATTACCGCCGCTCTGAATAGAATCGCCACTCGCGTCTTGGCACCAGCTCGTGCTCTGACACTCCTAGAGACTACTCACCTCCTAGTGACTAGTCTCTCTCTTTTGATCCGGCGATCGCTACTCAGAGCTCTCTCTCTCTTTGTACGCATTTAGCCAATAAATTGAAATGAACTCCAAATCAATCTTCTACTTTTCTCTCCTCTCACCTTTCTCATCCTCCTTCTCTCTTTTCTGGTGGCTCTGGGTTTACCCTCAGTGGTCTCGAGGCCACCTCTCTATCTCTCTTTCTCTCTTCAGTGGCTTTGGGTTCACCTTCACGGTCTCGAAGTCACTCACTGTCTCTCTCTCCTTTTTTCTTGGTTTAGGGTTCACCTTCGGGTCTCGAAGTCTCCATCTTAGCTCTTTTGTGATTCTAGGTTCACCGGAAGGTCTCGGAATCACCCTCTCTTCCTGATCGTGGGTTTACCTTAAGGTCTCGCGATCCCTCTCTCTTTCTTTTCCTCTGAATTCTACCGACTGACCTTCCCTACGAAACTTATGGGTAAGCGTAAGAACCGCTCACGCCCCAACAAGCACATCCACTTGCGACGCACTCACATTTCCCTTCTTCAAGCCTCCTCACCTCGACAAGACGAACCTTCCGTCGCTACGACCTCAACCGACTCCCCCAATCATACTCCTTCTTCCCGAGTTCCTCTCATCCGATCCATCGAAGTCGTTCCTTCCAACTCCCGTTTTCAGATCATCCGAGCTCCTCTCCGTCAAGCTCCATGTTTCCCTGGACCTTCCTCTGCTCCTTTTACCCTTCCTGACGTGTCTTGCGACTTCCTCATCCCAAAAACTCCAAAAACCCAACCGCCTACTCCCGGCAGACATATCCCGATCATCACGATCGACTCATCTTCCTCCGACGATTCCAACGACACTCTCCTCTTGAGTGCAGACGAGACCTTCTCTCCTACTCTCCTCTCTCCACCTGCCAAACGACCCCGACTAACTCCTCGACGAAACCTGAACTTCTAGGTTGACCAAAAGGGCCCTCCGCCTTGAAGGCGCGAGTCGGTTCATCCGCGGTAACGGCTCACCGTCTAGCGGGGATCGTGCTGGCCTCCGGGCCGCCGCCCATGGACGGGCTTCAAGCCTATCGTTACCTCCTCTCGCCACGAAGAGCCGTGGCCATTCATCAGACTCTTCCCAGCAGCCGTAAACGCGAGAGGAAGTCGATGGAAAACTTAGATGCCTTCCTACGAGGGAATAATCAGCATCTGCCGGTCCGAGCCACCACGAAAGACTTTTACACAATCACACCCATGGCCACTCAATAATCTATTTCGCCGGAGTGAACGTTAGGGGTTGGACGTGACACACTCGCAACACGCGTCCACTCCTTTCTTTGATTACCCCTTCTCACACACAATGACAAAAAGGGGCTACATCACGTTTTTGCTTTAAATCAATATCGAATCTGTCGAATCTGTCTCTGGTACGTTGTGGTAGATCCCTGTTTCGTCCACGGTTAGGAAACGACGAAAAAACTCGTTCAGATTGCGTCTGAACATCCCCAAACACTCCTTTGAAATGGGCACACGGTTGCGCTTATGGTCGAATGTGAGCAATCGCGGCACCCATTTCGCGGATAGCTTTTTCATGTCCAAATATTTATGTAAAATGTGATGTACTGCTCAGTTGAGATATCTACAGCCTTAGCCAACTCATGCACTTTCATTCTCCTATCGTCCAATATTATTCCATGGATTTTATGGACGATTTCTGGCGTGATGACCTCTTTTGGGCGACCTGAACGTTCGGCGTCACATGTGCTGGTGCGATCACAACGGAGATCAGTAAACCACTTCCTAACCATTCGAATTGATGGTGCAGAGTTCTCATAGTATTTATCAAGCCTTTCCTTGGTTTCAGTGATGGTTTTTTACGCAAAAAGTAATGCTTGATCAGCATACGAAATTGACTTTTTTCCATTTTCGTGAACATTATCGAGATTCTCTCCTTTCAATGGCTATCAAACACAAAATAAATGACCCAGCTTGCTAAAAATTTAACAGTGGTCTATTCATAGATGGCGTTGACGTGATCAGTGGTGCATTAAAACCGATGAAATTTTAATCTCAAGATTCTCTTTCATTTTATTTTCCAAGGAGAAATTAAATTTTTCGTCAAAATCCGCAGTCAAGCATAGTTCAATGTTAGGTTAGTGTCACTTTGAGATTGTCAACTTCCACATCCATTTCCAACAACCTTGCTCAATTTTGCTGATACCAAATTTTTTTAGTATTGAATAAACATATTTTATTTTTATTCAGCATTTCCATTTGTCGGAAGCAGTTTTTTGTTTTTGCAAAAAATCGAAACTTCATTCTTCAATCACTATCCAAAGCCGATTTTGAAAACAGATGAAATTTTAATCTCAAGATTCTCAGTCATTTTATTTCCCAAAGAAAAATTAAATTTTTTGTCGCAATCCGCAGTGAAGCATAGTTCAATTTTATATTATTGTGACTGAGATTGTCAACTTCCACATCCATTTTCTCCAACCTTGCTACATTTTGTTGATAACAAATTTTTGTTTAACATTGATCAAGCATTTTTTTCTTATTCAGCATTTTCAGTTCTCGCAAGCAGTTTTTTTCGCAAAAAATTGTAAATTTATTTTTCAATCACCATCCAAAGCCGATTCTGAAAACCGATGAAATTTTAATCTCAAAATGTTCAGTCATTTTATGTTTAAACGAAAAATTAAATTTTTTATCGCAATCCGCAGTCAATCGTTCAATTTTAGATGAGTGTCACTCTGAGATTGTTAACTTTTACATCCATTTCCTCCAAGCTTGATGAATTTGTTTGATAACAAATTTTTGGCCTCAATTCAAAATAATTTTTTTTTTCATCATAATAATTTTTTGTTCCTTTGCCTACATCCTATATATATATGTAGCTTGGACCACCCGATGCAACCTCCCAACAAGTTTAATGTTCGCATGAAACTTTTAATTGCCCGACCAGTCTTACAAATTACTAACAGATGGGGCCGGCTTTCTCCGTAAAAATAACGGCGCTATGGAAAAACTCTTCTACATGCCAATGAAGCATTTTCTTGCTTATAATCGATTACGTGGTTTCAGGCACTTGCATCTTCCTCCTAACTAAATTTCCTCATCCAAAGATATTTTCATTTAAATTTCACAAAAGTTAAATGGAATTTTACTCCTCTCTAAAATATGTTCCCAAAGCCTCCTTTTAAAATTCTCCTCACTTTTATAATTGCCAACTCCTTAGGATTTTTTGTGAGTTACACATCATTCCTCTATTTTATTACCCACACAAAAATTTAATTTTTGTCTCTTCTTTGTCTCCTAAACTCTCCTTCTATTATAGGCTCAATCCCGTCTTTATTTTCTTCCATCAATTCTCTCACCTCCTCTAATGACTCCTTATCTCCGTTTACATACACCATGTTTTCGACCTCTATCCTCCCATCTTTACCTCTTCTATTACTAATGCTTCTTTTTCTTCTGTTGCTTCTTTCATCTCTTTCCTATCTGTATTTTTTATACTTACTCTTCGTATTTTGAACTTGTCCTCTGTAACCTCATAGCAACATTTCCCATACTCTTTATCCCCTCTAATCTAGCCACGTCCATATCATTACTAGCACCTCCTGTTCCACATTTTTGAAAATTTCCTATCCTTTCTTTCCAAGGCTACTACTTTTTAGTACTACTATTTCTTTCCTCTCTTGTTCCTTTCTTTCCTATTCCCCTTTCACTTCAATTTTTACTAACTCTTTAGTCTTTCATCCCGAACTCACCTACTATCATCTGATTTCTCCTTATCTCCGTTTACATACACCCTGTCTCCCATTTATGTTCTCCCATCTTTACCTCTCCTGCTACTTATCCTTCCTTTTCTTCTTTGATACCTTTCCTATACTCATCTTTTATGTATTCCCACCTTACTCCATTCACTATTTTCCCCATTGTTCTGTCTTTTTTATTCCTTATACTTATTTCCTTTTCTCTTTGTCATCCCTTACAATCTAGCCAAGTCTCGATCATTACTAGCACCTTCCATTGTTTCAAAATTTCATAAAGCATCTATCCTTTCTTTCCAAGGCTACCACTTTTGAGTAACATCTTCTTTTTTCATTTTTTTAATCTTCGCCTGTTTTTGTTTCCTACTATTTTTTTTTCTCTTCTGTTCCTTCCTCTTCTAGTCTATTTCCACTTCACTTTTCACTGACTCTTCCTTTTTTCATCTTAGTCTCACCACATACCTTCTATCTGTATTCTTCCATACTTTAACCACGTTCTTTTCTCCTCATTTATTTCCTCTTTCGCTCTTTCCTTAACTTATACTTACTTCTTTCTTTCCATGTTTAATCCTCTATTCTGTTCGAGCTTCCACATGAAGCTCTCTTTTTTTCATAATTTTCCTCTTATGTTCCCATTTATTTAGTTTCTTTCCTCTTCAATTCCTTCTTTGAATCCTTTCCTTCTTTAATTCCTTCTTTATTTTATTTCATGAGTTTTCTTATCTCCTTTGATTTCTCCTTATCTCCGTGTTCATACACCCTGTTTTTAACTTCTATCTTCTTATCTTTACATCTTCTATTACTAATCCTTCTCTATCTTATTTTGCTTTTCTCATCCCTATCCTGTTGTTTCTCTTCACACTTTGAACCCGCCATCTGTAACCTCTTGGTAACATTTCGCTTACTCTTTGTCATCCTTTTTCATCTAGCCACGTCTTTACCATTACTAGCACCTTCCATTGTTCCAAATTTTTTGAAGTCCCTATCCTTTCTTTCCAAGACCACCACTTTTTAGTAACATCTTTTTTCCCTTCTTTCATTCTTCGCCTCTTTTCGTTTCCTACTAATTATTTTTTCTTCTCTTCTGTTCCTTCCCCTCCTAGTCCCTTTTCACTTCACTAACTCATCCCTTTTTTCATCACAGTCAGAACGCGTACCTTCTATTTGTATTCTCCCATACCTTCTCCACGTTCTTCTTCCTTCTTTCCTCTCTCGCTAATTTTTCAACTTATACTTATTTCTTTTTTCCTGTGTAGAATTATCTATTCTCTTCGAGCATCCATATAACGCCTTCTTCTTTGTGATTATTTTTCTCTTATGTTACCATTTCTTTAGTTTCTTTCCTTTTTAATTCCATCTTCAACTCCTCTTCTTCATTAATCCCTACTTTATTCTCTTCCATCAGTTTTCTTATCTCCTTTGATTTCTCCTTATCTCCGTGTTCATATACCCTATTTTTTACTTCTATCCTCTTATCTTTATATCTTCTGTTACTAATCCTTATTTTTCTCCTTTTGTTTCTCTCGTCCCTCTCCTATTCTTACTCTTCGCATTTTGAACCTGCCATCTGTAACTTATTGGTAACATTCCACTTATTCTTTATCATCCCTTTTCATCTAGCCAGGTCTCCATAATCACTAGCACATCCCATTGTTCCAATTTTTTAAATAAATTCCCTATCCTTTCTTTTCAAGCCTGCTACTATATAGTTGCATATTCTCATTTTCTTTCTCCTTTTATTGTTTCTCTCTTTTCGTTTCCTACTATAAATTCTTTCCTCTCTTCTGTTCCTTTTTCTCCTAGTCCCTTTTCACTTTATTCTTCACTGACTCATCCCTTTCTTCATCTTTCTTCTTTCTTTCCTCTCTCGCTAATTCCCTTAACTTATACTTATTTCTTTCTTTCCGTGTCCAATCTTCATACCTTCCCTTACTTTGATACTCTCTCGTTATACCGTATTCTCTTACCAGCTTCCTTCATCTTCAATTCCTCTCCTTCATCCATTTGATTTGTTTTAGAATTTTCACTCCGCCCTACTCTTCAGTGCTCTTAAACTCAAATTAAAAATTGCTCAAGTTAGCACATTTAGCATTGCAGTTGATGAATTTAGAATATTCCATTTTTTAATTAGGTAGGTATATAAAGTGTTCAGCTTCTAATACTTAAAAAGTACTACATGTTTTGTAATGTTATTGGTACCTTATTTATTCATAAATAATGTATTCAAGTGCTATAATTGCTTTAATTATTCTTCAATAATGGGTAAAATTACTAATTTCAGAGAATTTTCCGCGTAATTCAAATATTGTATTTTCAAATATAGTACATTTAAAGAGAAAAGGAGAAAAAGGGGAAGTTGTTTAAGAATAGTGGGGGGAGGGAAATTGCAAGAAAAAAGGGGAAACTACGAAAAAAGGGGAAGACTGTGCACCTTGAAATTTTATCTTAGGATTTGAGCGTAGTAATAATTTTTTTTCTTCCTTTTGGCACCGATATTTCTTGAAATTATTATTGCTTATTGAAAAAAATAAATATTTTTTCAGGCCTTTCAGTAAAAAATCGTCTGGCATAGTGCGACACCGTCACACTAAACTTTGATTTTCTCAGAACAGAACAATGTTTTTTGTATCAAACATTTATTATTCTTATTCAGCGCCCCAGCCTCAGGAGTAAGTTTTTTAATGTAAAAAATCGAAACTTCGATTTTTAATTTGTACCGAAGGCCGATTTTTAAACCTTGTGAAATTGAAATCTCAAAATTCTTGGACAATTTACTCTAAATTGGCTAATTTTTTTACATCAATCCTTTTCATCTGAATTTAGTATCTCAATATTTCGGGAGTAAATTTTAATTTCTACTGAAACTGACGTTTTTATCATTTTTATCGCAATCCGCAGCCGAAGCCTGTTAAAATTTAGGGTCAGTGTCTCTTTCAAATTGTCAACTAACTCATCTGTTTCCTCGAAACTGGAAAACTGTTTTCTAATCAAATTTGTACGGGTATGAATCAGCAAGTTGAGTCATGAACATTTGATTCGTCTCGAAAGTCGATAGACTTTGCGAATCAAAATATTGGGACCTTTTCGATGTACTCACCCAGAAAAACTTTATTAACAATTTTTTATAACAAACCAGATAAATTTAAGGTTCTGTGGCATTCAAAGTATACCTTAAAACATAATTTCTCCAAATTTGAAGAAAAAAGTCTATATATTCAAACAATTAAAATTCAAACATGTTTTCAAAAATGCTGAGGCCTTCACATCACCAGCGATTATACTGTATATGACCTTCTACGATCCGGTGCGACGGCTCAATTGCAATTGCACAAAGTAAATTTCAAAACGTTATATGCCTGATGGGGAAAAAATTAAAAATTGATGACATTAATAATAAATAAATAATATAATAAATTAATAAAATATAAAAGTATTGAAAATCTAAAATGGCTAGTGCTGAAAAGTTTCTACGTGTTATTACTAATAAAAATTCTAATAGCTTTTTGAAATCATTTTCTTGTGGGTAGGACAATTATGACAATTTTGTGTGTGTCCAGTTTTTGGTATTAAATACAAATAAAAATTGAAAAATACAACTATTGTCTAAGTCAGAATTTGTGTTAAATGAGTAAAAATGATATATTTTAAGATTCAGTTAATTTTTATTTTAACAAGTTTTTTAATTTAGTGTTTTAAGACTTTTTTTAACAGCTACAAAGTCTAAGACATTTTTTTGAGGTCTGAGGAATTTAAAGACTGCTTCTTCAGTTACTGAATTTTAATTTTTTATCAGTACTGAATACCAAAAACTGTACATAGAAAAAAATTATAATAATTTTCTTTCCCATAGGGATTTTTAAATTATTAAAATAATTTTTTTCTGACCTCAATGAGACACCACAGGACTATTTTTGATTAAAAGAAGTCATTAGAGTTGTTTTTTTTATAACACATCACCTTTTCAGGACTAGCCATTTTCGATTTTCAATTTTTTTTTGTTAGCATACCCTAATCTTTAGGTCTATGTGTTCAGTAGAATTTAATTTTAAATTCTTCTACATCTGGTATCACCAATTATTTAATAAACTCAATTAAATATTAATACTCGAACGTTACAAATGGAAGTAACTAAAATTAACAGTAAGACAAAAATGAGGATAAAATCCGGAATAACATATGCGGAAGAATGTAAGTTCAACTGAAGAATGTGAACACCATGTGAGATAACTTGTACTAATCTTTCATTACGTCGCGCTCCGGTACGAAGTTTTTACGTTTCAGTGTATCATAGTCAATGAATACTTCCATGATTAAAATTTGGATTAAATTTTCATGTTTCAATACAAAGAATTTGTAGCTCAAAGTTTAATTAAATTTTAAATAAAATAATACAAATTACCATTCAAACTAAAAGTGAGATTTGCTAAAATCCATTATCACATATACGAATTACTTATAATTTAGAATATAAAATATAAAATCGAGAACATCTAACCAATCTCAGATTTACTCATGTCCTACATTCATAATTTCATAAACATTTTTCTCCCCATGTTCCTGATTTAATAGATTTACCTGATTTCTTAAAAGCCCTTGTCGCTCGGATCTATTATCCGAAAGCAAGAAAAGAACAAAATAAGCCGAAAGATTTTTCGACCTATAAGGCAAAAACTGCGAATCTAAGACTGGACGAAATTTACACAAAATGCCTTGCCACAACTGCATTGCCAAATTCTATTATAACACTAATTATTAGACCACTTCAAACTCCCTAAATGAAATTAAATTTTTAAACTCCTCCTTAAGTCTTCAAACTTCGACAAACCTCAAGATACTAAGATTTCTTATTCGGAAAATGATTGCGGGCATTTGGATCAGATGATGCAATGCAAAGCGCCAATTGCTCTTCCGCATCTTCATTTACTAAGAGACTTATTATTAACTTTTACTCTACTATCAGCGATCATAATTATTGAAGCGTCAACAAAAAATACGCTGATAGAACACTCATTGATAATAAACCAATATTCTATTATTAGTAATTTTTGAAGGCTCTTCTGTCTCGCGAAAAGCTATAGTCTCTACTGTGCTGATCAGTGAAGTTGAATGTATCACTGTCAGTTGTAGTTTTATTAGTAGAAATCTTGTGCTGCCAAAGCGCTCGCCTATGTTAATTATTTTTTTAATTGTGTTCAATATCTTTAAAATTTTTGAATATAATATTCTCGTGAAATTCCTTTAAAACGTTGAATTTTGCTTGAACTATATTTTAAGCTTGAATTTATTTGTATAATTGTATTATTTGTCTTTTAAATATACATTTTTCATCCATATTTCTAAATCTCCTTTAAAAACTAAACGTTAAAAAAGTCAAAAAGCACTTCAATCAAACTATATCCTCAATTTGAAAAAAAAATCAAAAGATAATGATTTTATCCTTACAATACCTTAAAAAATGAGTGTTCTTTCAACATTTTTCTTGCTTCATTGAGGCTTTAAATGTGAAATTCTAATTTATAATTAGGTACTTCACGTTGTGAGTCAGCCATCAAGATGTCTGCACGCCGAGGGTCGAACAATATTTTATTATTGTAATGATTAATATAAAAGATTAATTATTATTATTATTTATTATTAATTTTGATAGACGAAATATATAATCAATAGATAGATAGATCCCCATATAATAATATATAATAATCCTATATTATATATATTATTATTATATAGCAACTTTCTACCATTAACTAAAGCAAATATTGTTAACAATAGTGATAAATTGTTTAAAAATTTTTTTTTGTCAGCTTCAATGATTATTGCTTCACTTTCATTGAAAAGTGAACAAAAAGTTCAGAATTTCAGAAAAAAGCCTTAACTATCTGATATGAATATAGCTGAAGATAGTTATAAACTATAATAATTTTTTTTCAACAATTATTTTTGCTAAACTTAATTAATTATTAAGTCACTCTAAGCGAAAAGTGGACAAAAAGTTGAAAATTTTGAACAAAAAAAAAACGCAAGTTCTTGTATTATTCAAATAGAATATTATTAACATTAATAAACAATTGTTTAAATAATTATATTTAATAAAATTAATTAATTATTACTCCACTTTAGGTGAAAAGTGGACAAAAAGTTACAAATTTTAAAAAAACATAATTTCTAGCATGTTTGAAGAGAATATTATTACCAATAGTGATAAATTGTTTAAACAATTATTTTTGTTGACAATAATTAACTGTTTTCTCACTCTGATTGAAAATTTCACAAAAAGTGGAAATTGTTTGAAAGAAACGCGACTTTCTATCTCAATTCTAAGAGAAAAAGGCTAAAAGCAATAATAAATTGTTTAAATAATTCATGTAAAAATTTATTATCACTATAAAGTAGTATTTTATGTATCGTAAACAATTTTCGTTAAAAAACTGCGAAAGAATTATAATTAAGGCCAAAAAATGCAAAACCCATTTTTTCCCTTATGGGGTTTCTATGGGACCCTATAGAACAGACTTATGGAGCTGATATTTGAACAGTAATATTTTATTCGAATTCTATAGCTAATTGTGAAGAGAAATGTTGAGTTTCAACTCGATCTATCTAATATTGAAGATTCTGAATAAAATTTACAAAAACGTATTTTTTATGGGAAATACGTGGTAAACTTCATGGGGCTTGCGCCACCTCTGAATATCATTAAAAAAAATATATATTAATTTTTGTGTGAATTCGAATAAATTTCCAGGCAAATGCATAAGAATTCGAGCGAAAAAAATTTCCAATGCATTTTTGAACCACCATATAGAACCTCCCATCAGACGCTATCACAAAAAAAAACTTTTCTCATCTTTAGTAGCTTAAATTTATTGCTCATTTCTCCATCCGAAATATCCCGGAAGAAAAAAAAAGTTTTCTAATTTAGAAAATCGATTCTTCTAATACCTAGCTTAATCTACTTATTTCTAGTTATTAAGGATCATCTAACACTTCTCGCAATTTAATTTTTTGCCCACTTCTCGATATTGATAATTTCTCAGGAACAATATTAAATAATCGTTGAGATCTGGGACCATCGGTAGCTTGAAAGTTTAATTAATGATCCACAAGTCTCGGGTTCATTCATGCCTCGAAGAATCCATGGGCTGGAGGTTAAAAAGAAGTGATGATGAGGGGACAGGAAGGAAGAGAAGGAGATTATGGATCAGGAGAGAGGTAAAAAAAAGTTAAAAAGGAGGCGCATTGTGGCATCGATTGTCTTTTTTTTCCGACCCGCTGCGGACATGATCGCCCGCAGGGGAAATTCCATACTCTTCTATTTTTGACGAACTAATTCCAGAAGCTTAATTACCACGTAGAGGCGATCGACCTTCAGATTCGATTTCGACCTTCTCAAGTTTATAAATCGACGTCAGAGTAGATTAAATATTATGTGCTGCTTTTTTTACTTAGTTCTATGCCATTCCTAGTGAAGGTATTTATCCTCCAAGAGAAATAAAAATCTGTACCTCTTTATAGTGGGTTATTCCGTTAAATCCTTCTCTATCCTATATTTTACCCCACACCCTCATTTATGCCCTGATTATAGACACTCCCTATGTACTTCGTCCCATCACTCTTCTTCCGAAAGATTGACTCCTACCTTTCCCACATATATCTCCTATATTTTATTCCATCCCTATCTACTCCTCCTGACTCTACCCCACATCCTGATTTATACCCTTATTATAGACCCTCCCTATCTACTCCGTCCCATGCCTCTCCTATATCTTATGTTCTCGGATTATCTATCTCTCCTCTCTTCCTTTAGATTATCCCCTTTCCTAGCTACCCTTCACCCATATTCCCCTCTTTCATCACCCCACCCTTTCTGACATATATCTCTTCTCTCTTATCCCATCCCTATCTACCACTCCTAATTCTACTCCACATTCTCATTTACACCCTTACTATAGACCTACCCTAACTACTTCTCATCTACACCGTTCTGAGATTATGTATCTCTTCTCTAGACATCTACATTATTCCCCTCCCTAGCTATTCTTCGCCAATGTTCCTGAAAGACCCCCCCCCCCTTTTCCCACACGTATCTCCTCTCTTGATCCATCACTAACATATACACTTTCAATTCTACCCCACATCCTTATTTATGCCCTGATTATAGTACCTCCCTATCTACTCCGTCCCATTTATGTCCTATATCCTCCTACGATCTTAGATCATCTATCTCT
This sequence comes from Andricus grossulariae, assembly GCA_011634705.1. Lineage (NCBI taxonomy): Eukaryota > Metazoa > Arthropoda > Insecta > Hymenoptera > Cynipidae > Andricus > Andricus grossulariae. Next base: position 453,669 of record JAABKJ010075445.1, read on the forward strand.
CCTACATCTTCACATTAGCCCTCTCCCTAGCTATCACTTATTCATATTCCAGAAAGCTGCACCCCTCCCTTTTGCAAATATATATCCTCTCTCTTATCCCGTCCCTATCTACCTCTCCTTATTCTACCCTAGATCCTCATTTATGCCCTTATTAGACCCTCCATATCTACTCCGTACCATTCCTCTCCCTTATCCTCTTATATCCTCCGATCATCTATCTCTTCTCTCCTCCTCTAGATTATTCCCGGCGCTAGTTACTTCTCACCTATCTTCCCGAAAGTTCCAACCCTCCCTTTCCCACACATATCTCCTCTCTCTAATCCCATCCCTATCTACCCCAGTTACTCAGTCATGCCCTCATTATAGACCCTTTCTATATACTCCGTCCCTTCACTCTCCTTCATGCTCTCATGTTCTTATATCATGTATCTCTCATCTACAGCTTGACATTATCCCTCTCTTAAGCTATCCCTCATTCATGTTCCCGAAAGCTTTACCACTATCTTTCCCACAGATATCTCCTCTCTCTTATCCCATCCTTATCTACCCCTCTGCATTCCACCCCAAATCCTAATTCAAACCCTTATTATAGACCCTCTCTATATACTCCGATCTTATCCCTATCCTATATACTCTTATATCCTCAGATCATCTATCTCTCCTCCCTTAGATTATCCACTCCACTAGCTACTTCCCACTCGTATTCCCGAAAGCTCCACCCCTTTCTTTCCCACATATATCTTCTCTCTCATATCCCATGCCTATCTACCTCTCCTGATTCTACTTCACATCCTAATTCATACACTTATTATAGATACTTACTATCTACTCCGATCTCATCTCTCCTATATCCTCTCATATCCTCAGATCACCTATCTCTCCTCTCCTCCTTTACATTAGCCCTCTCCCTAGCTATCCCTCACTCATATTCCAGAAAGCTCACCCCTACCTTTTGCACATGTATCTCCTCTCTTTTACCTCATCCCCATCTACCCCTTCTTATTCTAACCCACATCCTCATTCATGCCCTGATTATAGAACCTCTCTATCTACTCCGTCCCATCTCTCTCCTATATCCTCCTATGATCTTAGGTATTCTATATCTCCTCCTTCAGATTATCCCCTCCCCTAGCTATTTCTCACTCATATTCCCAAAGTCTCCACCCCTCATTTTCGCACATGTATCTCCTTTTTCATATCCCATCTCTATCTACTCCTCCTGATTCCGCCATTTGGAATTTTGCAAAGCGGACTCCGGATTCGTAGTCAGCGACCCCAAAAACCCTTGAGTGACAAGTTTTATGAAAATCCAAATACTTCTTGAAAAATTTTCCATCAAGTTTAGTCCGCCATTTCGAATTTTTTTAAATCTGACTTCAGATTCGTTATCAGAGACCCTAAAAACCCCGAGATGACAAGTTTCATGAAAATAAATTTAATTTTTTGAAAACTCATCCGCTATATTGTATTCGCCATTTTGAATTTTGCAAATCGGACTCCGGATTCGTAGTCAGCGACCCCAAAAATCCCTGAGTGACAAGTTTTATGAAAATCCAAATAATTTTTCAAACATTTTTTACCTTGTTTAATCCGCAATTTTGAATTTTTCTAAATCCGACTTTAGATTTGTTATCAGAGACGCCAAAAAACCCCAAGATGACAAGTTTCATGAAAATAAATTCAATTTTTTGAAAACTTGTCCGCTATATTGTACCAGCCATTTTGAATTTTGCAAAGCGGAGTCCGGATTCTTAGTCAGTCCACCTTTTTAAATCCGCCATTTTGAATTTTCTTTAATCTGACTTCAGATTTCTTATCAGAGACCCCAGAAACCCCCAGATGCCAAATTTCATGAAAATAAATTTAATTGTTTGAAAACTCGTCCGCTATATTGGATCCGTCATTTTGAATTTTGCAAATCGGTCTGCGGATTCGTAGTCAGCGACCCCAAAAATCCCTGAGTGACAACTTTCATGAAAATCCAAATAATTTTTTTTTTTAATTTTACCTTGTTTTATCCGCCATTTTGAATTTTTCTAAATCCGACTTCAGATTTGTTATCAGAGACGCCAAAAACCCCGAGATGACAAGTTTCATGAAAATAAATTTAATTTTTTTAAAACTTGTCCGCTATATTGTATCAGCCATTTTGAATTTTGCAAAGCGGACTCCGGATTCGTAGTCAGCGACCCCAAAAATCCCTGATTGACAAGTTTTACGAAAATCCAAATCATTTTTCAAAAATTTTCTACCTTGTTTAATCAGCAATTTTGAATTTTTCTAAATCTGACTTCAGATTTGTTATCAGAGACGCCAAAAACACCCAGATGACAAATCGCTTACTACGAATCCAGAGTCCGCTTTGCAAAATTCAAAACGGCGGATACAATATAGCGGACGAGTTTCCAAAAAATTAAATTTATTTTCATGAAACTTCTCATCTCGGGGTTTTTGGGGTCTCTGATAACGAAACTGAAGTCAGATTTGAAGTAATCCAAAATGGCGGATATAAAAAGGGGGAAAATTTTTTTTTAATTATTTTGATTTTCATAAAACTTGTCACTCAGTGGTTTTTTGAGTCTTTGACTACGAATCCGGAGCTTGATTTGCAAAATTCAAAATGGCAGGTCCAATATAGGGAACGAGTTCTCAAAAAAATACATTTATTTTCATGAAACTTTCCATCTGGGGATTTTTGGGGCCTCTGATAACAAATCTGAAGTCGGAATTAGAAAAATTCAAAATGGCGGAGTGAACAGGGTAGAAAATTTTTGAAAAATTATTTGGATTTTCATAAAACTTGTCACTCCGGGGTTTTTGGGATCGCTGACTCCGAATCCGGAGTCCGAAATGCAAAATTCAAAATGGCGGATCCAAAATAGCGGACGAGATTTAAAAAAATTTAATTTATTTTCATGAATCTTGGCACCTGGGTGTTTTAATGGTCTCCGATAACAAATCTAATGTCAGATTTAAAAAAATTCAAAATAGCGGATCAAGAAAGGTGGAAAATTTTTGCAAAATTATTTTGATTTCCATCAAACTTGTCACTCATTGGTCGCTGACTTCGAATCCGAAGTCCGATTCGCAAAATTCGAAATGGCGGATACAATATAGCAATTGAGTTTTCAAAAAATTAAATTTATTTTCATGAAACTTGTCATCTTGGGTTTTTTCGGGTCTCTGATAACGAATCTGAAGTCAGATTTCAAAAAATCCAAAATGGCGGATGAAAAAAGGTGGAAAAATTTTAAAAAATTATTTTGATTTTCATAAAACTTGTCACTCCAGGGTTTTCGGGGTCGCTGATTACGAATCCGGAGTCCGCTTTGCAAAATTCAAAATCGCTGATACAATATAGCGGAAGAGTTTTCAAAAAATTGAATTTATTTTCATGAAACTTGTCATCTCGGGGGTTTTGGGGTCTCTGATAACGAATCTGAAGTCAGATTTCAAAGAATCCAAAATGGCAGATTAAGAAAGGTGAACATTTTTTGAAAAATCTCTTTTATTTTCATAAAAATAGTCACTCAGTTGTGTTTAGGGTCGCTGATTACGAATCCGGAGTCCGCTTTGCAAAATTCAAAATGGCGGATACAATATAGCGGACGAGTTTTCAAAAAATTAAATTCATTTTCATGAAACTTGGCATCTGGGGTTTTTGGGGTTTGTTAATTTCAAAGTTAGGTTAAAATAAAAAATTTCGATTTCAGTTTGGCTGTGAAAAATGTATTTTAGTATTACAGTTACATCTTCGATGATTTACCAGTTTCATTCATTTGTTTCTTACTCGTAGAATTAATTTGCTTTTAGGGCGTGAACATGTTACTTGTTTTCAGTGCGGGAAGACCCATTTTCAATTCTCATCAGTCTTCTTTTTTTTTTATTTGCTCCGCTTGTTGTAATTGTACGGTGAATATAAAAATATATTTTCTGACTCTGACCATCTTTCGCTCTTCATTTATTTTCTCACGGTCCTGCCCGTGACAGCTGGTAACAGCCATTGGTGCTTCGATTTAATTCCGCCGAAGATTATTATCAGAAACCCCAAGAACCCCAAGATGCCAAGTTTCATGAAATTCCATTAATTTTTTGAAATTTCTCTCGTTTTATTGGATCCACTATTTTCAATTTTGCAAATCCGGCTCCGGATTCGTTATCAGCGACCCCAAGAAACCGTAAGTGACAAGGTTTATGAAAATCCAACAACTTTTTCAAAATTTGTTCACCACCTAGAATCCGCCATTTTGAATTTTCAAAGTCTGACTTCAGATTCGTTATCAGAGAACCCAGAAACCCCGAGATGCCAAGATTCATGAAAATGAATTAATTTTTTGGAAACTCGTCCACAATATTGGTTCAGCCATTTTCGATTTTGCAATTCGGGCTCTGGATTCATAATCAGCGACTTCGGGAAGCCCTTAGTGTTAAGTTCTTTTTGAAAATCCAACAACTATTTCAAAATTAGTCCTCGATGTTGAATCCCCCATTTTGAATTTTTGTAATCTGGCTTCAGATTCGTTATCAGAGTCCCGAAAAACCCCCCAAAATCCAAGTTTCATGAAAAGCAATTAATTTCTTGGAAATTCATATGCCATATTGTCTCCGCCATTCTGAATTTTGCAAATCGGCCTCTGGATTCATAATCATCGACCCCAAAAAGCCCTGAGTTACAATTTTTGTTTTGAAAACTCAACAACTTATTCAAAATTTGTTCACCATCTTAAATCCACCATTTTGAATTTTCAAAACCTGACTCCAGATTCATTATCAGAGACCCCAAAAACCCCCAGACGCCAAGTTTCAGGAAAATCAATAATTTTTTTAAAACTCATCCGCCGTATTGGATCAGCCATTTTGAATTTTGCAAATTGGGGTCTGGATTCATAATCAGCGAACAAAAAAAACCCTAAGTGGCAAGTTTTATAAAAATACAAATACTTTTTCAAAATTTGTGAATTCAAATTTTGTTCGCACAAAAAATAATGAAAAATAAGAAATTCCATTTTGCGGTCAAACTATGCAAGATATGGAAAAAGATCAATCAAAAAAAATTGTTCAACCCAAAAAAATCTACAAATTTGTTATTAATCACTTGTTATAGGACATGTAGTTTTAGTTATATTTGTAAAAAATAACATTAAAAATAAAAAATTAAAATTTTGGACAAACGACACAAGCTACGGAAAAAAATAAATAGACAAAAGTTGTTCGCCCAAGAAAGAACTACAAATTTTTTATTAATAATTTTTTGATAGAACGCGTAGCTTTGGTTTTAATCGTAAAAAATAACATTAAAAATAAAAAAATTGAATTTTTGCAAAAACGACACAAGATACGGAAAAAATGAACATACAAAAGTTATTCAACCAAAAAATATCTACAAATTTTTTATTAATTGCTTAAAAATCTTCTACATTTGTGCTAAAAATTAAAAAAATGCCTTAAAATCTTACAAATTCTTTTGCGACAGGTTTGAAAATATTCAGAATTTTTTAAAAATATTCTTTTTAAATCAATTTTTATGTTAAAAAATCATTGTTCGTTTTATCAAGAATCATCAGAACAAAAATTTATTATCTTAAAACCTTTAAAAATTCTTAATAAGCTTCTACAATTTTTAGTCAAAATCTTCTAAAATCTGCATTTTGTTTCAATTTTGTTAACATCTTTTCAAGTTTGATATTATTTTTTAATCTTTTCAAAACTTCTAAATATCTCTTAAATTCAATCAAATTTTTTCCAAACTTTAGTAATCCTGAAAAATTGTAAAATTTCATTCCAAATAATCTATATGTTTCTACATTTTTCGTAACATTTTTTTTAATTCTGCAAAATTAAGAAATGGCCTTAAAATTTTCCAGATTCTTTTTAGACAATTTTGAAAATATTCTAAAATGTTTTAAAATTATTTTTAAATATTCTCTTAAAATTAATTTAATTAATATTTTGTTTTAAATTGCCTTAAATTTTCTCAACATTTAAATTATCTTTGAATCTTTTTAAAACTTCTAGATATTTCCTAAATTTACTCGAATTTTTTCTAAACTTTTCTTATCATGCAAAATTTTGTTCTAATTTCTCAATATTTTTTTCTAAATTTACAAGAATTATTAATTACTTAGACAATTTCCATAACAAAATTCAAAGTTTGGCTATTTTTTGAAGTATAGGCTCAATTTGATTCCGGAATCAATAAAGAATGTATTTTCAATTACTCTTTTCTACGTTGCTGTGTAAATTCAGAAGAATTATCAATTATTTAAACAATTTTCATGAAGATATTCAGAGTTTGGCTGTTTTTCAAGGAATAGGCACAATTTTTTACCAAATTAAATAAGAAAATCTTTCCGATTACATTTTTCTATAATGCTCTCCAAATTTTAGAGATTTATTAATTATTTAAACGATTTTCATAAACAAATTAGGAGTTTGGCTATTTTTGAAAGAATAGGCTCAATTTGTTTCCGGAATCAACAAAGAATGTATTTTCAATAACACTTTTCTACGACACTGCACATTTACAATTATTATTAATTATTTCAACAATTTTCATAAAGATATCCAAATCTTTGCTATTTTTCAAGGATTAGGCATTTTTTTACAAAATTAAATAAGAATATCTTTCCGATGACTTTTTTCTATAATGCCCTGCAAATTTCCAATATTTATTAATTATTCAAACGATTTTCATAAACAAATTAGGAGTTTGGCTATTTTTTAAAGAATAGGCTCAATTTGTTTCCGGAATCAATGAAGAATGTAGATATTTCCAATAACTCTAAATATTTCTTTTTTTTTCTATTTTTCTATTTGCTTTGTAAATTTACAAGAAACATTAATTATTCAAACATTTTTGATAGAAAATTATATTAATCACATTATATAAATATCTCAAAGAATAAAATCATTTAAAAAGTCGTCTTTTCAGTAGAAAATTATCTTCTTAATTGAAAATTCACCTTTTTGGCAAAAAATTGAACTTTTTTTTTTATTTCGTGGTTTAGAAATATGAAGTTATATTTTTAAAATTCAGAACTACACAAGAAAACCCTTTTAAACTGAGTGACTGATACTTTTACTTTGTTTTATATCAAAAATAAAAAATGTTATTAGTTATTTGTATGTTTCTTGGATCTTATTTTAATTTTCGCGCAACTTAGACTAAAGCAGCTGGTGCCACCTAGCCGCCAAACTTCCCAACTATCATCCTGGCTGATGATTACCTACTATATCGATAGTTTTTTTTACTGAAAATTTAATTATTCAATTTTTGGTCAGAAATGTATCTATTTTAGATGAAAATTCGTTCCTTTCATTGAAAATTAAACTATGTTGCAAAAATTAATTTCTTAAATAAAAATGGAACCATTCCCTTTTTGGATAAAATTTTTTTTTTTTTTTATTTCATTTGAAAATTCAATCGTTGCCTTAAAAATCAAACTATGTTGTTAAAAATTCAAGTTCTTATTGAAAAATTGATTTTTTCAAGTTGGAAATTGATTTCTTCCGTTGTAAATTAAAAAAAAATGTTTTATCAATTACATAGTTTACATATCTCGATGAATAAAATCATTTTCAAAAACTTCTTTTCAGTAGAAAATTAATCATCTACTTTGAAAATTCATCATTCTGGTAGAAAATTGAATCCTTTTATTTGAAAATTCGTTGTTTTCTCGTTGAAAATATAACTATTTTGACAAATTTTTTTTGTTTTTTTAATTATGTTTTGTAATAGTAAATTGAATTATTTTATGTTACTATTAAAATAAAGAATGTTATTAACTATTTGTGTAAAAAAGAACCTTTTTTCTTTCATCCAATTTGAATGTTCGCGCACTTGGATTAATTTCTTTCGTTGAAAATAAAAAAAAATCAGTTTTGTGACTTACATCATTTAAATATCTCGATGAATTAAATCATATCAAAAAATCTTCTTTTCAGTAGAAAATTAATCTTCTCATTTGAAAATTCATCGTTTTGGTAGAAAAATGAACTTTTTTTAATTGGAAAATTCGTTGTTTTTTGTTGAAATCTAAACTATTTTGACGAAAATTCGTTCTTTTGTGGATCAAAATTAATCTTTTCAACAGTAAATTAAATTGTTTTATGTTTAGTTAAAAATCAATATATTTTAGTGGAAAAGTTATTTCTTTCCTTGAAAATTTAACTATATTGTTGAAAATTCGTTTGTTTTTTGTTTTTTGTAGAAAATTATTCATCTTCTTTGAAAGTTTATCTTTTTGGTGGAAAATTCGTTTCTTTCATTGAAAATTAAACTATGTTGTTAAAAATTAAATTTTTCATTCAAAAATGTAACTCTTTATTTTTGCCTTAAAAATTGATATATTGAGTTAGAAATGCATTTCTTTCGTTGAAAATAAAAAAATAGTTTTATTAATTACATAATTGAAATATCCAGATGAACAAAATCATTTGAAAAATTTTTATTCTTAGCTCTTAGACTGAAGCCGCTGTCACCACCTAGCGGCTAAACTCTTCAACTATCATTGTAGCTGGTGATTACCTACTATATCGACAGTCGGTGTATACACATACATCTCAAAACACTTGAAAATTGATTTGGAGGTGCCTTCTAAACAGGGATTGGGAGCGAAATGGCGCTCGCTACTTTTCTCTTCTCTAGGCAAAGGGGAGAATATAGCAGGTCCGCGTGTTAAAAAACATACTAGTTTGTTAAAAATTTAATTATTTTGTTGAAGATTCAACTATTTTGTTAGAAAGTCATCTTTTTTGATCGAAAATTCATCTTTTTTTCCATTCAAGTATTTGGTTGAAAATTTAATTATTTTTTTGAAGATTCTGCTATTTTGTTAAAAAGTCATCTTTTTTTGTCAAAACTGAAAATGTCTTGAAGATTCGTCTTTTTGGATAGAAAATTTGTCCTTTTGTATTGAAAATTCATCTTTTGATAGAAAAGTAATTTTTTGTTGTGGAAATTTAATTCTTTTTAATTTAAAATTCTAGTATTGTATTTTTGGTTCAAAATTCGTCTTTTGAGTTAAAAAAACATACTAGTTTGTTAAAAATTTAATTATTTTGTTGAAGATTCAACTAAACCAAACTTTAATTATTTTGTTGAAAATTCAACTATTTTCTTAGAAAGTCATATTTTTTGGTCGAAAATTCATCTTTTTTTTTCAATTCAAGCATTTGGTTGAAAATTTAATTATTTTGTTAAGAATTCTATTTTCTTGAAAAGTCATCGTTTTTGGTCAAAAATGAAAATGTTTTGAAGATTCGTCTTTTTGGATAGAAAATTTGTCCTTTTGGATTGAAAATTCATCTTTAGGTAGAAAATTCTTTTTCTGGGTTGCAATTTAATTCCTTTTAATTTAAAATTCTATTATTATATTTTTGTTCAAAATAAGTCTTTTTGGTTAAAAAACATACTAGTTTGTTAAAAATTTAATTATTTTGTTGAAGATTCAACTATTTTGTTAGAAAGTCATCTTTTTCGATCGAAAATTCATCTTTTTTGCAGTTCAAGTATTTGGTTGAAAATTTAATTATTTTGTTGAAAATTCTGCTATTTTCTTAAAAAGTCATATGTTTTGGTCAACAATTCAACTGTCTTGTTGAAGATTCTTTTTTTATAGAAAATTTGTCCTTTTGGATTGAAAATTCATCTTTTGGTAGAAAAGTAATTTTTGTTGTTGTTGAAATTTAATTCTTTCTAATTTAAAATTCTAGTATTATATTTTTGATTTCAAATTCATCTCTTTGGGTTAAAAAAATATACTATTTTCTTCAAAATTTAATTATTTCGTTAAAAATTTAACTATTTTCTTAAAAATTAGTCGCTTTTGCTTGAAAATTGAAGTATTTTGTTGAAACTTTCACTAATTTATTAAAAATGGAATACATTTCGACTTAAAATATTAAGAATACGTTATTATTTTATTTTATTTATTTTAATGTCATTTAAAAGAATTTATTTCCCTATTTTCTAAAAAAATATTACCCTATTTCCCTTGTTCTGAGATTATTTTAGACTGTGAAGTCTGACATGTAAAAAATAGCACTCAATTAATCATTCTTCTTCAGTTGCGACCTCTTCTTTGATGTATAAATAAATTTTGGGTGCCAAAAAAAATTAAATTTCTAAATCTGAAATTAAATCTCTATTCTTATTCACTAGACTTTTCGCACCGAAAATTTATTTATGAATAGCACTCAATGATCAAAACAAAAAAGATTTTCTGCTAAAAGAGATGAATTTCAACCAAAGAGCTGAACTTTAAAATAAAATGATGAATTTTCAAATAAAAAAATGAATTTTCAACAAAAGAGTCCAACATTCAACCAAAAAGTTAAATTTTCAACGAAAGAGATGAATATTTAATTAAAAAATTAAATTTTCAACAAAGTAGTTGCATTTTCAACAAAATAATTAATTTTTCAATCAAATAGTAGAATTTTTAATCCTTTATACACCCTTATACGAGTTATAAGTAAACAAGTAAACAAGTCAACAAGAATTGAACACGTGACTTTGCACATGAATTACTTAGGACAAATTTATTGATTTTATATACCATAAAGGATATTTTCGAGCCAACACAACTGCTATATAATTAATAATCACAGTGACCTTTATAGACTCCATGTTGAAATATTTCCAATTATTTATTAATTTTCCTTTTTTTAAAGAAAAACATATTTCCTACCACTCTTGCAAACTTGATTGAAATTATTCTACACGAGTCTTATCTTTATGGCGATCATAATTTTGGTAAAAAAAATGGATATAGTGACACATTTTTTTAACGATACATCTATTTTGAAAAAAATGACACTAATGTGATTAATGCTACTATTTTCTCAAATTGCTCGCTAATGTGTAAAAGTTTTTTCACGGCTTTTAAAAATATTTTCAAACTTCTTTGCTGGGTTGGCTGAAATAACATCTGCTATTTCAAAAATTGAAAATTAAAAATATTTCAAGGGGTTTTAAAGTATTTTAACTTTTTTTAGGGATTTCAAATGATTTCAAAGCTTTCAGAGAATTTAAAAAGATTCTGAAGGATTGACAAGGGATTTTAAGAGATTTACCAGACTTCCTTGATTTTTTAGTATCTCCAAGGATTTTGAAGGCAAAAAAATCAATCGATTTTAAAAGATTTAAAAGAACCTAGGTTATTTTACAAGATTCCAAGAAGTTGTAAAAGCTTTAAAAAAATTAAGGGATTTTAATAATGTGTCAAAGATATCAGAGGATTTCTAAAAATTTTACGAAATTTCAACAGATTTCAAGGGGTTTTAAAGGATTTTAACTGTTTTTAGGGATTTCAAAGGATTTCAAAGGATTTTAGGGTATTTTATTCAAATTTCAAAGAATTAAACATGATATACAAATTTTCAAGAGCTTTTTTTACGGGATTTTAATCGATTTTTGTGGGATTGCTAGAAATTTTTCGCAAGATTTAATGGATTTCATCAATTGCAAGGTATTTTAAACGATTTTAGGGTATTTTTTTTTAATTTTCAAGGAATTAAACGATACATTAAAAATTGTAAGGGCTTTTTTACGGGATTTTAATCGAGTTTTGTGGGATTGCTACGGATTTTTCACAATATTTAAGGGATTTTATTAATTTCAAGGGATTTCAAAGGATTTTTAAAGATTTTAGGGCATTTTAAATAATTTCAAGATATCAAATGAGATATTTTAAATGTTGAGGGCGTTTTTTTACGAGATTTTAATTGATTTTGTGGGATTGCTAGGGATTTTTCACAAGATTTAAGGGATTTTATTAATTTCAAGGGATTTCAAAGGATTTTTAAAGATTTTAGGGCAATTTATACAATTTCAAGAAATCAAATGAGATATTTAAAATGTTAAGGGTTTTTTTTTTACGGGATTTAAATTGATTTTCGTGGGATTTCTAGGGATTTTTCACAAGATTTAAGGGATTTCATTAATTTCAAGGGATTTCAAAGGATTTTTAAAGATTTTAGGGCATTTTAAAAAATTTCAAGAAATCAAATGAGATATTTAAAATGTTAAGGGTTTTTTTACGGGATTTAAATTGATTTTCGTGGGATTTCTAGGGACTTTTCACACGATTTAATGGATTTTATCAATTGCAAGGGATTTTAGAGGATTTTCAAAGATTTTAGGACATTTAAAAACATTTTAAGAAATTAAATGAGATATTTTAAATGTTGAGGGCGTTTTTTTACGAGATTTTAGTTGATTTTGTGGGATTGCTAGGGATTTTTCACAAGATTTAAGGGATTTGATTAATTTCAAGGGATTTCAAAGGATTTTTAAAGATTCTAGGATATTTTAAAAAATTTCAAAAAATTTCATGAAATATTAAAAATTTTAAGGGCTTTTTTTACGGGGTTTTAATCGATTTTTGTGGGATTTATAGGGATCAACCAAAACAAACGAATTTTCAATTAAATTAATTAAATTTTCAAACAAATAATAAAATGTTATTCCAAAAATAATAATTTTTTTGCCAAAGACGAATATTCCACAAAATACATTTTTTGCAAAGATTTCAAAGAATTAGAGAGTTTAGGATATTTTAATAGATTGAAAGGAATTTTTAATCGGTTTTCATAATTTAAAGGGATTTCAATATTTAAATAAAAATTACGATATTTTCAAAAATTGCAAACAATTTTTAGGAACTTAAAAAAATGGTAAGGTATTTCAACATTAGTTTAAGAATTTTAAATATCTAAGGGTATTTTAAATAGATCTCAATAACTTAAAGCGATTCCAATGTATTTAAAAGATTTTAGGGCATTTTTCAAAATTCCAAAGAATTTTCAAGAATTTTAGCAACTTTCTAACATTTTTAAAGATTTAAAAGGATTACAAATTTTTTTAGGGTATTTTCAAAGATTCCAATGAATTTTTAATTAAAGTCAATAGTTTGAAAGGATTCCGAAGGATTTGAAATATTTTAGGGTATATCATGAAATTCTAAAGCATTTCCAAGAGATTAAACAAATTTTAAGGTATGTCCAAAAATGTTAATGATTTTAAGGGATTTGAAAAAAATTTCATGCGAATTTCATGAGAAAAAAAAACGAATGGAAGATTTGCAATGATTTTACAGGTACTATAAGATATCCGAGGATTTCAATGATTTCAAGGGATTTTAAAAGCTCTCACGATATTTTGATGAATTTTCCAGGATTTCAGGAAATATCAGATTTTATCGAGTTTCACGAGATTTTGTACTATTTTAATTGTTTTCAAAGAATTTATTCACAAGAAGTGAGTGATTTCATAGGATTTCAAATTCAAAGATTTTTAGAAATTTTAAAATACTTTTTACAATTCATTTTATTTTATTTGTGATTCACCATGAATTCTCATCAATTTATTCTGAATGCTTTTCAATTTTTTACAATTCTATTGAATTTTTTAATTTGTTTAAATTCTTCTAAATACAATCAATTCTACTCAATTCACTTGATTTTTTTGTTCACCTCGAACCTTGATGAATTGGATCTAATTCTTTGCATTTCTCTTGAATTCCTTTAAATTTCTTACAATTTTTCTCAAATGAAAAGAATTTTTAGAATTGAAAAAAAATTTTCTTATTCATTTGATTTGTTTTAAAGTCTTATGAATTGAATTATTTTGAATTCTTTTAAATTTTAAAGAAAACATTATTTACAGTATTAAAGAACGTTAGTCACTTTTTGGGTTAGAAATTAGTGGCTTTTGTTTACTTTTTCGGTTTAAATATGGCACTTTTAACCTTTTCTCAAGTGAATTAGGCTGTGGCAGAACATAATAATTAAATGTTTGACAAAAACCAAATTGAAACCAAACAGTCAAATTTTCAACCAAAGAGACGAATTTTCAACAAATAATGATTTTTCAGTTAGGAAAGAAAGAAAAAAGTTTATCCAAATTGTTGAACTTTCAAGCCAAAATACGAGTTATCTGTAAAACAGTTGAATTTCCAACCCGAAATATTAATTTTAAACAAAAAAGTTATTTGTCAACCAAATAGTTTCATTTTAATCAAAACAGAGAAAGATTCAAACCAAGAAGATTAGTTTTCTATCAAAAAAACGAATTTTCAACAAAATAGTTAAATTTTCAAAGGAAGAGTTGAAATTTCAACTAAGTAATTAAATTTTCAACAAAATTGTAGATATTTCAACCAAAATATATTTTTTATAAAAAAAAACCCCCGTTGAATTCAACCAGAAAGACAAATTTTTAACAAAATAGTAGAATCCTCAACCAAAGAAAATTGATTTTCAACTACAGGTGCACTTTTATAAAAAACAAAGATGAAATTTGACTACAACAAATGAATTTTAACAAAACAGTGGAATTTCTAGCCAAAAAGGAAAAATATTAACAATATGATTGAATTTTGAGCCAAATAATGAATTTGTTAACTAAAAAAATAATCGTCCGGCCGCAAACTTCAGTTTCAAATTTCCCTAAATTTTCCCCGACCAATTATTACTTTTCCCTGGACATTTATGGTCAAAGACCAGAATCTTAGTCTTATAAAATTCTTAACATAAACTCTTTTATAAAACGGAATAAAATAATTTCAAATTGAAATTTTTAAATTTATTATTCTTGTCAGTTAAAATGCCTCTTATAGAAATTCCCTGACTCTTACCAGATTTTTTTCAAATTCCTTTACCAAATTTACGTTACCAGATTAGAATTTCGGTCTTTAAATAATAATTTAAATATCAATATTTCTCTGTGAAAGCAAAAATTTTAATTTCATAAACTTTCAAATTTAGAGCTCTCTCCAGAAATGGGTTCCGTTTAAAGAAATAAAGTGGCGGGTCCAATCGAAACGGCATTTAGGTACTATATATTTCAGACTTTGTAGAAATTTATTTAGCATACAAATAGCTAATCTGCAAGTAACTTTTTGTACAAAATGTCAGGATTGAAGGTTGTCTCGCCCAAAACCAGTTCTCTAAAAAATTTATATACAATTTCTTAAGAATTTTGAGATACATGAGATGTCAAACAAGTTATCATTTAGTTAATATCTTCTAGATGAAAGATAAATGAATATGAGAGATTTTTTGAAAATTTATATATATATTCTTGAAGTAGACTGTAAAAAAATGGAATAATTTTGCTTTGAAGGTGGTAGGCAAATTAATTTCTGAAATTTTAGGAAATATGTCAAAAAGGTCAGAAGATTGTACAAATTTCCTGAGTTGTAGGAAATTCATCCAATAAACAATAGGAAATTATTCCAGAAACATGGAAATTAATTCACATTTTTAGGAATTTTTCCTTCACATATGAATTTTTCCCATACAATTTTGGAAATAATTTCAGCAAAGTGAAAAATCGTTCACTTTTCACGGTATTTTTTCGACTTAAATCATAAAATATACTTTTTCTACAAAATTGACAATTTTTCCAAATTCTTGTCCAATTATTTCTACATAATTTCGAAACTTATTACAACAAAATAGATTATTTTTGCACAAAACAATTAAATTTTCAACGAAAAAGATGAATTTTCAATCACGAAGATTAATTTACTACCAGAGAAGAGGAATTTCCAACAAAATACATGACTTATTTATTTTTAATGCAAAATGGAATAGTTATTATTTTCTTCAAAGAAATTAATTTCCAACTCATAAAAACAAATGTTTAACAAAAAATGTAATAGTTGATATTTTAATCAAAAAAATTTGAGTTGTAATCAAAACCTTTGGATTTAAAAAAAAAGAGAATTTTCAGAAAAATAGTTGAATTCTCAACCACATAGATTGATTTTTTGAAGTAAACATTTGCATTTTTTACCAGAAAATAATAAATTTCTACCAAATGCGATGATTTTTAAAACCAAAAGGACGAATTTTCAACCTAGAAAGATTTTTCAGTCAAGAAAGAAAAAAAATTTAAATCAAATTAAATTTCAACTGAACAGTTGCATTTTTAACTAATGAAGATCCATTTACAAATGAAAGAGATAATTTTTTAACAGAAAAAAATGGTTGAATTTTTAACCAAATAAGATGTAATTTTTAGCAAAAAAGATGAAATGCAAACCGAAAAGACGATTTTTTAACTAAAAGATCACTTTTCTACCAAAACTGGAATAGTACAATTTTCAGTCAAAAAAGTTAATTTTTTAACTAAAATAATGAATCTTCAACAACAAAAAATGAATTTTTAACCCAATAGTTGAATTTTTAATCTAAAATATGAATTTTCTACAAAACAATTCAATTTTCAACATCATAGTTAAATTTTCAGTGAAGAACATTAATTTAAAAAAAATGAATTTTCAAAAAAAGTTATGAATCCTCAATTAAAACAGATTAATTTTCTACCAAACAGTTGCATTTTTAACCAAAAAATTATTTTTCTACCAAAGAAAGCAAATTTTCAGCAAAATATGTCAATTTTCAACCAAATAGTTACATTTTCTACTACATTGTTAAAATTTTGAACCAAAAAAACTAATTTTCTACAAAACAATTCAATTTTCAACAAAATAGTTACATTTTCAGTTAAAAGCATTACAAAATAGTTAATATTTTGAGCAAAATAATTCTTTTTGAGCAAAGTAATTCTTTTTGAGCAAAATAATTATTTTTAACAAAAATAATGAATATTCAGCAACAAAAAATGAATTTTTAACCCAATAATTAAATTTTTAATCTAAAAAATTAATTTTGTACGAAAAAAGACAAATTTTCAACAGAATAGATGCATTTTAATCATAATATTTCAATTTTCAGTGAAAAACATTAATTTTTGACACAAAAAAAACACGAATTTTCAACTAAAATTATGAATCTTGAACCAAGAAATATGAACTTTTAAGAAACTATTTCAAATTTCAACCATTTAGTTGAATTTGTCACATAAAAAGATGAATTTTTAACGAAAAATGTAATAGTTAATATTCCAAGATAAAAGTATTTTAATTTATAAATAATTGAATTCTTTATTTTAATTATTTTATTTGTTTTAATTTTCGAGCCGCAAATAATAGTTTCTTTATAAAAATAAAATTAATTTTCAACAAAGAAGGTGATTTACTACTATCAATTCAATTTTCAACAAAATATTTAAATTTTCAGTTGAAAATATTAATTCGTAACAAAAAGAAAAACGAATTTTCTACAAAACAATTGATATTTCAAGCAAATATTTTAATTTTCAATGAAAAATATTAATTTTCAAACTAAAAATAAAAATTCTCAACTAAAATTATGGATGTTAAACAAAAAAACAAAACGAAAAAAATGAAGTTTTAACACATAATGTAATAGTTGATATTTCAACAAAAAAAATATTTTAATTTAAAATAAAAAACTGTTGGATTTAACCAAAAAAATACCAATTTTGTAACAAAATAGTTAAATTTTTAAGCAATATAATTATTTTTAACTAAAATAATGAATCTTCAACAACAAAAAATGAATTTTTAACCCAATACTTGAATTTTTAATCTAAAATATGAATTTCTTACCAAAAAAGACAAATTTTCAACGAAATAGATGAATGTTCAACAAAATAGATACATTTTAAGTTAAAAACATTAATTTTTAACAACAAAAAAAGCGAATTTTCAACTAAAATTATGAGTCTTCAACCAAAAAATGAATTTTTTAAAAAGTAGTTTAACTTTCAAACAATTAGTTGAATTTTCGATCTAAAAAGATGAATTTTTCACAAGATAGTTATATTTGCAGTTAAAAGCATTAATTTTTAATACCAAAAAAAACAAATTTTCAAACAAAAAATACGAATTTTCTACAAAACAATTGAATTTTCAACAAAACAGTTACATTTTCAGTTTAAAACCTTAATTTTTAACACCAAAAAACATCAATCAAAAACGAATTTTCTATAAAAAAAAACAGTTGAATTTTCAAACAAAAAAAAGTGAATTTTCAAGAAAATAGTTAAATTTCCATCTAAAAATATTAGTTCTTAACAAAAACCAAAAAAAAAAACAAATAAATATTTATTTTTAGCCAAAAAAGACGAATTTTCAAGAAAATACTCAAATCCTCAACTAAAACAGATTAATTTTCAACTAAACAGTTGAATTTTTATCAAAATAATTGATTTTTTACCTAAAAAGACGAATTTTCGATCGAAAAAAAAATAATTTACTAAAAAAAAAATACAGTTGAATTATCAAACCAAAAAAATGAATTTTCAACAAAATATTTAAATTTTCAGTTAAAAATATTAATTCTTAACAGAAAGAAAAACGAATTTTCTACAAAACAATTGAATTTTCAAGCAAATAGTTAAATTTTCAGTTAAAAATATTAATTTTCAAAAACAAAAAATGCAAACTAATTTTCAACTAAAATTATGAATCTTCAACAAAAAAGAAAAAATGTAATAGTTGATATTTCAACAAAAAAATATATTAATTTGAAATAAAAAACGGTAGGATTTTACCAAAAAATAAGAATTTTCAACAAAATAGTTAAATTTGTAAGCAAAATAATTATTTTTAACTAAAGTAATGAATCTTCAACAACAAAAAATGAATTTTCAACCCAATAGTTGAATTTTTAATCTAAAATATGTATTTTATACCAAAAAGGAAAATTTTCAACAAAATAGTTAAATTTTTAAGCAAAAAAATTATTTTTTGACTGAAATCATGAATCTGTAACAACACCAAATTAATTTTTAACCCAATAGTTGAATTTTCAATCTGAAAGATGAATTTTATACCAAAAAAGACAAATTTTCAACAAAATAGTTAAATTTTCAGTTAAAAACATGAATTTTTAACAACAATCAAAGCGAATTTTCAACTAAAATTATGATTCCTCAACTAAAATAGATTAATTTTTTACCATACAGTTGCAATTTTAACGAAAAAAATTAATTTCATACTAAAAAAAGAGAATTTTCAACAAAATAATTATATTTTTAAACAAAATAATTATTTGTAACTAAAATAATCAATCTTCAGCAACAAAAAATGAATTTTCAGGAATTTTTCATCTAAAAGATGAATTTTTTACCAAAAAAGATAAATTTTCAACAAAATAGTTAAATTTTCAGTAAAAAACATGAATTTTTAACAACAAGAAAGCGACGAATTTTCAACTAAAATTATGAGTCTTCAACCAAAAAATGAACTTTTTAGAAAGTTGTTCAACTTTCAAACAATTAGTTGACTTTTCAAGTTAAAAAAATTAACTTTTCACGAAAAATGTAATAGTTGATATTTCAACAAAAAGTATTTTAATGTAAAATAAAAAAATATTTGGATTTAACCAAAAAAAGGCGAATTTTTCAACAAAATGTTGGAATTTTGAAGCAAAATAATTATTTTTAACTAATATAATGAATCTTCAACAACATTAAATTAATTTGTAACCCAATAGTTGAATTTTTAATCTAAAAGATGAATTTTGTACCAAAAAAGGCGAATTTTCAACAAAATAGATGAATTTTCAACAAAATAGTTAAATCTTCAGTTAAAAATATTAATTTTTTACCCAAAAAAACATGAATTTTCAACTAAAATTATGAATATTTAACCAAGAATAGGAAAAATGTGATAGTTAATATTTCATCATAAAAGTATTTTGATTTATAAATAATTGAATTATTTTTTTAATTATTCTATTTGTTTTAATTTTCGAGCCGCAAATACGAGTTCTTTACAAAAATAAAATTAATTTTTAACCCGAAAATTTGAATTTTCAACAAAAAAAGTAATTTTTAACCAATCAATTCAATTTTCAACAAAATTGTTCAATTTTCCGTTATAAATATTTATTTTTAGCCAAAAAAGACGAATTTTCAAGAAAATACTTAAATACTCAACTAAAACAAATTAATTTTCAACTAAACAGTTGAATTTTTTTGAAGATTTCAGATATGTCGAAAAAGTATATTTTTGTTTATTGTACAGGATTTTGCATAATTTTAGGAAAAATTTAAGTCAGTTTAAAGATATGTAGGATTTTGAGAAGTTTTGAAAATGAACATATTTTAAACTGAGTTGAATTTTTCGTAAAATTTTGAAAACTCTTTGAAAATTAACAAAATTGTCCCTGAGTCTTCCAAGTTTTTTTTCGACATTTGTAACAATATTTCAAATTATTTTTCAAACGTTTTCAAAAAATGAAAACCTTTTAAATATCCTTTAAAATTATTTGAATTTTTCCAAAAATGTTCTTAAAATTCTGAAAAATGGAAAAAATGCCTTCAAATCTTTCAGTTTCTGTTTTGATAATTTTTGAAATCTTTAAAAATGTTTTGAAGTCTTTTGAAATATTCTCTTAAAATTAATTTTTCAAACAAAAAAAAAACAGTTTGAATTATCCCATAAATTTTAGGAAAGGTTTTTTTATTATCGCGAGACCTTTCTAAATGCTTAAGAAGCTTTAAACTTTTCATTTCCAAATATTTAAAAATTTACATTTTTTCAATTTCAAAATTTTGCTTCAAATTCTAAATTAATTTTAAATATTTTTAAAACTTCTGAATATATCTTGAACTTACTCGCTTTTTTATACAACGTTGTAATCTTGCTAATTGCACATTTTGCTTCAAAATTGTAGACATTCTTTTTTTAAATTATTGAAAATAATTTTAAATTTTTGGAAATATTATTCAAATTTCTCCCTAAATTTATGTTTCAAAATAAAAAATCAGTTAAAATTTCCTAACAATTGTAAGAAATTTTTTTATTACCGTGAATCGTTTCAAAATCTTTCAGAAGAGTCAAAATTAGTATTTCCAAATATTCAAAAATGTACGTTTTTTTCTTACTCGTTTAAAATATTTTTATCTTTAAGATAATTTTGAATCTTTTCAAAACTACTGAATGTCTCTTAAACTTGATCGAATTTTTTATAAGACTGTATAATCTTGCTAATCTTTCAGATATTCTCGAAATTTTTAGAAATATTTTGAAATTATAATAATATTTTGAAATATTTTGCAACTTTCGAACTTTCCTTAAAAATTATATTTTGAAAATAGAAAGCATTCAAAAATTTTCCCAGGAATCTTAAGAATTTGTTTCATTTGTTTGAAACCTCTCAAAGTGCTTGAAAAGCTTCAAATTTTGTTTGGAAAAATTGAAAAATTTACAGTTTTAAACCATTTTTTAATAATCTTTTCAAACCTCAAATCAGTTTTAAACCCTTTTCAAAACATTTAAGCCTTCTAAATATCTTTTAAAATTCTTCCAAAAATTTGTCTTGAAATTCTGATAAATTAAAAAAACTTGCCTTCAAATCTTCCAGATTCTATTTTGGCAATTTTGCAAATCTTTAGAAATTTCAAAAATTTGTTTAAAAACATTATCCTAAAATTGTTGGTTTAAAATATAAAAGCATCTTGTATTATCTCATGAATTATGAGAAATATTTATTAATATCGTGAAACTTTTTGAAATTTGTTATAAAATTTTGCAATCTTGCTAATGGAAAGATTTTGCTTGAAAATCTTTCCCATTCTTTTTAAAATGTTTAGAAAATAATTTTAAATCTTTTCAAATGTTTGTGAATTTTATTTTAAAATTTATTTTCAAAATAAAAATATAGTTTAAATTTTCCCAGGAATTTCAATAAAGTTTTTTTATTTTCTTGAAGTCTTTAAAACTTTTTAAAAAGCTTAGAATTTTTTTCGAAATCTTTGAACATTTAAGTTTTGTTTTAAATTTTTGAAAATATTTTCAAATTTCGAATTGTTTAAAAAATTATTTCCAAAACTTTTAAACCTTCTGAATATTTTTTAAAATTATTCGAATTTTTCCAAAAAATGTCTTAAAATTCTGAAAAATTACAAAAATTGCCTTAAAATCTTCCAGGGAAAATTCGAGTGAGTTTGAAAGATATTTCCGATTTTAGAAGTCTTAAAAATAATTATCTTCTAAAATGAGTCGAATTATTCCTAAAATTCTGAAAAATCTTTGAAAATTATAAAAATTGTCCTCAAATTTTCTAAATTTTTTTCGGCATTTGTAGCAATACTTTGAAATGTTTTAAAACCTTCTCAAATTTTCTTTAAAAATTAATTTTTCAAAATAACAAAAAATTTCTCCCAGAATTCTCAAGAAAAGCTTTTTTATAAATCTTTTCAAATTTCAATTTATTTTTTTAACCATTTCCAAAATGTGTAAACCATCTATATATCTTTATAAATTATTCGAATTTTTGCAAAATTTTTCTTAAGATTCTGTAAAAGTATAATTTTTTTGTTTTACAGGATTTTGCAAAATTAAAAAAAAAATTCGATTCAGTTCAAAAGATATGTAGGATTTTTGGAAAAATCATATTTTAAACTGTCTCGAATTATTCCTAAAACTTTGAAAAATCTTTTAAGATTAAAAAAACTGGCCTCAAATCATTCTGATATTTTTCGAAATTAGTAGAAATCTTTTAAAATGTTTTGAAATCTTATTCGAAATCTTCCAAAATTTATATTTTGTTTGAAATTTTTTTAAATATTTTCAAATTTAAAATTATTTTTTAACTATTTCCAAAGCCTTCAAACCTTCTGAATATCTTTGAAAATTATTCAAATTTTTCCAAAAATTTTCTTAAAATTCCGAAAAATTGCCTTAAAATCTTCCAGATTCTGTTAGGACGATTGTAGAACTCTTTTGTAATCTTTTAAAATATGTGGTCATCTTTTAAAATATTTTTAAACATTCTCTTAAAATAAATGTTTCAAAATAAAAAATCAGTTCAAAATTTCCTATGAATTCTAAGAAAACTTTTCTATTATCGTGAATCCCTTCAAAATCCTTAAGAAGCTAAAAAAAATTTGTTCCAAATATTCAAAAAAGTACATTTTTTAAAACTTTTGAAATATTTTGAACTTTGTAATTCATTTTGACTATTTAAAAAAATTTTAAATGTCTTAAACTTACTCGCATTTTTTATAAATCTTTGTAATCTTGCGAATTGAAAGATTTTGCTTGAAAATTGTTCTCATTCTTTTTCGAAACTTTAGAAAATAATTTAAAATCTTCAGAAATATTTGTCAATTTTCTCTTAAAATTTATTTTAAAAATAAAAAATCAGTTTACATTTTCCCAGGAATGTTAAGAAATTTTTTTATTATCGTGAAACCGTTAAAAATTTTTGAAAAGCCTCTTCATTTTTGAAATCTTCAAAAATACATTGATTATTATTATTAAATATAAATTAGTTAGATAACCTAAGATGTCTCATAAACCTGAAGTTTGCAGATTTTTTTTTTAAATTGCAAAAAAAAAAAAATGAAAGCTTCATCCAATCACAAGCACGAGTTTCCAGACAACAATAGTTTCAAATTGTTTCGAGTAATTTCGAGATGGATCGAGAAATAATCGAAAATGGCGCCATGCGGTTTTTAATAATTGGACAAGAAGAAAAAGCGCGCCACGCGCGCGCATGCATGTTTAATTTTATTTAATTAAAATGAATTTATTTTCTAATTCTTGATATGTGTATCTTACTTTTTCTTTTGGAAAATTGGAAATAGTTTATCCAGCAACTGGAATTTTCGGAAATTTAAAACGTCAAAATAAGTTAAAAACCTTTTCATTTAAAAAGTTGCAAAGAAAATTGTCACATTATTTTCAAATTTTTGAAAATTGTCGGTAATTTACGGTAATTTTACCGGTAAATATAGTAACTTATCATAAATGACCCAATATTCATTTTTAAAAATTTCCGGAAATTAATAGACATTTTCGGTCATTCATGGTAATTTTACAGGTGAATATGGTAACTTACCATAAATCATCTAAAATGCATTTTTAAAAATTTCCGGAAATTTATGAAAATTTTCGGTCACTTACGGTAATTTTATCAGTTATATATGGTAACTTTCCATAAATGACCGCGAAATTCTATTATCTGCAACCAAAATTGCTTCACAGTTTTTACGGTAAAATATGAGCTTATAGATGCATAATTTTCATTATTCACCACTGACGTCACTTTTTGCTCCCTAGGGAGTAAAAAGTAGAGCTTTACCCCGCTTCATAGGCGTCGAAAAGGGCTGAAATCATGCATGTGCCATAAAAAATATTATATTAAACAAGGCAATTTTATAGGCGTATTATGGATGTGGCTGATACCCGAGTCGTTTTAAGAGCCTTAACGACATTATTCCATAATATTGAGGAGCCAGAAAAACTTTTTATCTCGAGAAACGCCGTCATCAGATTATTAAAAATTATTAATTCAAAAATAATTATTAAAACTCTTTACTTGCTATTAAATATAGAATTTCGCGGAATCCCCGAAAGAAAAAAAGCCAAGGTTTGACAGATAATTGTATAATGTCGTTGTGTGTTTAGCCACAAAGAAATGCAATGAAGACATATAAATTTTAGAAATGAAAAAAAATGATAATACAAATATCATTATTTAAATAAAAATACCTTCTTGGCTCCAATTTTGAAATGTTTCCAATTTGCATATTAATAATATTATTGTTTGTTTTCTAATATTCAAATTATTCAATCCAATTAGTAAATAACTTAATAATAAATATTAATATTCATTAATAAAAACAATGAATAAAATAATAAAAACAATGCTCAATTTGACGGCGTTCTGACGAATTATTGCTTCCAAATTCGTAACGTTAATTCAATTTTCGACTACTAATCAATATTGTAACAAATTAGTTTGTCATAATTGACAATATCAAGGTTAATTTAATCATTGAAAGTGATTTTTTAAAATTCCTTTGAATAAGCGTCCTAAGCGTTTCAAACCATTTTTATCGATTTTCTGGGTTTCACTCATTTCTGAGTTAACGCTGTTATATAAAAACCGGACAGTATAAAGGAAAGTGTTTTTATATATTTTTCAATAATTTAGAATTAGAGAATGAAATAGAAAGTAGTATAGAACAAAATTAGAATTTTAAGATGCTCTTCGTTGTTACGAAAAATAAGCAGTTCTCGGGAGACTGATGTATATCTAGTCATCTGTTGTATAACTTTCCTCATATAATTTAACTATAAACTTGATATTTAATTTCCAGAAGAAATGTAATTGTTCTTGAGAATTTTTGAAAAAATAAGGAAAATCTCTTGTATAAGCATGTAATTGTGTTAATGGAAAGAATATTTAATTATTCTGGCATGTATGTACTTCAATCTATCCTTCTGTGATAGATATAGAGGCATAAGCTCATTCAGGTTAATTCATCTTCATGTACTATAGAAACGACGTAATTATGAATAATAAATGTATTTTCACTTAGTAAAATTCTTTAGAATTCTTATCAAAAGTACCTAGTGTTTCTTTTGCGAACATGCATTATGCAAATTACATAATTAATATTCTTTGAACGTTAAATTTCTCTATAAAACAGCTATGTATTATTAAGTAGTAATTATTTTGACATTAACAAATACATTTTTGATTGTCTTGATTATTTGAATTCAAAAAACGTCGAATAAATTCAAATTTATTTGAACTCGTCGCACAGTGGGAAAAAAACACATTTTTGGATTTTTTCCGTTGTCTAAACAAAGATGTCTTATTTAACAGCAAAGTTTTAACTTTTCTTTGTCTAACTTTTTGGTGATACCATTACTCTGAAGACTTTCAAACTCATTAAAATAGGCCATAAATCAATGTAATAACTAACTAAAAATAATAATTTGCAGTGGGTTAGGGTAAGAAAAAAATGGTTTCTAATGTTATAAACAAACTAATAGTTCAAACTAATTTCTTGTGATTCGCAATGATTATATGTTTTAAATGCATATATTTTGTATGAAATATTACAGATATTTTTATAAGCAAATGCATATTTGAACTATTTTTTATAAATAGGCTTTTTTGCGGAATCAACTAGAAATGTCTTGAGAAAGACTCCTTGCTGTCATATTTTTTATAGTGACAGAAACTCTTAATTATATAAACAATTTCCATAAAAAAATGCAAATTTTGACAATTTTTTAAATGAATATTAGACTTCATTATGAATTGTTTTTCCAAAAACTCCTTACTCTCATATTTTTTAAAGTGCAAAAAATTGTTAATTATATAAACAATTTTTATAAACAAATGTTACATCCTCTGAGACTGTCATACTCCCAACTTTTGAGATCGATTTCGTCTTTCTACATTCTGGTTTTCTATAACTACTTATCGAAGGACCAGAAAGTGCGATTGTTTATAAAAATCGTTGACAAAATTACCAATATTTTTCAATTAGAAAAATATGACAGTAAGGCGTCTTCGATTAGATATTTCTCGTTGATTCCGTAAAAAAATTAAGCCTATTCATGAAAAAAATAGTCAAAATATGCATTCGTTTATAAAAATTGTTTATATAATTAACACCTTTTGCCAATATGAAAAATATGACAGCAAAAAGTTATTTTGGCAAGAAATTTCGAGTTGATGCTTCAAAAAATGAGACATATTTATGAAAAAATAGTACAAATGTGTATTTGTTCATTGAAAATTATTTATATAATTGACAGCTTTTGTCACTATGGAATATATGACAGCTAGGAGTCATTGGCAAGACATGCCTAGTCGATTCTACAAAAAATGAAGCCTATTCATGGAAAAGTCATAATATGCA
The DNA here is from genome assembly GCA_011634705.1 of Andricus grossulariae. Classification (NCBI taxonomy): domain Eukaryota; kingdom Metazoa; phylum Arthropoda; class Insecta; order Hymenoptera; family Cynipidae; genus Andricus; species Andricus grossulariae. The sequence continues at coordinate 480,223 of JAABKJ010075445.1, forward strand.
CTTGTCTATAAAAATTGTTGATATAATTAACAGTTTTTGTCACTATGAAAAATATGATAGGAAAGAGTCTTTTTGTCAGCACATTTCGAGTTGATTCCGGAAAAAATGAAGCCTGTTCTTCTAAAAATAGTCAAAATATGCATTTGTTTATAAAAATTGTTTATATAATTAACACCTTTTGCCAATATAAAAAATATGACAGCAAAGTGACTTTTTGGCACGACATTTCGAGTTGATGCCGCAAAAAATGAGGCTTATTCATGAAAAAATAGTAAAAATGTGTATTTGTTTATAAAAATTATTTATATAATTTACTATGGAATATCTGCCAGCAAAGAGTCTTTAGCAAAACATTTCTAGTTGATTTTACAAAAAAAATTAAGCCTATTAAAAACAGACGAATTTCCAACTTATCTGTTATATAGGATAAAGTTTTACCTAAACATGGAATAGCTAAATTCTTAGATGAAAAAATTGTTAAAAAAAAATTAATTTTCAACCAAGTTGCTGAATTTTCATCCAAAAAGATTAATTTCTCGTCCTCTTGCGAAATTTGTTGGAAAATTTTAAAAAGTTTAAAAGTTACAAAATGGCGATAGTTTTTTCTGAAAATATCCAATGTTAATTTATTCAAAATTTCATCATTTTTTTTCTCTGGATTTTTTTTCTAGATTCAGTCTGTGTCCGCGCCTTGGTGAGAAGAGATAATTTTTTTTATCTGAAAAAAGAAACTTTACGTTTTTTTCCAAAACGCCCTTGAAAGTTCATGTTGAAAAAACGTATTTTTTGGTAAAATATTAATCTTTGTAATTTTTAAAATTTAGAATTAAAAATCATGCAAGTTTTAAAATGAAAAATGCTGTAATTTTTATGATTTACGTTAGAAATTTCTTCATTTTGGAAGATTGTGAATTGAAAAATTGACTTTTGAGTTCCAAAATCATCCAAATTTAAGAACTGTTAATTTTGCTTCTTGAAAATTGAAGAGTTTTCAATTGTAACTGTTCAAAATGATAGAACTTTCAATTTTAAATCTGTAACATTGCAGATTATAAATGTTTACATTAAAAATTATACGAGTTTCAATTATTGTTACAATTAAAAATTCTTAATTTTTGATGATTTATATTCGAAATTTCTTCAGGTTGTATTTAGGTTTTAACTTTTAATATTTTAAAAAATTG